>VWPW01023939.1:199094-397440 GCA_013389825.1 Crypturellus undulatus
TCTCTCTCTCTCTCTCTCTCTCTCTCTCTCTCTATATATATATATATATATATATATATCTTGTATGTATATTTTTTTTACTCTTTTTATACATTTTTCTTCATTAAACATATATCTTTAAATGATGCTGCTCCTTTAAGTATTTAAGATAAACGAAAAGGGAAGAAGGTACTCCCCCTTACCTATAGAGATACAAGAAGTTTCTTTTTTTTATTTTTAGACAAATAGAGTTAAAATAAATTAATATCTTTCTCAAATCGCAGATTCTTCAATTGTACTTGAGCTACTCCTTTTTAGATTCCAAAACACTCGCATAACTCCTTCTGCCCAACTGCCTAAAACAGGCATCTGTTTTAGACTTGAAAGTAGGTCATGAACTGACAAAATACAGTGACAGGATTTTTTTTTTTTTTTTCAGTACTGTCAGCTCTAACACATTTTAGCTGGTGGGGATCCCTCCCTGCTGAGGGCACAGGGTAAATCAAGTTCCTGGGGACAAGAGGTGCTGGGCATGGCGCTGGCATATGTGCCACTGTCACTCCTGCTCTGTTCAAGAGGAAAACAGCTCAGAAACCTCCTACCAAAATGATGTTCAGGGAAGTTCTGGTGGGGATGGATCCCTCTGACCCCCTTGGAAGAGCTGTCCCTCTTCTGCCATATTCCCAGCTTGGAGCACATGCGGAAATGCTGGAAATTATAAAAGAAAACCCAACCAAGCAAAAAAGAAATTAAGTTTTCCATGTATGTTCACCTCAAAATAAACCTGCCTCTATTACACCTTTTCGAATTTCTTCCATCGCTAGTTCTCAAAGAGAGTCATTGCCTCTAAGAATCTCAGGTGAGATCAGCTCTTCCAAGGATTGATCTTCATTTACTGAGGCAGCAGATTTCTCCAGCTCTGAGTACTTTCTAAAACACAAAATTTTGATATGTAGTTTTTGTGAAGTTTCATTGTTTGCAGTCCTTTGTGTCATGATTTTCAAATGAGAAAGGTATTTTTTTCTAGGCAATAGTGCATTTAAAAAAAAAAAGAATACACTGAGTTGGAGTTCATTCAAAAACTTTTTAAATTAGAAAGCCTGTCATAATTCTTCATTTTAGTCAGTAACTTACAATAATAGTCACTCTTAGTGTTCCACAGATTAGTAATAAACAACAGGCAGTATTTCTTTTTTTATATTTATGCCCACATAAGCAAGCACCTGAGACGTGACTCACATATGAGAATAATGTCCAAAGAACAAGGGCTTGCTGTGAGAATGGCATTTCATCAATGGAATTTCCATTAAATCACCCTTTCATTTTGTTAATGTCATGGGTTGTTTTTACTTTTAAGATCTTGAAATCACTACAGTGTGTCACTGCAGAAGAAAATGTCTGTAAATCGTAAATGCCAGAGGAATGAATGCATATTATTAGCTTTGATAACTAAAGCATTTAAAACTTTTTTTCTTCTTTATAAGACTGCAAGGTCTTCATCAGACATACTGAAATATAAACAGGATGGCACTAGCTGCAACATGAAATTCCAATAATAAAACTGGAATGTTTCATCTTCAGTAGAAGGTATTTAATATTTCAAGGTATTCCTGTTCTTTAAGATAGTAAGTATTTGTATGGAAAAAAAATCACTGCCTCTTAACATAACTTTAAAAAGCAACAGCAATGAATCAAGACTCATTTCTTATAATTTCTACACAAATGTAAGTATTATATACAAGACCACTTTTTGTGCTGTGCCTGGTACATACATACCAGATATTTTCCATGGACACAGGGAAACCCACTACCTTTGAAGTACAGCAATTCCCTAAACGTAACAATCCTCTCCAAAACCACAACCTCACACAAGGGTTTTGAACTGTCAGGGAACTGAGGAAAGGAAATCTGGAGCGCTTAGAGTCATATAGTGGAGAACCATGCTTTTTTTTTTATTTGTTGTGGTTTTTTTTAATTTCNACTTAGAGTCATATATTGGAGAACCATGCTTTTTTTATTATTTGCTGTGTTTTTTTTTAATTTCTTTCTTCCTTTTTTTTTTTTTTAATCCTCATAGTAACTCTGGGAGTAAGGCCGGGTACTCTTATAGCTTTCCACAATTCACAATTATTCTAGCATGTACTCACATTTATGCATCTTGATCATTATGTGTCAATGTCCAATAAACTGATCTAATGCCTGTTGATACTGATAGAAAGGCCTTTTTTAAAAAAATTTCACTGAACATTAAATATGATCAATTTTAACATTTGCAATAGTATGAAATGTGTCAAATTCAAGTGTCATGCAGACTTGTGCCTACAAGATTATTCCACCCTTTCCTATTTTCCCACCACCTCTTTAATAGACAACCTGCTCACAAAAAGGTCCTAAGAGGAGAAACTGCGGACAGAAGACACTTCTCACCCAGCTTTGAAATAAGATCCCTCCTTTCTTGGCTATTTCATGTGTATGTATGTAATTAAGATTTTTAATGGGAAGTCCTGTCTGTCTGGGTATTGCATGTCTATGACCTTGAGTCATTTAGGGATATCATATAGCTACTGTGCATTGGAAAGATATTAGAACCCATTAGAATGGAAACAAAATATGTACTGTCATAATTTAGTGAAATGTGACGCTCTTTCTACATTAAAAATGAAGCAAAAGCCAAAACCAGAGACAGAAATAATCAGCATGCTGCAAAGACAGATTACCAGTTATCCACAGTGCGCTACGATAGTATCTCCAAGTCTGCTCCAAGTTATTCACAGAGCCTCAGCCACGTTTTTGTTGAATCAACTGCAAGGCTTCAAATGACTCCAGTGAAAGTCAGGGTCAGGACTATTTTTCTTTAGCAACATAAACCCATTATTTTCGGTAGACTCCTAGTGCAACCACCGCTTTGTTTTGTACATTGATTATTCTCACTGAGCGACTTGAGGCCAACTGAAAGTTGCAGGACTGAAACCTGAGCATATATCTGTGCTTTTGATTAACATGGCTAAGTTAGATTAGATGGTTTGGTAAGCTTGCGGGGGAAAACTGAAGCCCACATGTTTATGCTGTTTAGGCAGCAGTAAGAAAAAAGACAGAGAAATCAAGACTGCTTCTGGATTTCTATGAATTTACAGATATATGTGTATAAACCATACTGAAACCAATGGTAATAACACTTTGTACTTTGATATTGCTTATCCACCAAGCACAGGATACCTCTTCTGCTATTTTGGCTGCAGAATGGAAAGTAAAAGACAAGCATGACATTTCAAAAAGGGATGAGAAATCTTGCAAAAAGGTTGCAAAGTTGGAAGAAAGACATTGTACAAGCATCAAAGTTGACATGCACTACAGTAGCTCTAACAATAGGGCAAAAGAGTCCCTACCACAAGTAAGGGGATTTCTTTCCTAACTTTAGCCCTGCAAAGTCCTTGCTCCAGGGAATCCAGGAAATTGCTCCAGGGAATCCAGGTAACTGTGCTCCTCCCATATATCTCTGCAAATAAAGTTTATTGAGACAAAAATTGTTTCCGTTTGACTAGGGAAATTCCTCTCACTTCAGTATCTGTCAGTGAAATCCATAATACACAAGTCTTTCATTTCCAATTAGCTAATTAAAACATAGAACATGTTGTCTTTTCATATGTATAAAAATAGATGCAGTTTTTGCTCTCTTTTCTAGATTTTTAAGAATGTAAGATAAAATGTATTTTTTCCTCTTATATAAATAGCCATGAGGATGAATGGAAATAGATTACTGAATGGAGAAATGAGACTAGTTTCTTCTGAATAAAAAGAAGAAATAACAGCAATTATAAGTCATTTTAGACGCTTTCAGTTGTTTGTCTCAGATGATCCTGCCTTTGAGAGACCTTGGGGTATGGAGATGAGGTGACACTTAAGAGCTGAACCTCATGAGCTTGACAGGAATCCCTTTTCTTGCTATATTAATCTCTCCATAAACACTTTGTTNCAGCAATTACAAGTCATTTTAGATGCTTTCAGTTGTCTCAGATGATCCTGCCTTCGAGAAAACTTGAGGTATGGAGATGAGGTGACACTTAGGAGTTGAACCTCATGAGCTTGACAGGAATCCCTTTTCTTGCTATATTAATCTCTCCATAAACACTTTGTTGTAGAGTTTAGTCTGCCATTAAGAAATGCACATTTTTGTTACCAACCCACCCCATGGGTATTTCCCCAGCCATCTGTCCATCTCCGCATCAGCGCGCTCAGCACACTCCTCATGGCTTCTTCATATCCACGTTCATTACAGGGAGAAGCAGCTTTCAGACAAGCAGAGAGTAGGCAGTTTGATTGATCCTACTCGCTGCCTGCAGCTTTCCCTGCTAGCTGAGTTAAAAAGGAAGAACTCTCCTTGGTCTTGTGTGGATTAAGGAAAGTCAAATTAAATTACCGTTTAGAAATGCCAACCCCTTCCACATACAAATTGCCAGCAAGTACTTTATTGGTATTGACAACTGTCCGGCTTGAGGGAGCTCTCATCTATCGTCTCGTCTAGAAGCTAGTGGGTGTGTGTTTGGTACACAAGGCAATGACTATACCCATTCCCACTCTGTCAAACAAGTTTGCATTTTCAGTAACGCGCAATAGAACTTGTGGTTAGTCAATGTTCACACAGCAGCAAATCAGAACTCATTCTGGAGCTCCCCAGTTGGACTTTCACTGGAAGAAAGTGCTGAAGACAATGATTATACAATAATTAAGAAATAAACATAAGTAAATAAGTAGAACCCAGATGGAACAATCCTCTTGCTGCTAAAATTCTTAAGGAATTCTAAAGAATTGCTTTAACACCTCCGTTTCTTCTTTTTTTTTCTCTCTCTTTTTGGATGTCATTATCAAATAACATCTAATTTTTAATATGTCTTTATTATGCCAACATGCATCTTCTCGTTTATGTCAATAGACTGATGATTGGGCAGAAGTGAGCACAGGAGTGAAATATTGCCTCTTTGAGAGGATAGAGAAGAGATCATGGCTTGAAAAATATGAATGGTCATAAAAAACACAGCTTTATGGGAATCTCCGATCTGCAAGGGACTCCATTTTTTATTTATTTTTTTTTAACAGGTAAAAAAGGAAATTACTGTAAAAATGTACTGTTAAACTGGGATTTTTGTCAAAATTCATTCTCTTCTAAGACAAGATTATTAGAAGAAAAAAAGAGAAAGTCTCACACCCAGGGAGCTAAATGATCCCAGCAATTTAGAAGCTGGAAGAACATTTCCCGGAGATTGCAGTGTTAGATGAAATCCTGATCCACACTAAGACCGGTGGAAAAGATTTTACCCCTGAAACTCAACTTAGCATGTCCTCTAGGTTCCTAGGCTGCTTTATGTGGTTCGGTGCTAAACGGATTGCCACAGCTGTAAGATACCAAGTACAGATGATGGTGACAATTCATTCCTCTGAGAGCTGCTTATCTGAAACAGATAACGCAAAAATTGCTCTATTTATCTGAACTCCAGAATGTGAGGAATTTAATATTGCTTATCTTATCTGAAGGTCCATAAATCTATGGCTTTATATGCCAATACTTATATTGCACTCCTTCTCAGATGTCCTCAGTCACATATGGCCTCATGCAAACATAATCCGCATCCTTCCAAAACAGGTCCAGAGTGAACAAACCTACTCTTACACCAAACATATGCTCACTCCTTAGCACCAGCGGTTCAGCTATGACCTGGTGTGGTAAGCAACACTGAATCATCATTTCTCATCATTCCCCACCTTCCGAGTCATCTGTTTGCAGTTTTTACTTTCACATTCTTCTTGGCAGTACTTACTTAAGATACACCTCTAAAAATAAGAATTGATAGCTGGGAATCTGGTGCAGATGTGAATGGCTGAAAAGGTAGAACAAAATGCTAGCGCGGACTTTCCTGATGTCGTCTCATTAACCAGATGACCTCCAGACATCTCCAGTTTGGCCTAGCTGGTGTGATTGATCACTGGAGAACAAAGGTTAGCAACTATCCCCCAGATACTTACGCACAGAAGCCACACTTACACACTTTCAGACTTCCAGAGTGATTGATTTATAATGCAGCTTCAATAGCAACTTGAGAAACTCTTAATAAATTGTTTTGACACAGAATTTTTGGATCGCCAGCTACTTCCCGCTTGAATTCTTTTTTGAAAACTTATTGGCTAAAAGTATGCTATGGAAAACTTTCATGGATGTTCAAGAAAATTAAGAGAAATGGTTGGTCTAGGGATCACTGCCAAAATTTAAAACATTGCAAACAAAAAGCAAATTAAGTGTGTTATGGATCTGCTTTTCTCCAATCGTGCAGGCTCTATTCAAGTCCAAGAAAATGCCACAGAGATACCTTTCAGGTAAGATCAACCAAAACCCCCGTTCAAGAACTTTTCCTAAAACATCCCTAGAAATTTTTATCCCTGTCTTTAATACAATAAAACTCAGTACTATCTAATAAGATCTCCTCTTCTTACAGAATGTATCTCCATATTAGAAAAGCAAATTATAAATTCTTTTAGCTGGTGGCAATCAACACATTTCTAATGAAGTCAATACAGCTCTACTTGATGCCTGATGACACCATTCAAGGACGTGTTCACTAATTCGCAAAAAGAAATAATATCTATTTTCTGTAGCACTGCATGCACATACATTGAGAAATGAGAAATCTTCCTTGACTGCACGCTTGCCATACACAAAAAGAGAAAAGGACAACATATTTTCATCTACAAATGCACATTTACATTCTAATGTAGATATTTTAAAAAATCATACAATATTATTGTTATTTCATATACATACATGTATTTCTAAGAGCATAAGGCTCAAATCCAAGCACTGTTCTCTTGTCATAAAGCAAATGCTTTGCTTTTGAAACTTACTTTTGTGAAATACAATGAAACAGACAGAGAGGGAACCAGTTCAGTTACAAAGCAAGATGGTCTTCACTTTACAAAGCCCTTGATTATTTCAAAATCTAAGAGTGAGGTTTCAAGGACATATCGCTAGGTACTCAAGCGGACTGAAGCATTCACATCATGAGGAAAATTTCATGGTAAAAATAGCCTTTGAGTAAGTCACACAACGTTAGCTGAATAATTAGTCTTTGACAAATTTCAAGGGCAATTCAGAATGACTTATTTTAGAGGCTGACTTTTGTTCCTAAGTAGGTAAAGAATAACCTGTAAGGTACTGCTTTTATTTTCCTTATATTACAACTACAATCGCCTATATACAGAGATGTTAGAAAGCTCAGGCATATACAGTACACTATATTTACAAAACCCTGAAGCTCATTGTGCAACACCACCATCCAAAAGGTCTAGCTAGGTGATGGATTTTTAACTGGGCGGGTTTTCATATGATGATGATAACAACAATTGTAAATGTGTAAAAGCAGATAAGTAGCAGATCCAGTAGCCTGCTTTACCAAAAGCACCAACAAAAAGCTCTATGCTACACGTATTAAAAAAGCACTGCAGGGGAGTTGCACAAACTGCATCCAAATCTGAAGGTTAGAATACAGCTGACTTTGCTAGAATGTAAGGCACTTTCAGCAGAAACAGCATTTTAGGTGTTATAGATTATTCCATCTGGGAATAACAAAGTAGCAGCAGATGCTCTCCAATTCTTCAGACAGGCATTCCAGTTGAGGTTATTCATTACAAAAGTTAGGGATGCTCATGTGCTGCAAGTTATGAAAATGCTCTCCTACCTTCCTGAATCAAGACCTTACTAATTATGAAAATATTCAAATACCCACAAGACATGGGACATCAATCTTTCCTGCCAAGGACATCTCTGAAAATGCTCTGTCCACTTCATGCTGCTCACATTTTTCCTTGAAAGAAACAATGCTAGAGAATTTTTGTTGACAACATTGAGAGCTGACTCTATGCCCTTAGGTTTCAGTACAGAACAATTTTCAGAGGCTGATTACAAATTAAACACAAAATATTCTTTCTCAAAAAAAAAGAAAGAAAAATTGCGAAAGGCATGGCTTGTAGTTTCCTACAATCTGCTGATGTGTCCCAGTATTTTCCCTAAGGACTTGGCTTAAACAGCCCTGCTTGCAGTACCACCCAGTGGTCTTTTCACCCCCCCAGTTCTGAACTGTGCTACGTGCAGCGCCAGGAGAATCTGGGTCACAGATTTTATATTGTGGCATGCCAGGGGACTTGTTATTTCACTTATTTTCTCTCAGACACAGCCTGATGCAAGCTGGCATGCAAAAATATGTGCAATGTCACACTGGTCAGCAAAGTAACACACAGCACCCTTGGGCAGATCGGAAAGCCAACACTGTTCTGATTAAATGCACAGGACAAAGTTTTCCCCTCATTCACACTAGCAAAACTCTAGCTCTTCACAACAATTCCTTTTGGATGCGTGCTTGGGAGTGCTGATACAAAGAGAAGGAAATTGTGATTTACAAGAAAATTTTTCAGCTTGTTATGATTTAGAACTTCTTAGGAAACTGAATTCAGCTCACACACTTAAACTATGATGAGTGACAAGGCTCACATTTAACTTAGATGATTTTTATGCCATGCAAATTAGTTACAGATTGGAAAGATAATGAATCAGTGTTTTGAGCTGTTGCGTCTCTGTTTTTCCTGTCAAGTCGATGGGTACTGGCTTCCACAGCCTTACAACCTACACACCTCTACAGCAGGTGCTGAGTCTGGACAGCAGTTTATATTTTTATTTCCTATAATATATAAAGTTTGAAAAGCTCTGCTGTTACTACTAATGAGCAGCTTCATAGTGTAAAATCAAACAACTGAAGTTAAATAATGTCCTCGAAAGCTATCAACAATTCCCTGTAACCACCAACGAGTTTAAAAAATTCAGGGGAGACATTAATACTTGTAATTCATTTTAAATCTATTCTTTTTAACCAAATTCTTTTTCATATTTTTTTGTGAAAGATAGAAAAATATTAAAAACTGAGTGAAAAACCTCAGCTAAAAGAACTAACTCCAGTTTGAAAGGACATTGAGACATTTTTCTGTGTCCAACATTAAACCGGACTAATCTTTTACATTCTAATATTATACGACTCCATATGCTCAGGGTCTAAAGAGACATGCTGAAATACTTAGTTTGGATTGGGTAAAGGCTTCATAAGTATGGCATATAAATGAATGTAGCCAAATTTCTGGTATTAAGTTAGATTTTGCTCCAAGAGAAGTCAATCCTTTTTGCTTCCCGAGAAATCTAAAAGCATCTGCACTGCCCCTGCACCGGGAGAGCGCTGCATCTGTTTTTGTGCAAACGACAAAATGCCAGGTTCTACCGTCTTGCGCAAGCAGCTGGTTAACACAAGCATCACATATAGCTTTCTGTGTCAGGAGTAAGAAAGGCCTGTACAATTTAACCTATCGTTCATTTTCTTTTACTAGCTATCGGTTGCTTTCAGAATGAGGAGGAGCAAAGACAAAAAAAATCAAAAATGGGAACAACAAATTCTTGGCCTTTTTCCAAAAACCTCATTTTAGCTTCACAGTTCAGACAGAATAAATAAGGGTTTTGAAGTCATTTACTACAAGTTAAAAGAAATGTAATAGAGTTGGGAAAGACACAGGACCTGATGGTTAAAAAATTGTGTTCATATGGAAGAAGGTGTTTTGGAGCTTTAGGTACACAGAAGAATACTTTTCAAAATTGCTGATGTTATCGTAGCTTTCAAACAGCAAGAATGGTGTGGTTAACAGAATGGTGTGGTTAAGGCATGATAATAACAAAGCATTAACCAAGCAAAGATCGAGCACCTAAATCATGCATCCTCCACAGCATCATACTCTTCCAAAGCATTATACTCATCACAGGATTCTTAGTTTCAAGCCCAAAGACGTGTGATGTTGCTTTATTTCTCAGGACAGAATAAAAAATTGATAGAAATGCTGCCTACACATCATCTTTTCACTTTTCTAGTGCCATCAAAAAGGTAAACTCGCATTTCTTTTCTTTACATGTACTTTTCTTTCTTGTTTTACTTTCTCTTGATAGATCATTCCATTCTGACTAGACCTTTTTTCACATTTTAGCTGCTATCAATTTCACCGCTCTCATAAGAAAGCTCCAAAGCAACTTTGCCTTCTTCATAGCTTTGTTCCCCACTCATTCAGGACAGCACACACCACTAAGGAGCTGGTCACCCCACGCAGGCAGAGCAGCTCTACGCTGCGAGGCATTTGCTAACCAGGCTTCCCCTAGGCAGCTTTTCATCATGGTGAGACACCACCACGTTCAATATAGAGTGTTGGACCCACGACCATCAGTTGTTTCTCTACAGAGAGCTCAGTATAAGCTTCAGCATTCCCCATCTCTTCTCAACCAAAAGCAATTCTAAAGATGTTTAAACTACTACTCATCTACACCAGCTGAGCTTCTTTTTATATGAAAAGCCATCCTTAGAGAATAAAACATAACCATTCAGTGTCAAACACCCAAACTAAAGCTCATGAGGGAAAGCTGGGAATTCTGAAAGAAGACTTCATGAGGAAAGAAGAATTCATGAAAGAACATTTTCAGCGAGGAACTTCTTTCAAACAAAAGCTACTTTTCTTTTTCTTTTTTAGTGCATATAAATACTTCCTCTTTAGACTTCAGCTATACCCGTAAATTATAATGGATAACTTAAAAATCAATTCCATAACAGGAGAAATTAAAAGTAAAAATAAAACAAGCAGAATACACACAGTTGAATGATTCCCTACTAACTAGAAAATAGCAAATGAAATAACTGTATTTGTTTAGCTGCAAAGAAGTCTCCTGGTATTTTCCTTAATGAACCATTTCTGAAGGTAAGTATTCAGGTTGCCATGGTTAAAATGCAATTTTAGGTTGATGAATAGGAGGTTTGTTTGTGTACCTGGCAGGGGGCACTGGGAGTCATGTTTACATTTGAAGTTAATGTTCTCGTAGAGCACTTCGTTACAAAGAAAACAGCACTATGGCGGTGATTGGAATGAAAAAAAAAAAAAAGTTGATTTTTTTAAACTTAGTTTTCATATTTTAACAATGCAGAAAGAAATAAATGTTCTGTCTATTCAGCCGCAACACAGAAATCTTCATACAAATGCTTATCTCTCTGATAGCTATCTGTATAATAGCCCTGGAATAAATATCAGATTCATTCCCGTAAGTGAGAGGGAGCAGCTTATCTGCTTAGAAGCAAACTAGAAGGGAACTAGAGAAAATAACTTATTATCTCAAGATGGCAATAGCAAAACACTAATATTAAGGCTACAGTATTCACAGTTACCTCGCACATTCTTTTCAGATTCATCCAATCACTTTTAGGATAACAAAACTGTATTTAAATGCGGAACATTCACTCCACTGCTAAAACAAATCAATGCAACCAGTCAAAAATGTACTTGATTGATATTTTAAAAAAATGTTTAAAGGAATATGATGTTCTCACTGAAATTTTTGAGGGGACTATGGCAAAGTTCACTTTTCTTGTTTTCCTTAGTCTCATGACACTGTTCTGTGGTGAAGCAAGCCTATCATTTTTGCATTGTCATTTGGATTACTTACATTTCAACGTCCACCTTCATGTATTAATTATTACACAATGCTCACGATTTTTTTCATTCCAGTATGTTGTCTCATTATTGAAATGAGACACTCAACATCAAAATGACCCAACTCATTGTTTACAAACTGAACTTTTTCAGACTTAACCAATCCGTGCACAATGTTAAAATTTCATCCTTTATACCAATCCAGAATGACACTTCAGAGACTAAAAAGTTCTTTTTATGTTTTATCAGGGAACAGCTGATTAACCAGCCTTCTTCGTTTTGGAAAGTATGGACATATGGTGCAGCTGGGCAATGAAGTTTTACTTCATTGGACCAGATTGTTTGAAGAAACAGCATGTTCTTACAAATGCATTGAGCTACAGAGTAAGAAAAGGGAAAAAAATAGTAGTGAACTAGAATAAAAAATTTGAGAGTATATTTTAAGGTGAATCTTGACTCTCAATTTAATGCTCACCACCAAACTTAACGCTTTTTCTAAACTACCACTGCACTTTTTTTGGTGCTACACACAAAAAAAGACGCGTTCGTGCAGGGTCGTGACAGAATGTAAATATTCCTACCAGAGGGCAAGGCTCACATGCTGTTTTCAGACACTTTTAAACTCCATGGCTTAAACTCAAGAATAGCCTTGTCTGTGAAAAAGGATCTAGTGACTTTCAGAACCTGTTTATGCATCTTGGTGTGGAATTAATACATTCTGCTTCTTAATGTTCAGACAACAGCTTTTCAGGATTACACATACCACTGGAAAAGATGATTAGCCAAATGATAATATAAAGGCATTTGAAACACGTGCCAAGGTTATTCTACTCAAGTTCACAGTGCCAAGGTAATTCCACTCAAGTCCACAGTATCATTTTAATACAGCCTGAATAATGATTGATATCTTATACTGGAAAAGAGGCTTTTGTCTCCTATTCTTATATAAAATATGTGTGTGTGTGTTTGTGCTTACATGAATACAGTAAATTTAATGCATAAAATGGCAAGTCCAAAAAATAGTTGCCATAAAAACAGGCACAATTAATGCTTTTCCCTTTTATCTACATAATAAGCATTCACCTATCTGACAAGATTATCTCAAAGAGAAAAGATAATATTTGATTTTTCAAGGCCAGATTTTCCAAACTACATTTCTTTGCCGAGATGCTTGTCAGGCAGCTACTGCCAATTGTGGAGCAGGTGACAGAAGCGAACACCGGAACAAAAACTAGAGCAGCCAGGGCGATTCTCACCAGTATTCTGGCTTTTAATCATTCCTTTTCTGCCTAGGTACCAACATATAAACTAGTCCGGGGAGAAGGATTTTACATAATTTCCACAGTCAATATTATAAAGTGTAATGCCACATGCCACCCCATCACTCAAACACGTGTGGTCTTCACTGAGATGTGTGAGTTATAACTGTACCGTGCAAGTGTTTCCTAGGCCCCAAATGCCACGGATCTCATTTTACAGGAAGATGAAGCAGCCTTCATCAAGCATTAGTTGCACCCAGGCAGTGCTTACTGAGCATTGCCATTTTTTCCTCTTTAGCTATGGGTCACCTGGTTTGGATTTAAAGACAGTTCACAATCTACTACCTACCATCTACAAAACGTCATGAAATGGATTGTCTCAACTTTGGAGAACCCTAGAATGTGCAAATGTGAGAAGGGAATTACTGAATGTCAATGGTAACTGTCAATGTTTACATTAATAATTAACATAAATAATTAAAGTTGGAGGTGAATCTCAAATCTTTTCTACATAGTGCCCCGCTTTCAGTAGCAGATGTTGACCTGGTAGATAAAGCCAGCTTTCAATACAAATTAAATGCAAAACCTGCTTAAATTACTGAGATCTACTGTTCTTAGATCCCACAACATCCATTCTGTTAAACTTTCTGGCACTAGTCCTTCGGTGATGCCCTACCTCACATTCATTAAAGTGATATCATATCAGTACTAACACCAATCTGAAGCATAAAAGTGACCTTTAGAAGCAGAGAGGTGATAAAAGTGACAACCTGCAGTGTTTAATAAGGGCTTAAAATATAGTTTATAAATATATTTATAATATTGAAGAACTGAAAAGAGATTTTTAACCCTTGCAAAAATTTACTTACAACCCACAACATGCAGAGTATTTAAAATACATATCTTTATGGCTGACATATTGCATATCCCATTAGAAGATGCACTGATTTTAGGCATAATTTATTTCAGTACTTGAAAAGCTGCTCAAAACATCATCGTAAATGCCCCTTGTGTTCTTTAGTGCGTGAATAATAATTGTATAAATTATTTATTAGATTCATAACATATATAAGCAGCATATATTGTGTGCATATGTTATGCATACCTTGAGTTCATTTTCCACTCTTATTCATGTGCACGGTAGACTAGACTTCCAGCACAAACTTTCAATCAATGTAACCATGAAGTTGTAAGGGTGGGATGGAAGTGAAACCTGGTAAAGGATTAAAATTCATTTAACTACAGTACTTCAAAAACTTGTTGAAGGAAATCATATTTTAAATACAGCTTTGGCAGCTGCTAAGATTTTTAACCATGGTTTGGCTTGTGGATGTACATACTGTGGCCTGCGTGCAAATGCACAAAAGTCAGTGCTAGTAGATATGGCATAATAGATCAAAAATTGAGTGTTTAAAAGTGGAATACATACACACAAAGTATGAATAACTTCTAGAGATGAGTAGAACATAAGAATCTAGACTCATACTTCACAAATCATCAGACAAACTCAGTGTTTGAGATGCAACTATTGAAAAACTATTTTCTCATTATATTAGGAGAATATATGAATTTTACACATTACAGAGGGAGAAAATGTGAATTTTCCACAAGTTCCACAAGCACCAGGTGTCCATCATCTGCTGCAAGAATAAACTTCTTTTTTTAAAAAGTAGGTTTTTGATTGTCCTACCCAGCTCCCCAGGAATCGTCTTAGAATTAATCAAAGTTAGAAGACTTTAAAAGGATACGTACCTGTGAAATAACTATATTTGGTATTTAAAATTGACCTGTGGAAATAAGGCTTTGTTAAAGGTAATTCCATAAAAAAAAGCTGATTTCAAAGGATCATGGAAAGCAGATGGATTCTGGGAAGGAATTAAGTGTCTGCTGGTAGGGGGGTGATGGTTTGCTTCACTAATAAAGTGGGAACAGCAGGAGGACACTAATGAATATGCACCCTAGAAACGGCTTATCAGATTTATTCCACTCTCAAAATGCAAAACCAAACCAAAACAGCAACAAAAAACAACCAAACAACCCAAAAAATAAAAAATAAAACCAGCGTTACTACGCTCACAGATTGAAGGAGACTACAAATTGACTCCTGTAATAGCCAAGTGAAGGCAGACCACACGACACAACTTTGAAAGCAGTGGACACTTCAGAGGCATAGCTTAGAGCACTGTCACTGAGCATCAGTTTGCTGCATTTTCTGCAGTGCCATTGAAAATGCTAAATTATCGTTCTCTAAAAACTGAAAGAAAAAGGGCAAGGGAGCAGCTCAAACTTTTTTTTTCCCCCTCATTTGTCGAGAGTTCATTGATCCATTTTACAGTTTTCACTCAGCTCAGCTAATATGAAATCATTACTTTGTGCTACCCCAAATCGAGATAGGCTTTATTCATTGGAGCTTGGATGTGGCAATAAAAATATTATGTATTTTTGTCTAAAAGTATTGCAATTTCCAAAGAAAGGCCTAAAACAGGGATAACATAATCCAAACCCTATTAACACAGTACAAGAGGTCTCAGAGTTAAAGCATCCAAAAGAAAATGAGTTTTGAAGTACAAGGCAATGGCATTTTTTCTCTGTAAGTTGTTTGAAGCAGAAATCCCCAAATCACATTGTAATCTTATGAGAAATTGACTGTAAGATTTTACCACCATTTTATTAACTTAGACAATCTCTAGATAATAAACGGCACTTTTCCTTAGGCTGTCATGGAAAGGGCACAGTCAGGACTTGAAAGAGTACCTTATTCACACCTTCCACCTTGTTCCACAGTCTTTGCTCTTACTGAGGAAGAATGCACCCTGCTGTATATGATAAAGATAGCTTACGTCAGGATTAAATGGGAAAAGGATGAGGGTATCTCCAAAACAAAAGCAAAAACGAGGTTAGTAACCTGGATTTCCTTCCCCAGCAGCATCACCCTTTCAAACTTGTGTCAACACTATGGAAGCTGCTGACGTTGTCCAAAGCCCTGCAGAAGCAAGGGAGAGGGATGCACACTGTCTGCACAGCCGTATACTGGTATTTTACAATTCAAGGTGGGCATCTACCGAGTGGAGCACATGTTCTACAGCCCTTTTCACAGTAGATGCATCTTTGTTCACTTTAAAAAAAAAAAAAAAAAAAAAAAAGAAAAAAAAAAGGAAATGAGATTAAAAAAAAAAAGTGTTAACTATCTGACATTTCTTTCAACATTAAAAAGCCGACACTCTGGAAAGCTCTTCCATGCTCTCTGTCATTAGACAACAGCAGTAATACCAGCACTTGGCCCTCTCTTTTCTTAAATCTTAAACACACATACACTCTTAAATTTTACACACACTTTCATTCTAAAGTTTCATTTTGTATAAGGTAGGAAAAAGTGGGAATTTTCTCTTAAAAACCTCATTTTGCATTTTCTTCACTCATTTTGCACACAAGCAATTGCAGCTAGATAAGCTGGGTTCATTAAAAAACATCTGACACACTTTCTAGATAAAATATTTAGAAATTATTGTAATGAGAAAGATACCCGCTGTTTAGATCAGCAAGCATTAAGTAAATTAGAAGGACATTTAAGAGACGAAAAGAGTACAGTAATAATATGTCAATAATTGCAATGCACCCAGTTGTCTAAAATCACATTTCGACAAATATCTGTGAAAAACATTACCCTTCTCTGGAACTACACAAATACTTTAAAACTTGCATGCTTATAGATCGGGGATATGTCTGTCCCAGGAAAAACATTTCTTTATTGTTTGCATTGTGGATCAATTACTTTTTTCTACAGAAAAATGATTTCGCAGGGTATGTATTTAGTATTGCATGACAGCACATAAGCTAACTTTGCGTACTAACAATACATTTCTAAATGCTAAATAATTGTACCTAAGGGATTTTAAAGCAGATTATAAGCTTTAGATGCACATATATAAAATACTAAACAGGCTCTCTCAGCTTGGCATATGTGTTTACATAGGTGATACATAAAGATCCCCTTTACTGGCTGAGAAAGCAGTGGCTTTTTTTAGCTAAGTGTAAATCCATACTCCTTTAAAACTGGGCTCTTAAAAGACATTTGTGCATCCAAACCACATGCAGTGGCATGTATGACTATTTTGGATAGTGATAATGATTGCAGCGATCTCAAACGTTGTCCATTGCCTCTCATCTTTCCACTGCACCTCTGAGATGCATCTTCTGCATTTTCTCTCTGTCTTCTCTACACCACCTCTTACCAGATCTTACCAGTTTTTTATATGCTTCCTTTTACTCCAAATGTGGTTTAACTTCAACAACTAACAAAAATTTTTCTATTTGCAAGCAATGAAGTTTGCAGAGTGATTCTTTCTCCGATGTCCCACTCCTATGATAAAATCTGAACATGATGCACCCGAAATCACTAGGGATTCCTCATGACTAGGATAATAAGATTCTTCAGAATCATTTGAAATAGCTGCTACTATCTAAATATAAATGTACTATCATTATTTCAATGGGCAATCACTGAAGTAAACAGCAACATTTCTATCAATGTGAAGAGCTCCACTGCAGACAGGTGCACATACATTTGCATCTATCTGAAGCCTTGTGCACTGGCACACTGTTATGGATTTACCCAGAAATGCAGGATTTGCAGCATGCAGTTTTCAAACACTTCCAGGCTACGTCTTAAACGTGAAGGCAATTTTGTCCACACAGCAGGCTTAAGTATTAAAAATAAGCTACTCCTGACATATTCATACTGAAAACAGCGATCTAAAAAGGTCTTAAAAAAACACCTTTCTGCTTAGATATGGCTGTTCTCAGAAAGGAATTATGTTCATTAAACCGCTTGGGAATATCTGACATTTGAATGCATGGATATTTTCAGGTTAAGATTTCTATGAGAACACACTTTCTCTTCAACAAAAAAAAAAAAAAAACAGGAAAGAGAGAAGAAACAAAATAAGTCACTATCATCTGGAAAAAATGGAAAATAGCATCTTGTTGCAATTTAGCTAGTCAAAGATATTTGCTGTATGTATTTCAAATGGACAACCAACGCACACGCAAGAAAACAGGTCCTGCAGAAAAGAACACCCTTGGACAGTAGAAAGTTAGTAAAGATACAATAATTATGAAAGCTCTCCAAAGAGCTGGAGCCCTTCTTTTGAGCTCATTGCTGCGATATGGTACAGGTACACTATCAGAGCCCCCTTGTACATACAAACCTTACAAAAACTGATTTTACAAAGTCGTTCCCAGTAGGGGATGCTGCTGTTTTAATTTCTTTCACTCAAGCTAGCTCTTGGTGAATCCTTACCCTTACCCTAGTCTCTCTGTCCTCCAAGAGGCTGAGCAACAACATCAGCGCAGCACAAAATGATGAAAACGTTAGCAAGCTCAGCTGATTCTGCCTACAAAGCCCAGGCAGCAGCACACGGGCAGGGAACCGACTGCCATATGGGCCGACAGCAGCACTGAACACGCTCGTTCGCATCGGTGCCACTGCGAAGCCTGTACAAAGACTGGATATACTCTGAAGGCACAGGGAAATATCCTTAGACCCTGGGGAGAATATCTGAGCCACTAAGATAGATAATAGTTAAAAATAAAAAAAAAAAAAAAAAAAAAGGAAGGGCGTACTTTGAGCTATAAGCTCATCTATTGTTAAGTATTATTAAGTATGTAAGCAGGTTTATTTTTTTATATCACATACATGAGATAAAGAGCTGTTATAACAAATAGCTTCCTAAATAAGAGTTCTGTAATATGTCTATCTTTAGGAAGCCACGAACTTTCCATAAATGCATAGTGAGAAAGGCAAGAGGAGGGAAAGAAACTTTGAGTGGTACTTAGTCTTGACATACATAAACAATACAAGACTCAAGTTTCTAGACCAAACAGGAATGAGGTTATGCCTGCATATTTTTTCCCCACAGTCCCAAAGCTGGTGTTAGGGATCTAACAGAAATTTCTTTGTAATATTCCTGCTTGTAGGTGAAACTGGATCAGCTCATAAATTGCAAATAGGCAATGAAGCTCGTAAGTTATTTGCATTTATGTTCAGCCCTTAAGGGACTTGCCAATACCAAATGCTATAAAACACATCATCATCGTCTCTAAAAAAAAGTGCTGCCTTGCCATCAGTGATAAAAGACAAGATCATCATTCCCTAATTATATGTATTACTTCTCATGTGAAACCTAGTAGATTTTAGCTGCAAAGTATAGATCAAATTATTTTCATATTAAATCGCATATAATTTTTTAAAAAAACACATATGTGTATTAATTTTGCCTTATGAGTAGAGCTGGGGAAATGCTGCAGAGATGAAGATTTTTAATTTGTAGACTGGATTAATAAAAAAAACTTTAGCTATATGTATTCATTTGCACTAAAGTAGGAGTAAAATTAATGAGAGCAATGCAAACATGAAGACAAAGATGTTCAGGAGTCTTAAGATAAATCAATCATTTATAAGAAATTGGGCCTTTATTAGAAAAAAGCTTTTGTAGGTATCTATAGAAAAAAAAGAAATTTTATGAAGAATTTTTGAATTGCATTAAAAACTAGCTCATTTTTAAAAATAATTTAACATCCAAATTAATACTAATTTTCACATCAGATAGATATATCATTTTATCATTTGATTTTGGTAAAAAATACTTAAGAAAATAATCACACTGAAATAAAAGCCATCGTGCACAATTCATTGTGCAGTTACAAGATATTATCCTAAGACTAGAAAATAAACTGTGTGACGCTTTCCTGACAAATGTATTGTAAAAACATCTGTACAATTACCAAAGGAAAGTCTTTCTCAATCAAAAATGTCTTTAGAAAAATATATATATACACACACATATTTGGACAGTTTGAAAAGACAAATTGTATCATATCCTTGAAAAGAATGTTACATTGCAGCATACAACAGTAGGTTTTCATTGATCATATTTTGTGGTACCTTGCCTGAAACCTGAGTGAGGAAAACTGCGTGGGGCTCTGCTATACTATGCACATGTGTTTTGTTCACAGCAGCAGCAAGTTCTTTATGGCACATCTGCAGCACCTCTTGAAGAGACTGAGCATTGACTAAATAGCACACGAGAGATAAAGCCTCTTTTTTTTTCTTATATTTTTCTCTTTCAAATTGCAATAAAATTAAATCCCACCAATCACAGGCCATAAACTTGCTACTACAATATCAAAGACGAAACATGAATTGGCTTGATTGGGGGCAGGATGAGAGCTCAGCACAGTACAGCCTTGCATTCCCAAAAGGAATATAGTATAAAATACCTGCATACTGTTTGTATCCGTGGTAGTTAACAACCGGCCTCACTTTCCACAGTCTCTCAGTCCCAGAAAAAAAAATTGGTTGCCCAAAAACAATTAAGAAAAAATAATAGGAACCATCATACTTAACATTTTCATTAGTCTTCTGATTAGAAGATAGGCCTTAATAATGCTTTTTACACAATTAAATGTTTCAGATTACTATATCTTATAAACACTCCATCCTGGATTAAAATTATTATAACCATTAAGACTTTCAAAAGCATTATGCAAATTCTGTTTTAACTATAATACTATTTCATACAACCAGCAGCTAAGAAAGATGAGATTAGTTTAGCTATAAGGAAAGAACACAACATTTTTTTTTATTTTTATATGACACACAGCATAATATATGTTCTATTCTTAGTTCAGACGTCAATTTTTTAATCAAGGCCAAGACATCTGCGGTAAACAAGCTTCCTATCAAGCAATACCTTCTGAGATAGCATGAGAAAAAAACTGGTATTCAAATCCTGAGCATTCCTAATTATGTAAATAATAAATGCAGCATTGTCTTGTAAACTATACAAACAATTCTGCTGCTCATTCTCAGTACTTGACTTTTAATAGCACTGTAATCCAAACACTTTCAAACTGTCCGTCTGGAGCATGCACGCAGTCAGATAAAACTATTTACTTGTTTTAAAGGGCAGCAAATCCACCGTGCCTCTGTTTGCGCTGCTGTGCTTATTTTATGCAGACCTATTGCCCTGGCTAAAGGTGCTTGGAGACCCTGATTCGGGGGAGATCAGCTAGGAATTTTTCAGCATTCACTAAATGCCAGTCGGCATCTTTCAGGAGTCATTAAACCCTTAGCAATAGAGGGGTCTGCACCAAACCTCATGCTACGGTCAGAAAATCAACAGTCTGCAGACTTAATGGGGCTCAGACAAAGCCTGCTGCCACACTGAAGTGATTAGTCTTCTCTTATCTCTGTTGTGAGCAAATAACATGCCACATGTATTGACCTCATTAATATTGTTTACATAGTTGTTGAAATACATGTTTATAAGGATTACAGACTTGCGTACGTCCAAAATTTCACCTAAAGATACACGCATTGCCTTACCTGTGCGAAAAACCTGCTGCTTCTCACCGGATCAACAGCTTGCTAATAATTCAGTCAAGTAGAAAAGTCCCACCTGGTTTACCAAAGGGATATTACCATCTCCAAAACAGTGAGGAGGATCAATCATCGGAGTGCACTAGGTGCAGATACACAAGTCAGGCCGAGCCAATTTGAGGATTAAATCATTCTGAAAGGGATGGTCCCGTTCCTGGTGGCTGGCTGCTACCCCTCCTTCGCTGCTGCTGGCTGCCCCAGGCAGGTAGCAGGCCTCTTCCCACCATTAAACATGCAGAAGACGAAGTCATAAAAGTGAAGAGCTCACCGTTAGGAGTGAACGGAATGGAAGCTTTTTTTTTTTTTTGCCAATAAGAAATACATTAAGTTTCGTTTTCTTCCCTTTATTCACTCACATCTTTATGAACTTTTGTTTCCAGAAACCTGCACAGTAAATTGGGGATTTATAATTAATTTTGTTTCTACTTCGCCCTGGTTTCGGATAACAATGTTTTCAAAGTAGCTGCCTAGCCTCAGGGCGCTGCTTCTTTATAGACACGGCCGTCCTCAAAGCCGAGGCGGCCAAACACTCCTGTCTCTTCTGGCAACCTGTGCTCTGCATGGAGCCCGCAGGAGGGCAGTAACTAGCGGGTTTGAACCCTAAAGGCTTCAGAAAACAATGTGACACAAATTTTACATCTTGAGACACCTCAATAAGCAATTTTGCCCTGCTGCTGAAAATCGTGAAGGAGATTGTTAGTCATTCTGAGTGAAGGAATGGAGACTCTGGTTCAATTCCAGTGCCATGAAGGATTTGCTTAAGCTTGGAAACAAGAACACTCAGTCTCTGTCTTCATTCGGAAAAACTGAAATGTCTCCTTTTTCTCTTCCTCCCAACCCTTCTTTTTTTTTTTTTTTTTNTATCTTCATTTGGAAAAACTGAAATGTATCCTTTTTCTCTTCCTCCCAACCTTTCTTTTTTTTTTTTTTTCCAACTCTTTCCAGCATTGGAATTCAACTGTTAAGGCAGAACACAGTGGACATGTAATTTTCACTCAACTTCTTTCAACTTTCTCCCAGATTTAAAGGGGATTTACTGAATGAAAATTCCTTTGGCCTCCAGTCCCATCCTGTCTCTTCTGGTGGGCTCTCTGATATTTTAATTACAGTTTATTACAGTGTGGATGCATTTCCTAAGAAATCAAAACCCATTCATTTAGACTTGTGAGTTTCTTGACGATCTCTGATGAGCTGCATGTGTGCCTGTTGGAGACGAGGGTCCCTGCTTCACTAAAAAGTCTCTCCAAATACACACGGAGCGCTAAGAGAGATGGATGACTGCCAGCCAAAGCAGGCCTGATCAAACACCCTCCTTTATCTGCCAGAGGATGGGAATCAGTAAAAAAACTCGCATCCTGTTTTACAAAATGCTATTATCCCTGCCCCTTGCAGCAGCAATGGCAATACACTTCAGCTTCTCAACATGTCACAACCTGAGCTCACAGTCCTCCCTCCAGTCCAAAAGAGAAGACAAATTTGCGTTGTCCGTTTCAACAGCAGCTCTGGTATTATCTGGGAGCATTACCTGGTGTTGCCTTTAAGCACAGATGCTGTCTTGAACTAGCACAAATAATGAGTTCAGCTTCAGGTCAACAGAGTTATTTCTGCTCTGAAGAAAGCCTGGTACTCTGAAATCTCAGATCTATTTATGACAGTGTGCCTGATTCTAGATGCTTCAGGGAATGTATTTTTCCAGAACAGACACTGTGATTTGCATCAGCGATCCCTCAGCAGTGTCACTCTGTTCCTAGTTTAGGTCTGCATATGTTTCGGTTCTTTCTTCAGCAAAGAGACTACTTTGTTGATCCTTTCTATAACTTCATCAAAATGCAGAAGGGGAATATTATGTTTGCTGAAGGTTTACCAAAGCCAGGTTTCTTCTCCGAGCCACAACAGCCAAGGGCTTCATGCTGTTGCCTCTTCCAGTGCTGCATCTAGCTATCGATTCAGTTGTCCTAACCTGGACGTCACAGGTTGTCTGGGCTCTGTATCCTGGCACTTGCACTCTCCAGTATCTGCAGCTCCTCACGTAGTGGCAGATTGACGACTGCATTTTTAGCAAAACAGGAACAGCTCGAGATCTGCGGCCTGCGAGGAGCCGAGACGTAAAGGACACGGAGGCTTCACCTACACAGAGAAGGAACACATGCCAATGCGTGGTGACGCCACGTACCCAACAACTACCTACAGAACTTGGGCTTTTGCGACTCCTTTTGCCTGCTCTGAAAAGGTTCTGAACAAGTCTGCAAAGCAACGTTGTTGAATGAATCTACTGAAACCACAGAAAACACAAGCAGTAAGAAGATTAACTGGACTTCCTGCCTGCTTGCGTCCCTCGGGAGCCCGCTGCTTTATGGTGTGCTTCCTCCATGCTTTTATTTTTTTTCCTGCATGTTTTATATTGACTGATGTCATCATCCTTTGGGACTGTTCTCTGTACCTGCACGGATAATAAAACAGCAGCAAAGCTTCTAGTTTCACTTTGGAAAGGGTCCAAAACTCCGGAGGTTACTTAGCTGTCCTTATCAGGAGGTGGCCTGGATACTGAGAGCTGCAGCTGATTTACCGAGTTACAAGAGCAAGGCTTATAACTCATCCCTTCAGTAACTCGACATCAGGCTTTTAAAATAATTTTTCAGGTTCATCCTTGTCTGAACTCACTGCTATTATTGATTAGCAAACTTGTTTATTCTTCTTCAGAAACTAAAATAAGTATGAGGCAGTTCAATAAAAAAAGCAATTTCATGCTATGATAACATTGCAAATAAGAAAAAAATATCTAGTTAGGTGTGTGTCTGAGAAAAGGTATCTTAACAGCCACAAGATACTGAAATATATCAAATAGCAAATCTATCTATTCTTAGCTCGTCATACAGACTCAC
Organism: Crypturellus undulatus; assembly: GCA_013389825.1. Classification (NCBI taxonomy): domain Eukaryota; kingdom Metazoa; phylum Chordata; class Aves; order Tinamiformes; family Tinamidae; genus Crypturellus; species Crypturellus undulatus. Next base: position 223,199 of record VWPW01023939.1, read on the forward strand.
ACCTGAAGTAAGAGAGTGTAAATTTATTAACTTGAGAACTGCATTGCTTACCCCAGATCTGAAATCACACAACAATTTCACTTAACCTTTCACAAGTTTATGCCCAGAGTTGGAAAGATAAAATCAGAGCTTTTTCAAACTTCTGTTTGCCAAGAACATGGGAAGAGATGTTCTTTCTATACCACATTAATAACATAAGATTTTTCATTAGTAACTGCTGCAAATAAGTATTTTATGAATTCAACATTAATAATATTAATAAAACAGAAGTGGAAAGAAATGGAGGTCATGGTTCAAAATATGTGGTTCATGGGAGGCACAGGCTAATCCTGCAAAGCTTCACAACTTCTGCTTGTTGTAGAGCATACACCACCAGGCATTGAATTTGGTGTCCTAATCTGGACACAGCCTTCTAATTCATGACTCAGAAAATATGAGAGTAGGTTATACTCTCTTTTATACAGATCACAATATACCACTTATCAAACTTATAAGAGGATAATACTGACAATTCCTGTTTGAGTTATGTTCAATTACAACTATAAGAATTTTATTGCAAGATTTAAGTCTTTTCCGTCCCGTCCTTCTACAACTGGCTATTCCTACCTACATGTAAAATCTCATACTTATCTGCAGTGATATATCTTTATGAAAATTTTTGATCATATGCCAAGATAATTTTGCAAGTTAAACCCCTCTTAAAATATTTTCACGGGTTTCCTAGAATGGTGTCAGCTGCACCTGTGAGAAGTGTACTTTATTTTATCAGTCAATTAATTGCCTAATTAATGTAAGGGAGATAACTGTCATATATGATTCCAAAACTTTATCCTCTCTATGACGCACCTAAGTAACTCGTGCTCTTGAGCCATTTCTTGAATTCGCAATTTGGTAATAAAGCTGTCACAAGCTTCAAACATGCAATGCGAACTCAGCATTGGACTTCGGTTTAGCTATTGTGCTTTCACTTCATTCTGAATTGGTGTTAGTGTCCTAATCTCTACATCTTTTCAGTGTGGGCTATTTTGCTTTCTTGTCACACTGAAAGTTAGATTTGTTCTTTACATTTTCAGATGTTCATCATTAAGATTAAAACATAAAGCATATGTGCTTAATGATGTCCCAAAATTCCTTAAAGTTGTTCCTTCACTCACTCCATAAAAAAACAATGTTATGCCAGATTAGTGAAGAAAAGTATGCTCAGATATCGNTTAGTGTCGTAATTTCTACATCTTTTCAGTGTGGGCTATTTTGCTTTCTTTTCACACTGAAAGCTTAGATTTGTTCTTTACATTTTTAGATGTTCATATGTGCTTAATGATGTCCCAAAATTCCTTAAAGTTGTTCCTTCACTCACTCCATAAAAAAACAATGTTATGCCAGATTAGTGAAGAAAAGTATGCTCAGATATAGGATAAACATTGGTCTAAACAATCCTGATCTTTCATAACCATGCTCTGCCCTCCCGTGCTGGGTTTGCAGTCCCTGAATACGTGCCCGTCAATGGGACCAGCAGCTCTTAACTAGATTGTGCTCAGCCTCTGTATCAGTAACGTCATAGACGTTTGGCACAGAAAGTTGATCCACAGATGACCCAAAGCACAGAAAACTGCTGGGGATTTCATCTTCAGTGCCAACTGGGTTTCTTTAAAACAAAGATCCTTCTACAACTCTGTGAGCCACTTATAAAACTGCATCATTGCCATTGCATCCATTTGTAAAAAAAAAAAAAAAAAAAAGAGAGAGAGACATAAGGGTCCTAAAACAGATTTGAAGTTTATATGCAAAATTAGTTTTTTAGGTTTTCTTGGAAGTGGAAAGGTGAATAAAACAGGGTGGATTTACAGATTTGTTTTGTTTTTGTTTTTAGTCAAGAAGCACAAGTCAGCAAGTTTCAGGAAAAAGTGAAGCCAGGTTATTAAAGCAGCATTTGAGGTAGGGAGGGAAGACTTTTATAAAGGTCCCTTTTTATTATAAAATCTTACAGCCATATTCCTTAGGAAGCAAAAATATAATAAAACAAAAGAATCAATAATGGAGCATACACTGCCTTCCCTTGCATATATGAGTTCATACCCCCATCTATCTCTATGCATCTACAGAATTATTTGCATGGAATTTTACTAATAAAGAAATAGAAATTTATAACAGGAGTCGTCTCCCACGGAATATTACAGTTGTATTTCTTCATAAAATAAGTGCAAAGATAACTGTTTTGTTTTTTCCTAAACAAATAAGGAGCTAGGCAAACTGGAGAGACTAGCATAGACTGGGTACATCCTATCAATATGATTCCCAAAGCAAGCAGTGAAAGTTTTTCAAAAGGGTAGTACAGAAAATGAAGATGGAAAGAACCACCGAAATATTTAATAAAACCCACTAGCAGTCTTTAGAATAGTGAGTTTGAAGGGAAAAAAATCTAATGAGGCTTGCCTCTTTTTTGGTTTACTTGTTTGTTTTAAAAGGAATAATTTTTGTTTTTTTGGTTGTAGACCTTTAATACAGCCAGACTGAGCCCTCTCAAAACATGTATCTGAACTGTTTTTTGATATTTTGCCTTTCAGGGAATATGTACAGCATCTGATATCTCTCTCTATACTGCCAACAACTTCCTTCTCAGCAACACCGTAGCCCAAAATTGAATTTCACACACAGGTAAGTCCAAAACAGAGATCATCCCTAAGATGAGCCTCTTCAGAAAATTTCCCAGCCTTTCTCTGCTTCTGGTTTCTCTGAACAAAGCAGAAAGTAAGAAGAGGTAATAATATCCACTTTTGCAGATAAAACACTTGGACTGATACACACAAGAAGTAATCCCAATAAAGAAAATTACTGAGATTTTTAAGCACTCAAAGGGCTGTGAGAGAATTTTGCCCCTAATTTTCTGTTGCTACTCGTACTTGGATGGTTACTCTTAGGGTGATCATGAAGAGTTTTCACATATGTACAAATTTAAAGGGCTGTTTTATAGATCATAAAAATACATACTCAATTACTTCAAGTGACACTTGGGGAACTGCATCTGAATATCACATAAATTACTCAATGAATCAAGCCAAAGTTGCTTTCAAAATCAGAAATCTAAGGGTAACTGCAATACACACACACATACACACACATTCAAGAAGGGAAAGCTGCTTACTGAAGAGAAGTTTTCATCTGCATTGTAAATAAAACAGAGGTTTTCAACAAAGCCACTTTAAACACGCACCTGCAGCAATTCTATTATTAACACGGGTAGTGGCCCGAGGACGATCAATGTACCCTGAGCCTATATTGTTTTAATTTGCATTACAGTACACTTGTACTACATAAACATTTATAAAACAGCTTATGTTCCACCATAGATGTTCCCAACAAGCTGACTAAAGCTGTATATACAACAGGCTGTAAATTAAAGGTTTGACACCACTAAGTCATAGTAAATCCATGAAGGTGGAATTTTCCCTTACCATCTAACTGCTGTATTGTTATTATCAAGGTCTTTGTAATGTATATAGAATACATTTTTTTAACGTGTATTTCATTTACCATGATTAAGTATATACATATATATATGTGTGTAGATATATATATATATCTACACACATATATATATATCAGTTGATACCAATTCAGTTTTCTTGAAGTCCAACCTGGTTCCTGCAAGATGACCAGGCACCAGGTTATTTGGTGGCTGCAAGGTGCACAGCTTTTATGTCATGCTCATAGGAGAATTTGTTGATACTTCAATCTATAAAGCTAAATAAAGAAACGAAGATGTACACTGCTGTGAGACAGGAGGTATTGATTTTTTTTTCACTACTGCATTATGAGACTGCATTAAAAGTAACGAAATCCAGCAGCTGGATATAAAGAGGAAATACAATCCAGTCAGTATGGAATAAAATAAATATTAGTACTGTCATCCACCATCATTATAAACCATGTCAATCACCCTACACAGGGCAGAGCTCACTAAACACAGCTTTGACTTCTCAGTTGTTTAAGACTGACAATTGCTTCCAAAGGCAAATGAATCTAAAAATGTGCTTTCCACTGTGTACTTTCAATCATGAATCTCCAGCTAAAAGGACTATTTGACTGGACCTATTGCTTTTAATAATTCACTTCCAAGTGATGCATATCTTGGCTGGGAGCAAAAAGCACTTTTTCCCCTAAGAATTCTTTGAGCCCTAACTTCATTTCAAAAATATCTCAATACCTTGTACTAGAAAATAATGGATAATGCTATGCCAATTATGCCAGCAAATGGGGCTTTATATCACATTTCCACCCTGCCTCTTCATGCATCTGTGCACAGAACGAGTTCCTCATACGTGTATGCAAAGACAATGTATTACCCTCCTGGAAATTTCTCCTTCATGGCAAGAGCCTTTCATAACATCTACTTAAGCTAAGCAAGGACTAAGCAGTTTGGGTACTGTCCTGGTGACACTGTTCAGAACTTCCTCAATGTAAGTTTTAATGTATTTCCTTTACTGACACAAGCCTTTTTGTACTCAGCAGTTGTGCACCTGTTACCTGGATAATTTAGTATTAATGGTAAGTCCTAGCATATATTTACACAGTGACAGATGCAAAAAGTTAAGTCTGTGAATACTATCATCAACACCAACAGCAGCAGGAGAAGTAGCAGAAATAGCTATAATGCTAATTCTCTTTGATACAAAAATATGAAAATCCCCCTTTTATGGATGGGCTATTGAAACAAAATTGGAACAATTTTCAGAGATGCTTAATGGCATAGACAGAAACATAGCCATTCATTTACAGATTTCTAGAATATTAGGTACATGCTCTTATTTTATGTCAGAAAAAAAAAACCTAACTCAACCTAAATAGCCCAGGCCACTGGATTCTTTGGGAGGAATCTTAGCGTATGCACTGTATTTTTGTGGTAAGGCAGCTTTGCCTCAGTAGGTTATGCCACCTCCCCACTGCGAGACTGCGGTGCCTTTGGAAACCCTGCACAGCCGGAGACCAAAGAATGACATGGCACACGGTGGGTAACCGAGGAGGAACGGCCCTAGCTGCAGGACGGCCGTGGCCTGAACACGGTATGGTGCTCCGAAGGAAAGTCAGAGAGAGGGATGACACCGAAGCACGTTTCCACACAAACCGTATACATTGCAAGCCAACGCACAAACCACATCAGCAATGTTTGTGGATAAGATCTTAGATCTCTAGCTCCCGGAGCATATACACCAACAAACATTTTTTTGTATATACTATTTGCTCAACGATACACCAATACTGCTTGGCAGAACTAAGAATGGAATGCAGATCTCATGACTCATGGACCAGCACATTAACAAAGAGAATAGGTTGTTTACTGGTTATCTCCCATCTAAGAGGGTAAAAAAATCCAAACAGCTCAGGGACTGCACTATGAGTTAGGCGGGAAGAAATTCTATTCCTTTTTTTAGTTTGGAATACTGTAACAAATTCAGCGACAACTCCGTGAATTCAAATGCTTTCAGCCTATTGTATGAAATCCTTCTAATGCAGAGAGCTCACACAAAGCTCACACAAAACTATAGTCTCTTAAGGTCTCAGGTGCAGTTTGTAGAGTCACGTCTCAAGGGAAGCAGATGAGCTCTGCAGACCCTGTCCCTGGGTAAGTTTCTATCTCAGGCCAATCTTTTGTAGTAGATAATATATGATAATTCACTTGCATATGATCTGGTAACTATTCGGGAGATAAAAACTTAATCAATAGTTTAGATATAAAACAAAGATTTTTGACCTTCAAATCAAATATTTCCTGCTGTATCTGATGATATTGCCAGACCACTGACAAGTGACTTCATAATCTCGACACCATTCTTATTTTCAGATATCACATGTCAAAACCCAACAAAACATTGTGGTATAACTATACGGCTTCCATGCAAAAATTCATGCTTTCCCGTGATTTGGGAGCTTAAATTGCTCCTCTGGTTAAAGCAGACAGCAGTGCTATCTTTATCAAACTGCTGGATGCTTCATCCGATTGCCTGAGTCATTGGCAAAATAGCTTGAGGCTAGACAGGTATATTACTCTTTAGAAACAGATGGTGATGCACACAGGAGACTTGAGAAACACAGACATTCTCAACATAGTAACAGATTTCTCTAACATGAGCTGTCCCATTTATTACAGTTTATACAAAATTTTTGCTCTTACCTCTATTACCCTGCCATTAAAAGTACTTGGAAATAGGCATCAACACAAAGGAGTTTTATTTTCTGAGAACCACTGTCAACACAAGAGAGCTATTCATTCTTTCTTGTGCAGTACACGTTTTGGCAGACACAACCAATTCAGGAAATTAATGTTGAAGATTAGCATTAAATAAGGACGTTTTTGGCAAAAGTGTCTGAAATGCCATAGTTTTCTGAAAAAAACATACAGCACTTAATGTTATTTGGGGTATTAATAGCTTGGAGAGGAGGAAAGCAAAAGAAATGCAGTACTTTTGCAACAGTGTTCTGCTGCAGCTTATCTTTCTAGTTTATTAGCTATCAATCTGCATTTTCCTCATGGTAATAACTGAGTAGATAGCTATTAAAGGTATATCAATATTTCTTTCCCAACCATGTCACAAAAAATGGCAGTGTACTCTAGCATATAGCATTTACTATCACATTCTCAACATTTCTGAGCACAGCGCTCAAGTTAGAGGCTAAATCTGCTCTTCAATTTTGCATAACTGCAGCTAAACTTCCTTGCTAAAATGTCTGCCGAATCTGGAGGTCCAAGAGAGATAGTAAATAAAACTACTATTTCCATATGTTTTCACGTCAGTTTTCACTTTGGATTTTTATAGATGGTGGGGAGAAAGATGAAGGTAAATAAGTATCATTTTCTCTTCTTAAGACTTAAATAGTGCAAGTGCACACAAACATCTGACTTTAAAGGAATCATTTCCATGCTAAAACTAACAGAGCAAAGAGGTGACTGCCTCTCAAATCCAGCCACATTCCCAGTACAATCACCTGTCAATTAAAAAGTCAGCAGTACGTATCAGGTTTGGTAAATACTTGGGGTTAAGTCTTAGCCTTAACACTGCAAGTTTTGGTTATGCTTTGCAGTTCATGGAAAACTTTAGCATGTCTGGTACTATTTTATGAAAGATAGTTGAACCTGCAACATCTCTTCACTGTAGCAATTCTTATTTGGGAGACGAAATTCAAATTGGACTTTTTTTTATTCAAGGGAAAAAATAGAGCAGCATTTACCTATTGAGAATAGTTAGTGTTAGTGCTAGTAATAACTCTACTTAGGGATTAAGTATTTGCTATCTTTTGTTTCTTTTTTTTGTCTATAGTTTTAAAGCACTACTAGTTTATTGTATTGACCATGTTTACAAACGATGAAAGAAAACGTAAAGGGGAAGAGAGTAAATCTGTGATCGCATATAGTGGATAGTCCTCACTATTGGGTGAAACAGAGTTAAAATAAATAAAAGGAATTTAGGAAATTGCTACCAAGACTGAGGCAATGATAATATTTTATTACTGAGATAGTCACAGAAGGCATCAAATAAGCCAGTAAATTATAAAGATCTGGAGTCCTAAGAGGAAAAAAAGCAGCCTCTGCTGCGTGACTGATTCTGTTTTTCAACTAAATCAGAATGTACTTGCTTGTTTATGGCCTTTTTAGAACCAACAAGGTACTCATCTCTTCTTCAGGAAAGAGAAGATAAACAGCGTTAAGTATTACAGCTAAGAATAGACTGACTCATCTTTTACTTTCTGGGTGACATCATTCCTCCAGCTGCTCAGCATGGAGCAGGTCAGTTGGTGGCAATCCCTGCCAAATGTGTCCAATAAGCACAGATGAAGAGTGGAGCCTACACAGCATCATAATCTCCTTCCCTCTGAGATCGTGGACTCTCTTTTGGATGAACACAGCATGATCCAGGATTTCTCGTAAATTCAGGGGAAGTGTCTAGCCAGAAGGAAATGGAGCCAGGCAGCAGTCGCTCTTGGTGGCATTCTTCCATGGCAAACTGGAAGATAATCCACCAGAAAATCCACTGGAAGTAAGAGACGACTGGAGATGCGTTACCCCTCGCTGGCTGTCTCTGCTCACGTTACTGCGAGTTCATCGTGCATATGCATGGAGAGGGAATGAGCAATCTAAGTGAGGCCACTGATGCCATCGTGGCTCAGGACTGCCTTTTCTTGCCAGGGACAGAAGCCAGGTAGCAGCAGGAAGTGCCCAGACCTCTCTGATTCGGCCCCAAAATTTGCAAGGTGGTAATGAAGATTCGCTGCAGATCCTTATGTTAGGGATAAGTTTGGACACCCTCTGTGGCTCCTGGCCACGTGTAAGGATTTGTGGCAAGTCGCTTTCCTCATCCAGCTAAGACGAAAGCTGTTAGGTGTATTGTTTGCCATGAGGTACAGAAGGGAGCAGGCACGAATCTTGGTACTGTCTGATAACAGCCTACTACTCGTGCATGCATGCGGGAATCTGGGAACTCATTTTGACAAGAAGCTGCAAGAGGAATACTCTAAGTCAATGCTCATCAAAAATTTTGAGTAATTGTGCTTGACTAAATCTCTGGAATAGATGCACCCCATACAGAAAAGGCCTTAGAGATTCTCATACAAACTCCACTCAGTTCCAGGGAAGTACTGTACATTGATTTCAATGGTCTTCACATCACAGTCTTAAAATAGATCAATTTTCCTTTTTAAACGCAACTGTGCTCCTGATTCAGAAGCCACTCACGACTTCTCAATAGCCAGCTAGGATTCAGATACATTTCCTTCCTCAAGCTCCGCACACGGCGCAGTGAGGAAGCAGACAAACGTCAGTAGCAGAGAACAAATAATAAACAAGCTTTAAATAAAGTGTTCAATAGTGGAGGGCCATTTAATTGGATGGTTACCGTTCAGATAGCAGATAATTGTATAGGTACCATCTTAGCATAGGGAAAATGCAAATTTATTCGTCTCTTCTAATCAACAAATAATATCCTGATTAATTTAGGCCATCTTCAATAATAGTCTGAACAAATAAGCTCACAATTAAATCCTGTGTGGAAGGCAAGAGACAGCTAAGACAGTCGGAGTACAGTGAAATCTATAGGAAGTCTTCCTTGGGGATTTTTGATTAGTAAGGTGGTTTTTAGTACCTTGCAGAGGATTTTAAAAGCATTCCAGTACAGAAGTGAATAGAAAACACCTACCTAAGCATTTTTTTCCCTCCCTCTTTAGAATAGACAAAAAACTTCCTGGTGTGGGAAGCAAGCATTTCAACAGAAAATTAGAAATATACATCAAATCCATAAAAATAGCAGCTTCTTTATATCCAAGTACCCATTTATCCAGCATATCTGAGGCAAGTATAACACCACATCTATTTATACTGAGTAGTATTTTGCTCTACAAAGTTTCCTATCAAAATTAATCTAGCATTGTGTGTATGAGCAACACAGGCTAAAGGCAAACACCTTGATCAACAAATCTAAAGCACCACAGTGACAAAGACATTTGCTCTCAGTGTTTAAATTATAGGAGTCTGAAGACCAGCTGCTTTATACTCTGCTCTATCAAAATCTGTTCTCACCACTCCACAGCAAATCTAAAGTCCAAAACCAAAAAGCAATAACCAGTAAGATCGCAGGTGTCACTAATAACACCTGAGGTCCCTGAAACCTCAGGGATCTTGTTAAATAATTTTTTTAAAAAAAGAAAATACCAACAGCTTGTCCCCAGATCTGAAGATAAACTTAATCCCAAACAAGTGGGCAAGACTGAGACGTTTTTCCATTTGATAAGCAGGTAAGAGAACCTGGCTCCCCGTAATGAAAAAGCTGAATTAACACAAATCAGGATCTACTGTACAAATATACAGAAAACCACAGTTGTGTAAAATGGATCATTTCAACTCCTGTGAAGCAGCAAAAAAGCAGGCGATGGTCACTGGACTCCACAGAGAGGGGCAGTGCCTCTGTGCAGCAGAAGTGAGGCAGAGTCTCCTCTCCCTACATTTGCAGCAGGCATTTTGTCAATATTTTCTGTTCTTACTTTCCTCCCATCCTTCCCCAGCGTAAGTTCCTCACGCTGTCACCTTTGCAGCACCAGAAGTCAACATCCCTCTCTAACAAGCTCTTTGGTGAATTCTCACAACTCATTTGGCTGTGAGGAAATGGATTCCACTTTGCGCTAAGTGCAAAACTTCTGGGATCCTTCGGGGCCAAACTCCTACCTCCTACATGATAAACATAGCTTTGATATGAAAAAAATTTGCTCTTTAAGCCTTCTCCTTCCATTCCACACTGAAGGAAATTCAACTATGTTAGCTTTTCTCCCCCGTGAGCCGTGAGCTTGTGGATGGGATTCATAAGACTAAGACCTTTACCTGGATGCCGGCTGAGCAGTCAGACTGCCAGGCTTCATAGTGGTCGTCTTGAACTAAATTTTTCCCATGTCCTTCTCCAATTTCCATCATTTCTCCAAGCTAGACATTTTATGCAAGACATACCAGGGTGATTCCTATGCTATTTGATNTGAAGGAAAATCAACTATGTTAGCTTTTCCCCCACCCCGTGACCCGTGAGCTTGTGGATGGCATTCATAAGACTAAGACCTTTACCTGGATGCCGGCTGAGCAGTCAGACTGCCAGGCTTCATAGTGGTCGTCTTGAACTAAATTTTTCCCATGTCCTTCTCCAATTTCCATCATTTCTCCAAGCTAGACATTTTATGCAAGACATACCAGGGTGATTCCTATGCTATTTGATCTAATCCTTATGCAAAGATTCTACAGTCCACATACACGTGGACCACCCATTTTCTTTGCTTAATTCTGCAGTCCTAGTTTACAATCAATGGCGTCTTTTCTCATGCTGTATTAATCAGTCCCACAGTCTGTTCTGTCTACTGAGATGGCTGTACTAGCAACTTGCAGAACTGTTTTGTAGGAGATAGTTTCTCCAGGAAGTGCCGTATTAATGTTTATTTGTTAATTATAACTGAGGGTAAACAGGGCAGGTAGGACCAAGGGTAAACCTGCCCATGTCTCAGGAATTTGGCTAGATCTCAGCCTGGATACATACTGTAGCCTTTACTCAGCAAAACTACTTATTTCTAAAGATACCAGATTTGTCCATGGATTTCCCAGAATGCTACCATTTTGAACGTGTAACTTGATAAGTTCACTTCTAATCTGGGTAACTCTTTGTTCACACATCCAGATCACAAGCCTTGTTCTGTTTTTTTTTTTATATATGTTTGTTTTTAATAGAATGAAAGGGTGTTTTTTTTTTTTTTTAATATGTTTGTTTTAATAGAATGAAAGGGTTTTTGGTTTTTTGGTTTTATATTTTGCTGTGACAAGCTATTGCTTATCTCATTTCCTTTTTGTAGGTATTCAGGCGGCTATACCTCTTACTATTTACCCACCATTCACCACAGAGGTTTTACTTTTCCTCACCTAGGCCATATACAGTCCTCCTCTCTAACCTCTTCCCAATATATATTAAGAGCTGGTTTTATTTTACCTTTTGGTTGGTATTTTCCAGTTCCCCTCCTGCCCTCATGGGGGTTGAGATGCAATTTGACAACTACCCCCGTTTTTGCAGGCTAAAAGTCCAATCTTAAGGCTGGTAAAACCATTTTAAATTTACCAACAAACACAAAATAAGCTTCTGTACTCCAGAAATACACTTCTTGAGCTTGACCCTTCCAGCTGGCTCTGCATTCTGTTTGCTGAACCATTTTGCTCGCCCTTGCTTTCTAAATGCAAATCTTGCGAATCCCTCACCCGCTGCTGCTGCTGCTACTGCTAATTCTGCTGCTTTGGGCCAGGTTCCTTTTCTCTCTGTCAGCAGCAATCTCCAAATGCCCCCGTTGCTACAGCACAAGCCAGTATGTGGCACATCCATTGCTTGCTGATGTCCGAGCTATATTCCATCAGCCTTTCTACCTATGCCACATAAATACCTGTAGTTTCTGCCTGACTCTTCTGACTCTTCATAGCCCTATGAAACACAAAACAGTGTATAATAATGTTGTGTTGCAGTGCACATGGTTTTTGTAACCTTCTGTAGGTCTTCAAAACAATTGTCCCTTGTCCTTTGAAACTAAAATGACAGCCTTAAAAAGGAACAGATTTTATACAAACCAGAAGGAAGCTATAAGTGTTAGTGATCATTGATCATCGCTGTTTTAGCAAAAGAAACCTAATATAATTTTCAATATACTCTCGCCAACCATTATCTTCTCAGCTGTTGTTTTGTTCACATCTTTTTCAAGTCATTGCCACTTCTTTAGGCTGGAAGTTGCTTTATTTTAGTAGCAACACAAAAGCAGGGTATGGAAGGGGATCTCAAACAGGCAGCGTGGACTGTCTCTATCCCATAATATTCTACATAATATCTAGGTAAATTAAATTACTTACTTCACCTTCTAGGTGCCAAAGAGAAGGAAAACATTAAACAAAACATTCCTTGATATTATTTGGCCAGTTTTTGCTGGCATACACTGAACAAATGTACTGTATGTTTGCCTTTGCAATGTTTTCCCACCTTATCAGCTTCAAAGCAATGCATTTAAGAACTAGCTGCATTTGATTTGGTAAGGTTGGCATGCTGCACAGGCACACAGTGTTTCTTTTTAAAGGCCTGACCTTCTCCCTCTCCCTCTCTTTTTCAGCTTTAGGTTAAAGCCATAAAATAAAAGCCATTAAAGTTGAAGCACATGGCTTGTTGTGTTGAGCCACTGGTTGACAGTAATTGCACTCTGCTTCCCAAAATTTCCCTTTCAGATGCAAAAGGAAACTTTATCTTTTTTGCTCTAAGCTCCAGCTCTCTCCAGTCTTACTCCACAAGCAGCTGCTTCGTTTCTAGAATAACTTACAGATTTACAAAGCCGCCTCCCTCTGGGAAGAACACTGCTAATGCTGTGTAAATCATTCCCAGGTTAGCATCTCCCAGTGACACGGCTGCGTTTCCTGCATCCTCCTTAGACGAGCAGCCTGTGTGCAGCAGATGACATAACAGGCACACTGTACAGTATATGCCATACAGGTACTATAATGTGATAGCACAGGATGGAAAGACAGGACTGCTTCCTTCGTTAGCACTGTGGCTACTAGCTCTAGTCATTATATGTGTTACTTTTCTTTAATAGGGTTATTAAGAAATGGAGATACTAAAAAAAAGGAAATAAATAATATCTAAAAATCATGGGATAAATTATCTGACCACCATCCTTGAACTCCGAGACTCCTGACCAGCTGAGGTAGAGTCAAATTTCTCCTTCACTTCTTACCTTCACAAATCACAGCACTTATTCCCCTCAAGAATTCTCCCTCAAGAGACACTGTAAAACTATATATGCTTCACAAATACCTGTCTGCCCTCTCTTAAAGGTGTATTTCCAAGTTAAAACCAGGAGCTATACGTACGATCTCCATGGACTATCTGACTTCATAACCCAAGCCTCCAGAAAGGCGCCTGCAAGGCACCTGGCTGTTCCAAACCCCGAGGGGACCTGTGCAGAGCGCTCAAAGCCTCCATAGTCAACCTCGGACATAGATCTTTGACATCACACCAGAAATCTATAAGAGTTTCTGGGAGTAAAATTAAAATGATATGAATGCTAGTTTTCTAGAGAAAAAAAAAATCTTTGTTTTTCAACAGGGATTCCAGGATTCCATATAATGAAGAAACGTTTTTCCCTGAAACTCCAAGGTATTATTTAAAACACAGATGTACAGTTCATTCAAGGAAGCTCTATGAGATTAAGTAACCTCTAAAGGCAGAAAAAAAAAAAACCCTTTATTTAAATAGGTCAATGACATTATTGGTTTTGTTAATTCTTTAGAAGCAAAGGTTTCCTTGTATAATTCAAAGACTAAGCATACATTGTGATGAAAAACTACCACTTCAAACAAGATACAGACTGGTTTAGAAATTGGAGATTGAAAGGAAAATCCCATTGGTCACCTGAGTAACAAAAATACATACGTATAAACCTGGAAGTCCCCATTTAATAACATTCTCACAGAGTATTTGAATCCTAGTCTCTTCCCTAGGCTAAAGTCTACAGTTGGACTTCAACCATAACTAAAGTAGACTGTGGACACATTTATTGACAAGGAAAGTAGTTCATTATGAAGGAGACTGCCTATGGCGAGTCACACAAAAAAAAAATTATCCTGAGAGTCTGGCCTGTGAGGCAAACAATTACTGTTATGTAGTAGAAGATACTAATATAAATATATACACACATATACACATATATGTAAAAACACACATATATATTTTGCTCTTTGGTTCTGCCCCCCTCCCATAAGAAGAAAAAACTATTTTTTGCTGCATTTGCTGTGGTTATCATGATGTGAAGTCCTACTACTTTAGCAAAAGGGGTTATTTTAAAGGACTGTACGTTGCTCCATCATGTATGTTGCTACATCAGTAGCAAAGGAAACTGCACTGCAGGGTGACTGATGAACAAACATATTTACACACTGCTTCTCAGAGAAATTAAACAGGAACAACTTTCTCCTTTGTGTTTCCCTTACTTTTCATTATGTTTGACATTTATGAGACTTCCTGTAACTGCAGAACTGCCGATCGCAGTGAGCGGTAGAGATTAGACTTCAGCATGTTACATTATGTAGACACACCAGAAAAAGTAAAGGCATGAAAAACTGGAATGCCTTGGCAGCGGCTGAAGGTTGAGATGATGTCCTGGATGAAATTGCGAGATAAGATACATGCTTTGTGTATATATCAAAAACATTCTGTACACAATGAAAGAAACCAGACGCCTTTCCCTGTTCTTTTCCTAGGCTATGTGTTTTCTAACTTTAGAGTGGAAAATAGACACAACCTGTGCTTGTAAAACTGATAAAAATTAAGCCTCAGGATCTATCTCGGATGATGCAGGTAAAACTAGGTATTTGGTACTTCTCTCCTTTTAGGGAGAGCTCGGGCTATATTGCATTCCTTACTGTCAGTCCAACACAAAAAGGCATTTCACAGTATTTTTTGATCAATTAACAGAATTCTGGTAGTCACACTACTCAGTTCTCATTTCCTTCCTGAATATGGTTAGAAGGAAAGTACCATGGACCTCATTCACCTTAATGTAACTGCACAAATGTTGCAACACTCGGCCAGGACATAGGAACACAGACCTTGGTTTGGAATAATTACTGCTTGAGGATTCATTTGGCGAGTAGCAAGCGTTAATACTGTGAGCATAAACTACCTTTCAGAGCTCATGTCCACTCTGTCAAAGCTACATTTAGCAACGCATGAAACTTGCATTTCCTTTCATTTCAGATATGCAGGACTGAACTGCGAGCAGCCTCTAAGCTGAGCTCAGCATTTCTAAAGAAAACAAGGAAAAAATGCTTTCCCTTTGTGCTGGGAAGCAGACAGCCACCGAGGCAGCTGTGTTTCCAGGGATTATTTTAAACTGGCCATTTCTGCCAGTTTTCTACTTGCCTTGTGTCACTAGAGCAACTCAGATGCATTACCAGGATTTGAGCCTCTGAATAACAAATCCTTCTTGCTCTACAAGAGCCAATTTTCTTGGACCGTTTCCTCTGCTATTATTCCTTTCTTCCTTTTCAGTTTGCTTTAAGAGTGCCAAAGTTATGATCTCAATATATTATAAACCCTTCAGATAACAATTTCAGGATTATGAATAGTTGAACAACTAGCCAAGCATGTCTTGTCTAGTCCTAAATCAACATTTCAGAGGTACTTTTTTCCCCCTCAGTGCTAAGTGTTGAAACGACTTTTAGTAGCTCAGATATGCAATATCTCCTTAAAATCCCTGCTTCAGTTTAGTCAGCTTCAATGTGTACCAATAGATCAGGACTTATAACAATAGTACAAGGAAGATTTTTTTTTATTTTTAAGACTACTATTCCTTACTTCCCTTCATGCTTATTCTACAGCTTCTTCCCACTGTTTCAGTTGTCATGCTGATAAAAGGGAATCTCTTCTTTTTTATAGCAACATAAATCAGCAAAAGGTTCATTGACTTGGGCAAAGTTATTCCTCATTCCTTCCTCTGCGCACGCAGGCCCTGGGCAGGGGTGGAATCCTATTATGTTAACAGCACTTCATTAAAGTGCACCTCAGCATCTCCGTGGAGATCAGGACAAGCAGGTATGCAGTAAAAGGCTGAACAAGCCTGGAAATATTTCAGTGCTCCATGCTCGCTGTGGCCCTACGCAGGGCCATATGAGTTGGCCCTACAGCTGTCCATTGACAAAAGGAAAGCTAGGGGAACAGTGTTCAGCAACTGCAGACCTATGACTCTTATATCCATCAGAATAGAAAGGAAATTCAATTATAGGACAATTTATGGTAGAAAAAGAATTAGTATTCGCCAAGAAAAAATGGAATAAAAAGGAAATATGGAACCACCATAAAAAGGTGAAAACATTCACATGAATTTACATAGACAAAAATGACCAAATAATGTCTTTTCCACTGAATAGGAAAGTATAAAAAAAAATCATTACTTACACAGGAAGCTCAAAGGCTACATGTTCTGCCTGCTCTGATGCGGCACTGAAACAAAGACCTTCAGCTGTGTTCAATTAAACTTAAAAAGAGAGAGAGGGAGAAAGACCAGCACAGTTACGCCGGTCCCGACACATGCTGAAGGAAGTTTACTGTACCAAAAATCCTTCCCAAAACCCCAGCACTTTTCTGCGTGTGTCGGTATTTCGTGCACATTCGGACGCTGCCGTGCTTTGGCGAGGCACAGGTTGCTGAGTCACAGTCCGGATGCTGCGTGTAGCTCTCGCACACAGCCGCGGCTCAGGAGGGACTGCCAGGACCTTCGCGTGCCACGAGCACCGTCCTGAGCACCCCAAAGAGAAGCTCCTGAGAGGCCCACGGTCTCAGAGGGCTCCTGCTTTGCCTCAGTGTGGAAGCACTGAAGAACCTCAGAAAAAAGGCCACCTAAATTTCCTGTCTCCATGCAGGACAGGATTTAAATGAGACCTTCATCTGACTGGACTCCCATTCCTAGCCTGTGCTGAATTTGCAAGGCAAGTTCATCTAGCAGACTCATAAAACCCAGGAGTTCGGGCTCAGGGGATGGGTGTCCATGGGACTGCCCACACTTTGCAGCCTGGGGAAACCACTGCAGCACCAGGGAGATGACAGGTCCGTCAGCCCGGGCAGGTGGACAGTGCCCCTGTTCTGCATTAAGCCATAAAGCAGTCGTCCTCTGCACACCTGACACCACCGTGTTCAGCAGTGCACAGCCATGAACCCAGCAGAAGTCAGATTGATCTCGCTTGACAGTGATGGAGCCCCAGACAGGAGACACTGTCCATCTGTGGCCCTTCTCTACATCAGTCATTCTTTTATTTTTCTCCACTATTTCTACTCCTACACAGAATATTAAAAAAGTTGTCTTTACAATCTGCCAGCTATTATATCACAACACTAGTCTGTTGGTGTTTAGTTTTATTTTTGTTTCTTTTTTTTTTCCTAACACTTCAGAAAAGCAAAATACTCTGTCGTCTTTCTAGCTACTTTCCCTCCTACAGCAGCATTCTGCTAATTTATAGAACAGCACAAAAGCGCTTCCCAAGATGTTTTATGGGGCAGATCTTCAGCTGATGCAGCGTGGCTCAGCCCTGCAGGCTTCGGTGCAGCAGTGCCAGTTTACATCAAGGAAGGATCTGGACCTGCTGTAACTCCTCCATCCTTGAAACAATGCGAAAAGAAGGAGACTCCTCACAGCAAAATCAGCAGTATTAGAAGGTGAGGGAGGCTAAACCGCATAATCAATGAGAGGCCGTGACTCTGTTCAAGAAAGCTGCAAGGGATCGCCTGATAGCTGGCAACAGGCAGGACCACAAAAGAGGAGGGAAAAAAAAGAAAAGATGCAATTCTATCTTTCTTCATTTCGGCACGAGCCCAGCATGGCTGATGTCAACAACTGACTCCAAAGACTTATCCGCAATAGAGTCACTGTGTGATGATTATAGCGTGCCTCAAAAGTGAGTAGATCTTGTTCCAAACATCAGTACAGGTATTTCCCTTACCCAAGGCAGCGCTCGGAGCTCACAGGCCTTGCTGCCCTGGGCAGCAGGAAAGTTGCACGCTCCTGTCAGAGCATTCAAGGTCCCATGTCAGCTGAAATAAACAGACTGAGGCTTGTTTTGACCCTCCCTTACTCCTCTGACTTCTCAAGTCCGCTAACAGCCTCAGTGTACCCGATACGCTGCACTGCGCACTGAGTGTGAAAGTGCCAATTTTCCATTCAGGGTTACAAATAACAGGCCTACCAGCTCCTTGATTCATTAATGTAAAGTGAATGCATTCTTTCTTCCTTTTTTTTCCCCTCCCCTCCTTTTTGGCTGTACATGGCTCACTTTAGACATGCTCCTCTGTTTTCAGCAATGTAAGCAAATTAACACCAGAGAGATTTGGAATCCATGAAAATGAATCCTCTGAGCATCTGGTAAGTAGATTTTTGTTATGCCACATAAATGAGGATCAGACCTAGGTCAGGTCAAGTGCTGTGAAGGACATGCTAAACATATCAATTTGCAGCAATCACTAATCTCTTATCTATATTTTAGAACAAAAGTAATAGCTTATTCGTTAACCCTGCATGAACACCTACTGATAGAGTTAACAACTATGCTGGCAAGAGCAGAAAGTCTACAGGCTTTTCTAATGTTTAAATGTCTTTCTCTCATTTGAAAAATCTACAGAGATGTTGCTCTTTGCGGTTCTTGATGGATCAAAACAGTGTTTGTAAGGTCTGGAAAATCCAGCAGGAGTATTCTAAGCACATCCATAAGGAGGCACAAACCTGGAAACCTTTCAAAAACACAGAAGTTCCTGCTTAACTGCATTAGCCTCTGCTTTCTTGCCTCAGCAGGGATGAAGGGCATCAGAATAGATTAGGATGACTGGATAGACAGACTGACCGACCAACCAGCCAAGCTGGTCCCCTTCTGCTAAGCAGTTGGCAGTTTGCTGTTGTCAGGGGTCTATTTAATGTACAGCACTGAGCTGCTGTACGCAATGTATTGCAAACACAATGTGCCTACCGTGCGAAGAGAATGCAAAAAAAATTGGCTTTGCTTGCACTGTCACTCTCCCGGCGTATCCAGACAGTGGCAGCTGGATGTGTTTCTTTGTGCATTGCTATGGAGGCGAGAGACAAAGAACAGCTACACAGAGAAACTGGGAGAAGAAAGCATCTTTTCTACAGGTATTAGTAAACGGTGAGCCTTTGCTGGAAACCCATAAGCACTGTTTCATACCTAATATGAATACCTTATACTTAACTCCTGCACTGGTGCTGCTAAATATGAGCAAATAAAATTCACTACATTATATTAGGACTAAACTGTTTGTTGGCTTCATGGAAGAGACAACTGTCCCCTGGGATCCAAGCCAAGACAAAGAAATACATTTCATTCTCCTGTTAACACTAAGGTGTTACTAACTCAAGCAAGGTGCAAAAAAATGAGATGCTTTGACAATGTTTAGTGCCAGAAAAAGAAACAGGCAACAGAGCTGAATTTCTCAAGGACTAGTCTTCAACCTGATGTCATTTAGAGCTCTATTAATGTCTAATAAACAGCACTATGGCAATTAAATATGTTAATGAGGAAAGGAGTGGGGGGCTAGAAAAGGCATCCTAAATATAGGGAAGAATCAGAGTATCAGGCAGAAAGAGTTTCATGACCTTAAATGAACTAATGAAATCAGTAGAGTACATCAAGGAACAAAACTATAACTTGGATCTCATTATGGGCATCAAGCTGCAGAAGAGGGAATGACGGCGGTTCCAGTTCGTCACAAGCCACCCGGATGGGAAAGGAACAGAAAGTGTCTACCTGTATCGGGCAAGATCTGGTGTAGAGAGCACACCTGGAGCTTCATCCCGTGGAGAACGGGGCTGTCCAACATCACGTGAGGCCATTTCAGTGAATAAAAGCGAGACAGCAAATACTAACTGAGCTTGCTTCAAGTTTACCCTGGAGAAGGTAGGGGCCTGTTCTATGTAAATGCAGGATGAAGATGAAAAATGGACTACTTAGATTAAGGATAATGCTGGAAGAAGCATTTATACATTAGGGACATCAGGACACAGGAACTTCATTCAACACTTCAGTTTTTAAGCTTTTCATTACTAAATTTAATGTCTAGGATAACAGTCAATGGCTACAGAATGTTTGCATAAAAAATTAGGACTTTCAAGCTTCTATATTACACTGTTAGGTTTGAAAGAAAAAAAAAATAGGCACTCTCTCCACCACAGGTAGAAATTTGGAAATTATGCCATGAATAAGTATGTATTTAAGGCACAGTAGTTCCCTTGTTCACCTGCATGCCAAGAAGGAATTATATTTCAATTGGCACTGCAGATTTTCCATGTTAATCTATCTTAAAAAAAAAAAAAAATCAAGAATTTAGGGACCAGTATGCAGTTCACGACACATAAGAATCCAAAGTAAATAAGTCGAATGCCCTACAATGAAACAGGGAAAAAATATTCGTTCACTTAATTAAAATGAATGGGGAAAAGTCTGTGGAAGAATATTCTGACCAACGTCTTTACTCAGACATCCTTACTGACTCAGACCTTGAGTCAGACCGTAAAGACCACAACTATATTCAAATTTTATAGTACAGCATTACTTCAGATGCACTGCTTGTTAAGAAAGGTCTCTTTACTGAGGGGATGTTTGTTGTAATTAGTAATTTCACTTTTGGAAGGAAGCTGTTATAAATGTTTTTCAGGCAGTAATACTTAATGATACATTTCAAATCCATTTTACTTAAATTATACAAACACAAGGGCTAGTTTTTCATTGCAAAGCTGAATCAAATTCGTCCTGAATCACTCAAATCACTGCTTTGCAAGGCTTTATCCTCAATTAACTAACTTGTTTGGCAGATATTTTTTCTAAGGAGCCACACAGTTTATGAAGAACTCTCACCAGAAACAGCAGGGAGTCCAGCCAAAAGAACAGCATCTTCACAAAAAATACTAAACTGCGGTACTAAAAAGAATATAGAGATCTGCTAGCAATTTCCACACGGAGAAGCAGCAGCAGTCTGAAGGTGCTGTGACTAATAAGTCACCAAATCAGCACTTCTTTTATGGCACCTTTACAGAGAGACCCAAATAAATCAGATTTGTCATAAGTCTAAATACCATTTGAAATGTCAGCGCGGATTCTGAACCCGGTGTACCATGGCAATGTGTTTGTGAGCCTCGACTGCGCTTCCCAGGGAGCTTGTTGTTTTCGAGAGATCAAGAAGCCATTTCCTGTGGGAGGAATTCAGTTTTCTCGTTGCCTTTCTTCAATCTGTTGGTATCAGGTGAAGATGCTCGGCCTGAACCTCCTGCCTTCGTTAGGAACACGCTGCTCCCTGTGTAGTGGTTGCTCTCTCGGGCTGTTTTAAGCAATGCTGGCTCCTAACCCACACTGTTCTCATAAACCATGGGCAACGGCGCCATCCCGTTGCCCATCCTACCAGGCAGCTCATTCACCTGTGGGTTGAGATGGAGCCTCACATCAACTTTTCTCTGACATTTTGTTTTCTAAACCTGAACAAAATCATATGCCTCATCTGAACTAGAACAAAGTCTACAAAAGAGTAGATTGACCCTACCAGACGAACACAGCTTAGTTATACATCAGTTTCCTTCTGCCGTTTGGAGGAAACCTGGAGGAGGGGTGAAGAAAGCCTTGGCTTGGTTTTGTGGCATGGAAGCTCATGGTGTATCAGCCGTCTTCTACCAGCTATGCCAGATTTAGAGATACTTGTTACCACTTCAGTAACAAATTAACCACAGTTCAATGGGAAATCTAAATGTTAAGTAATATCCTAGGTTGCTTTTGATCTCTTTTCTGATGATTGCATCAGCCATAGATAAGAGGACATCACGTTGGCCTAAATGGAGCTATTGCTGTGTACGGAAATCCAGAGCTGGCATCTAGTTATCAAATTCATGTTTCTATTGCAGACACTACAGAGCTGGTTATCTGCTCTGCTTTCAATTTCTGTGTGTATGCATTTTTCAGTACTTTGTTTTTCCAAACCATACATTTCTTTTTACTGGCTTTGGAAAATTGTATGTTTATAAAGCCTAACACTGGGAAATAATCTGGTTTCTAGAAGAGATTAGCCTATTAAACTGATAAATTCCACCTTCACAAAACTCCCATGCAATTCCCAGAGAAACAAAGGCCAGCAACACTGAAATTAAAAATTGTCAGTGACCTCCTTTCCCTCCAAGACTAGAAATATTATTTCTCTGAAAAAATCTAACCTCAGTACAGAATAAATGGTATAGCCTAATAACTATCCACTTGTGTAATTATTTTCAGATAATGTTTACGAATACATTTTTGTAACAGTATAAATCCACAAATTCATTTTTAAAAGAAGGAATTATCTTTCATGCTGAAATAAGGCAAGAAAAAAAATTCTTACCTCCTTTTCTCAATCTTTTAACTCTTGCAGTAAGGATAATATTAGAAGGAAGGGCTGGTTCTCTGACATTCTTTGGAGAAAGGCATTATTCTTTAGCCAGTACCATGTATATCATGGACTAAAACACCGTTGTGCCCCGGGCAAATGGAGCAAAGAGGATGCGCAATTTCTGTAGGGGCAAATACAGAGAACACAGGTGGTAGGGCAAAAATGTAATGTCAAAATGCTTTGTGCTGCAGAACTCTGGCCCCCATGTAATTAGAGGAAGCATCATGAATAGTTTGGGAATATTTAAAGCTTTCTAGTTCTGGAGACATTTGAAAAGACTAAGAGTTCCTGCACAACATTAGCCCTGTACAGGAACAGGGACAGTAAAGGATAACTTCTACTGCACAGACTTTTTCGGAGTACCCTGTTACATATTCCTCTTATAAGTAAATATTTCATTTTTTTAACTAATCCTGACCCTCACTTTAGACATTTTTATACTGTTCTCTCTATACACCTACATCAAAAAGCAACATGTAACTATGCAACATAGTACAATAAATTGTCCATATGCACTGCATAAAGTGTATGCAGAAAATAAGATTTTCACTGCTAACACCACTGCAGCCTACCATGAAAGGTGGGCCAAATCAACAACTATACTGGGAAGCCAGTTCTGAAAATGCAGAACTTATCATGGACAGGGGGTCTTCTTGCAACGTTCTTGCACATACAGCTGTGCAACGATGGCACAGGCATTTTTAAAGCCATTAGGAGTCTAGGTTTGGTTTTCAAATCATCAAACTTGTCAATATGGTGAAATTGCCCCAGATAGGGGTTATCCCACAACTGCACAGGATAAGCATTTAGTGGATCTAGAAGAGGTGGACAAGCGAGTGCGGGTAGCCAATACTAAGATTAAATCTAGTAAAATCATTTGAATCTCAGTGTCAGCTTTAATAGACTTGATATCAGGACTTAAGAGATACTAGAAGAAGACCCTTTGCCTTTACATAACATCTTACACTGTTTGCTTTCTTTATAGCAAGTCAATGGAAAGGTGGTGGTGGTGGTGGTGAGGGAACACATTCAAAATGTCTTTGCATTAAACTACATAATACTTTAATATTTTCTGAAGGTATTTCTATTGAGAATTTGAATCAGTTTTCCCGAGCAATATTTCAAAAGCTGTTTTTCATATTCTGGAATATCAGGTTGCTCTTTATTTCCATTAAGATCCATTTTCCTCAATCTATATAAATTGTTTTTCTCCTTCTCCGTAATTGCAAAAAGGTTTTCTCAAAAAAAGAACAAGACAGAAATATTTTACACTTCAAACCTTAACCATTTCTCAAAATGTCCTAAGAGCCCTAGTAGGAATTCAGCTTTACAGATGTATTATATCTCTAAAAACAATGAAAATGTTGATGTTTCCTCAGAAACATTATAACCTTTCTTGGATCCACAAAGGCTGCGTTACATAGCAACAGGATGAAATCCTCTGGGTTCCATCTATTCAAGCTTGGCCTTTTTTTTTTTTAAAAAAAAGATATCTGATTTTTTTTTTTAATTACACACTACACTTTGCCAATAAATACATTTTCTTGAGAAGTATTAAGTCTCTAAGTGAACCGTGGAAACTAACTAGGAAGGATCTTTTGGTCATCATTGCGCTTCCTGGTGCTGCTAGGCTACCAGCAGCAAATTATTATTACTATTATAAAGTGAGTGCTATTTTAATTCAGTTCTCATGGAAGCTTACTGCTGACACCTTTCCATAAACTCACTGAGCAGACAGTTTATTTTTATGTGAACCCATGTGATCTTATGAACTTCAGAGCCAGAATAACCTCTCTCTGCTTTTCTACAAGTAGCTTCAGTTCTGAAAATTCATTGCACAGGCATCAAGCGCTCAGATTTCATCTTTTCAGTCAAGATTCAGTTTGTGCAAAACATTCATTCTAAAGCCCACCCATCTTTTCCCATGAGGACCAATTTTCCCCCTTGCTGTCAGTTCTTCTCAGTGACACTGTTTTTGCCATATCCCAGTTTTCCTTGACTGCACGTTGAAAACACTTATCTCAATCATCTCTTCTCACATCTACTTTTCTCAGTAACTCACCTGTACTTTTCTAGCTCTGTGCCTTCCACTACACCCCTTTGCTTACAATGCCTTGTGTATTTGTCCAGCCTTGGTTGAAACCACCGCGCTGGATACCTGTCCAAGTGTGCTCAACTTTTCATTGATTAAATCTTTCTTTTTCTTCTGGCATTAAGAGAAGAAATAGCTGATAAACACATAACCAAAAGGAACACAGAGAAGACAAATAAAGTGATAGGGATGTGTAGAAAGAAATGGAGAGAGAAGGGCTGATGTCACACCAGTGACATCAGCCTGGAAGGCCAATTGCTCCCATCTCAGCAAAAGTCCTCTAGAAAATAAACAGGTGCAAAACTGAGTGGCCACAGATGGCCCTGAAGCAGATCCCTACCACCCTTTGTACCTTCTCTATCTGATGCACCCGTGGATGGAGCTGACCCTCATAAGACCACGCCAAAAACTGAAAGAGATAAAGCCATGAAAGTGGGACAAGNTAGAAAGAACTGGAGAGAGAAGGGTTGATGTCACACCAATGAGCAAAGCCAGCCTGGAAGGCCAATTGCTTCCATCTCAGCAAAAGCCCTCTAGAAAATAAACAGGTGCAAAACTGAGTGGCCACAGATGGCCCTGAAGCAGATCTCTACCACCCTTTCCACCTTCTCTATCTGATGCACCCATGGATGGAGCTGACCCTCATAAAACCACGCCAAAAACTGAAAGAGATAAAGCCATGAAACTGGGACAAGGGGAGAAGAAATCG
Organism: Crypturellus undulatus; assembly: GCA_013389825.1. Lineage (NCBI taxonomy): Eukaryota > Metazoa > Chordata > Aves > Tinamiformes > Tinamidae > Crypturellus > Crypturellus undulatus. The sequence continues at coordinate 248,502 of VWPW01023939.1, forward strand.
GGGCGCAATTTGGGCAGTGAAGAAACTGCAGACTGTGCTACACAAGGCGTGGGGTTTAGAGCTAAACAAAACATCAGATAAAAAAGAAAAAATGAGTTATGAGCCTATAACTCCACCTCACAAGGTTCTGGTGACATATAAAACACTGATGTTTTATGTCACCTGACCCTGCAGTGACACAGATCCATAATTCACACCTACTCATTGTTTTCCCATGATCAGAAATCTTGAAATAAGTTAGCAGTGTGATGAAGAAAAAAAATCCAGCCATTGCAATGTCAAAATAAAGACTGAAATTCCAATTTTAAAATCAAAACAAGAAATAAAGAATAGAGTACAGGAATATCCTATTTCATATTTTATATCTTACTTTACTGAGGCATAAGTTTGCCAATGTTGATTTTTCAGTTACATTTCTTTTTTGAAAAAAAAAAAAATAGTTTATTCACTTAGTAATGAAGCCAGTAACCTGCCATTTATAAGATATTTCTTATTTAATATAAGAGAAATGCTATAGTAAAAATATTCATAAGATAAAGTGTATCTGAAATAAAAGGTGTGTGTGTGGTGGAAGGGGGATTGCGCTATTTCAATGTTTAAGCATTTTGGTCCAAGGAAGTGCTGCTCAGGAATCTAAACCTGGTTGGATTTATCAGTCCTCTAAACGCTCCCATTGCAGCGCTCTCCGACTCCCTGACACACGGACACACATAGGAGAGTGCTGCAACCAAGCAGAAGCATTAAATTCCTTTCCAGGTCCAAACCCGTGCCAACAAAAGCTTCCTACCCCTCATCATTAGGTTTCACTTACCTAGATTAATATTATTCCTCACACACAAATGCAGATGCATTTACGCACCAAGCACCTCTGCCTCACTCTGCTGCATTTCTCTCCTTCGTTAAGGGACGTCACTCTAAGAACTTTACTGGGTATTATGATTCACCTGGTTTGTGTTTTTTTAGGCAAACAATATAAAAAGAGCCCCATCCTGCAGCAATGCATTGGTAGATCAGCATTCGAGTCAACTGCTGCAGGAGGAGGATATATTTTCACTTAGCTGCCATAGTCCCTGTCACTGCATCCACAGTGACAACAGTGATTACACTCACATTTTTCTCCATTCTCCCACTCAGTGCTAACAGAGTGGAAAAAGGCAGAAACAGACGCTCCAGCTCCCAGTAACATAACAGAGATACCTAAATGCGCACCTCAAAATACTAAGGCATTACACATGTGCATGTGTAATGAGAAAGATTTCAATCTACCATTTTAAACTTTTCTCTTTACCCATTAGACTGTAAGTAAAACACATTAATGCAAGCATTTACATGACTTTTGCAAAGCTCAGGTTGGTTTACTGTGTGTTTTTCTAGTAACTGTACTAAGAAATATTAATGGTCATATAAGAAAAGAGCCATCCATGAGTGCCATGTCCCATCTTTAAACATGAAGCGGATTCAAAGAGCTTATTAAATGCACAAACCAGTTTCTGGTATGTTCACAGGGAAATCGCACACTAAACAAGGAACGTGAGATAGAACTGAAACGAAAAAAAAAATAAAATAAAAATCAATGTTCAGATTCCCTGGGATCTTTCCTACAACCACAGACAATTATTCTGGGCAGCTTGTAGCTTAGTCCTTACATAAACAAGACCCATTGATTTCACTGGATTAGCTAGAACAAATCCATTATGTGACTAGACTTGAAGAGGATTGCATCAGACAATAATGAAAATAATGGCAATAGCTGCTGACCTCAGACAACAAATATATAAAAGTAAACAAGCCTCTGTGTTAAGAAAGTATACAATATACAATAAAATGCACACTACAGGAAAAAAAAATAATAAAACACTTCTTGCACTTCTCTTCAACCATCTCACTCGCAATGTAACACACCTTCCTTTGTGCCATTTTGTACATATTGCAGGCTGTTCCCTTCACGCTTTTGGTTCAGTCAGGTTTAAGGCACGCATGGAATACATACTGGCACATTTACATGACTTAACCTATAGCTACCACTTGGTTAATTTTGAGGTGGCTTGTGATTTTTGACCACCTTATGTAATATTTTTAGAGGTTTATTCCTTTATTTTTTACAGAAGAGTCCTAGTTCATCTAAATACTTAGGTATGCATTTAATTTTAAGTGTCAAGAAAAATACTCTTGAAATCAGCTATTCCTTCTAAATTAAGCATGAGCTTAAGTCTGCTGATTTGGAGTGTCTTAAGGGCTGCTAAGAAAACAAGATTCATAAACTGAAGGTTACGGATCCCCATTCCCTGCTTTCCCCCCCATCTCCTCCAAGGTTCTTACCTTGTTCAAATAAATTTTCTGGAATTAACAAAAACAGTGACACCCATGATCTTACTTCTGTACATTTTCACTTTCATTATGCCCAACTTAAATAAACTGTGCACTTAACACTGCATCTCCTGTTATTTATGTGACCTAGTTTCTGCAGTAGTCAGGCTGCTTGTCGCCTCACAACAGCCCTCTACATATTGGTGACAGAAACGGGGGGGCAAAATCCTAAAGACAGTCACTAAATTGTAAAGAAACTAAATGGCTGGCACTTGCCACCAAGAAAGTTGGGGATGAACTTTTAAACTGAGCAAGGAATGGGTCAGCCAGGGCCAAACAACTAAGTGCTGCCCCTTACTGAGAGCAATGACAAGGGCCCACAGAAACCCTTGCGCCTGCTTCATGAGCCAAACCAAAGCCCTCTTAATTCAGAAGAGTGGAGCACCTTCGCAAACCCACTGTTTCTTGTACAACTCACTGTTAATAATGTTTGTTGGTTTTTCACATTGGCAACCACCTCCTCACTAGTAGATGCTTTTGTTATTCAGCAAGTTGCAGGATTTATTATGTCCCTACAATGAATAAAGAAATATTTCATTATGTTTAAGGAAATACTAGCTGACACCTTTCCTAATGCAAATGCAAAGAAATGCCAAAGAAACTAGGAAATAATAAACATTTTAAATGGCAATAATGCAAATTTTTCCCAGAAGTATTTTAATTAGCAAGTGAACTGCAGTTATAACTAAGTCTATTGTATTAAAAAAAAATGAGTACCACAATCATTTCTTTTCAGTAAAATGTACTTCAGCTCTAATTTATTGTACATCCTTAGAGTTCAGCATCTCTCTGCTAACCCCCTTCCATCTCATACTCTGCAGGGGGGTTGATTAATTCCATGTCCAAATGAGTGCAAAATATTATTTATTAACATTATTATCACCCTAGTAAGATTAAATTGGTAATCACAGTGATTCTAACCAAAAGCCATAAATATCTCCCCGCCTTCTCTCTTACATTTTATTTCTTACACTGTCAGTGTGAAGTTGCAGCACCAGAGCGGGGCTGCACACTCAGAGCCCCTGATTTACCCACTTGTTTAAATACATTGGCAGCCTGAGCTGCCACTCGCGTTCAGGCAGCCTCACCCGCTCCACCTACGGCTGCCAAATTCGAAGTTTTCCTCCTCATCTTCTTTTTAAATCACCCAACAGTGGACTGTTGCGCTTGCAGATAGCACCGCGCTGAGTTGCAGCGCGCGTGCTGGCAAACATTGTTGACAAACAAGAAAAATGGGTTGGGAAAAAAAGTACTGTTTGGTTCAGATAGGCTGGGACCATTTAAAGATACACGTGGGCAGAAACGGTCAGTGGGCAGGAGAGAGAAAACAGGGGAATGGAAGGCAAAGTAGGGCCTCAACTGCCAAAAAAATGCAGGAAATTCTCAGGAAAGACTTCTGTAGGCAAGGGTAGTGAAAAGGTTCAAAAGCTACCGGGAGCAACACCACCCTGGCCCCGAGGCAGAGGCAGCAAGCTGGAGGATGACTGCCAGATCCCTGCAGGTCTCTCTCTCTCTCTCTCTCTAAATGCTTTAGATGTTGAGCTTCTGTGCAGCAGCACCTTTACAGAGCCTCATCTCTGATCCCCAAAATCCACCCACGCAGTAAAGCCTAGGGAACTCGCCCTCTCCTAACTTCAGAGTCAAGTAGGAAGCCACGTTGCCTAGAATAACTCCTGGGCAATTTCAAGCTGTGCTCGCAGCACTCCTCAAAAAGCACTTTGGCTGCAAGGAATTGCACAAGTGCAGCCAGCCAGGCATTAACCTCAGGGACTCTCCTATATCAGCAATCATCAACTTGAAACTGCGTTTTGCACTCCACAAAGCACTTGCTTTAGCCAGAAACACAACCCCTCCACAGGCTTAGACATTCCCACTCAGCTTTCAATCTCCAGGGCTTTCTGTCTCTCTGAGGGCTTCGTGATGCTGCGGCACATCCCACTGAAACGCGGTTGGCTCGAATGGGTAAAGCAGGTGCTCAACATGCTGCAGGGAAAGAGCAGGAGAGCTATTTTGGCCAAGGCGAGGGGAAAAAAAAGCAAGAGGGGTTGCTTGAAATGCACAGTGCAGGCACGGTCTTGTTTGAAGGACAGCATTCAAAAGGACCGCCTACTCCTAGATGGATTCCCTGAACGTATTGCTCCCCAAATCACGATTATGCGCAGTGCAAATATATCCTGTCTGTGTTCTCCTCAAACGCTAATGCATAATATTAGCAAAGCAAACCGCATTTCCTAAATGTCAGAGAAGTATAATAAAGCCTGAAGAAGGATATGAATGTGTCTTTTACTTGAAGCTGTAATTTGTAGTTATCAATGATGTTCATTATTGAAACACAGTGCAATGATTGAAGTACTTACTTCAAACTGTGTGAATTAACAAAAAAAATAGATGCAATCATAATTCCATAGGCAGATTCCTTGGGCCAGACCCTTAATAAATGCAAATTATCAGCTGAGGATCTGGTCCAGCCTTGCTATGTCTTTCTCCCAATTTAAAAGAAAATGCCATTAGCTTTACATAAGAGATACTGATGCTTCAGTTTAAATTAAACACAGCATGTTGCATTTTTTTATGGCGCTGCCTGAAAGAAACTCGCAGATGAACCTCAGTCAAAGATTACGGACTGTTCGTAGAAGGCCTAATGATGGAGAGAGTCGTTATGAGCACAAGATCGGTGCTAACCATGATGCCAGTGACTGCTGACACTTAGAAAAAGAAAAGGAACCTGTTTGCAGTACACATGAAAAGCAAAAGAGATGCTTGGCAAATATAAATGCTAATGAAAAAAATCTTACATCTACATAATGCTTGATGAGTTCATATATTCAAGTTATTCCTCTGAATGTTTAACAGCTCGGTTAGCACAAACACATTTCAAAATGGTAAAAATCTGTTCTATCCACAAGGGTACAAAGCTAAGTAATGTCCAGTTCTGATGACTGGCTATCTGATACACTCTAAATAGTTACGTGGTGAAGCAATAGCCCGTTTCCACAAAACCATGTGCATAAACCATATACATCCCACTTCAGTGACACACTTATTTACCCAGACTAAGCTTCTGTAAGTGCAGCTTGTCAGAAGAGCAACTGGGCTCTGAGGCCCATCAATCAATCAATCAGTCCAAATGGACAGTAAGCTTGTTCTGAAGCTCAGCACAGACTTTGCGAAGAAGTTACAGGCCCCTAAAATACTTAGGGATGTAAATACATTCACTGTGATGTCTCTGCATGTTGCTATGAATAAGTGAAAGGGACACTGTCAAGGTTGTTTGAATAAGAAATTTGTTGGGCACAATATTTAAAGCAAATAAAGCCCATATGTGACTTACTGTGTAACCCAACAAAAACAAACCTGATCCAGGTACTGTTTGGTGGCTGCTGCTTTTGCCCATGCCCTTGAAAGAAGTTGGCTTTGCAAATGAACACACTTTTGGAATCAGGAAGCTGAGATATATAGAAGGATTTTTTTGGCAGGGCATTTTATTTTTGTTTATCAAACTTAAATAATGGATGTAGAAAAGCAGATCAAGTTTAAGCACACGCTACTGGAGGAAAAGAATAAAAAAAAAAAAGAGTTCAGTCAGAAGGTGTTCGAGGTATAAATCAATGCAAGCTGCACGTTTAATACCTGCTAAGCATTCTCTTCAAGCAGTTTTACTTCAGTATTGAGTCAGGAAATTAATGAAGCTGTATTTCAGTACCTGAAGACTTAAAGATGGCATCTTCAGTTTGTTTCACAGATACCAACAAGAATGCAGAAAAGAGTATTTAACTGAGTAGCTTTTTTCCCCTAGTAAATGCAAGATGTGACAACTGTGTTACTATTTACATAGCCAGCCCTAGAAAAAAATCCTTCTCAAGAAGCACAAGGGTAACATTAAGTAGTAGAGAATAAAAACAGATTGCAGCTGAAGAACAGTGGAAATACACTTGGAGAGACACTCACTGTTAATGACATTTCTATATTTGTTTCAACGAGTCTACAACAGGACTATTCTGTTTTATGATACAAAAACAATCTATGAAATTCTCTCAGACCCTTTTTTTTCCCTCTCTTCTCCTCCCTCTGGTGTTTCTTAGAGCTGTGCTTTTTTGGTTTTGCCTTTTTTTTTTTTTTCTTTTTATTTCTTTTTTTTTTTTTTTTTTCTTCATTTTTTTTTTTTTTTTTTTTTTTTTTTTTTTTTTTTTTTTCCCCTAATGGCAAGTAAAAGCTAGCCATATGAAAAACGTGTTATCTTCCCTTTAAAATATGCTTTGGGTTTTGTTTTGGAGAAATTTTGTTTGGAAATCCCCTATCCAATCTCAAGCTAGTATTCTGTGTTAATCAGCTCCGACATCACAGTCTGAAAAGATTATTTCCTCTCCCCACCCCCACTTTTTTCTTTTCCTTCCTCAAAATATTTCTGCTTTTCTTTTCTAAAGACGTTAAAGACGTAAAATATTCTCACCAATGCACAGCCACTAAAAAAGCACATATGGGCTACGCTTAAGACATGCACATATTTTACACTGAGTTTTCTTCTTGCTGTCTGACCTGATGTTTTCTAAATACTCAAAACAGCACAACTTACCAGTAATTCTTCATGGTTACGTATCTTGTTCACAAAATGAAATTCATAAATCTTTATATAAGTTACATATTGATTATTTACATTTCTAAAATAAAAGAAAAAAAAGATAGCTTTGTGCTACAGATTCACAAGAGGAAGATCATTGACTTTCTGCTACTTTAAAGGTTATTGTTGGAAACAATTTTGTTTTGACCAAAATCAAAGTCAGCATATATGACCCCACATCAAATATTAAAGCCTACAAATATTAACAATCCTATAAGGCACATCTTCCTCAGGGACACCTTAGAAAGCTACTTCTGTAAATATCAGAGGAGTTTTTCAGAGAATCCTAATGAAGGGATGTTATTAAAAAGACAGAGTAAAAGAGAGAAATATGTGGCAGGGGGATGGTATAAAGTCTTATTTCCAAAATTATTTATGAAAAATGACAGAGTAATCATAACTTTCTGAACAAAACAAATGCTTTGGAAGGCATGATGGAGAATGCCCAAGGGCTGCAGAGAGAACATTAAACCCAGCAAGTATACAAGTATTTTTAATAGGAGATAGAGGTCATGGAGTCTTGGCTGAAAGAAAACAAATGGCTTTTAACCCCAGCTGACTGCACATAAATATGTTTACAGCAGCCTCAGCATCACTTCATCCCTTTACTAGTACTAGCAGTGGGCAATGTGAGTAGGAGCATCTGTAGAGATGGAGATTATATATATATATACACACACACAGAATNAGCAGTGGGCAATGTGAGTAGGGGCATCTGTAGAGATGGAGATTATACATATGTATATATATATATATATATATATATATATATACACACACACACACAGAATATATATATATATGCAAACCACACAGAATATGTATATATTGTATATACTGTGTATACATACACACACTGTAGAAATGTAATATACTGAAAGTTCAAAGATGCACAGAAAGATTGCTTTTAACTTTCCTAAGCTGACTTAAACCTTATTTCTTCCAAAGAAAAGATGTAACAAACAGATGAGGAAATACTACTAGTTCAATTAATTTCAGGGATAAGACTAAACCCTGCATTAATTATTGGTTATTTATTTTGGTGAGTAACTGTGGTCACTCAAATCATATGTTATCAGGGGGCAAACTAATTCTCCACAGCTATATTAAATTATAGTCTTTATTATCCAGCAAGCTTACTGTAAACCCCTCTTAATTGTTTTCAAGTCTGACTCAATCAAAAAAAAACCAAGTATAAAAGTTCAGAAATCCAGACACTCCCACACCTTTCTCCTATTTGTGGAGTCAGGGAGGGAGGGAGGGGAATTTTCACTTCACCAGAGCTAAGCCTTCTCAGAAATCCTAGTCCAATAGTCCCAGCAACACAAAACCTACGTGTGTGCATGTGCACATGCACACACACGCAGCATTCCCCCACAAAGAGGGGAAATATATGTGAAGCTGAAGGATTTTATTCAAACATTTTCCAAAGTTCCAACTTTTTACTTAAAATGTATATATACACACACACACACACACACACACACACACACACAGAGTAATCTAACTCAATTTTCATGGTAAAAGTTATTTTAAAAGAGATCAACTTGATTCAAGCACGATCAGTATCTTCTTTCTTTCTTTTTTTCCATGAAAATTATTTCATAACTTTTATTCCCTTTCTTCTCAATATTCAGCCTCAATACTGCAAAGAAAGCGAGAAAGGAAATCCTATTCATCACACAGATGTAGCTCTGGCTCTTTACCTGAAGAATCCTTAGATATACTCTTAGCATGCCCTAGTTGCCAGCAGGTAAGTGATCCAGTCTAACAGCTCAAATATACAACTCACTCTCTCGGTTTATATCTGCCACAACAACATCAAACAAATAGGAAAACCCTGGATTTTACCTTAGCATTTTGCTCTCCTCCTATTGACTTAGTAACAGCAGAACTTTACAGAAGGACAGGCAAAGCAGCCATCCTTTTAGATTAAGTTCAAACAAGCAACTAGGTGAGGAGTTTCACCTTTTCATTTATGAACATCAAAACCCAATACCCATTTGATCACATTTGATAGGATTTATATCTGACCTACCTGTGGTACAATGTTATGCAACTACCGAGACTTAAACACATCTGAGTTTGGATTTTCTCTTGCTAGCAATACTTAGCAGAGAGGAAGGTCTGATTCATCACTTAGACTTTATGCCCAGTGCGAAACCTGCTAAATTCCCAGCTGACTCCCAGTCAGAGTTTATCCAAACAGGCAGTTTGTCCACAATAGTCCAGCTTGGGGATTTTTAGCTCTGAAGGCTTCGTTTGATTTCAGTGACGTTGGCTCAGAGCCTGGATGGCACTGAGGACAAAGGATGCAAACTTAGAGACTGTAAAAATTAAGGAAATAAGGTCATTAAGTCAGCAATAAAATAAATTAAAAAAAATAAAAAAAACAGATTTCAGAAGAACAGGAAAAATTAAACCATTGCTTCCTGATGTAGTTAAGTCAGTTCTAAAACAGGATCAGATTACTACCTTTACATACTCATGAGTGGATCTTTGGAAAAAAGTGGAACTATTATAGTTTATATTATTAATCCACACAGCAACAGTCAGAACAAAATAAGCTGAAGTTAGCCAGTCTGAAAATTTTTATAAAAAAAATAAACCTAACTTTAAAAAAAGTTTTGTCTATTTGGTAAGATTTCGCTTTTCCTGTTTCCAGCTGAGGCCTGTAACTGCTGTAGCAACTTATTTCCAAAATTCTTTTATTTGGCGATTTCTCACCAAGGCACGTTGGAAATTGTAAAACCCTTCTGAGGGTCGGTCAGGAGAAGCGGTTCATCAGGGTGCTGTTGTTTGCAGGCCTTTACGTTTGGCCACGTTCAAACACACGCTCAGACAAACTCAGGGTGACACAGATCACCAAGCTGGGGCTCCCATCATGCTTACATATAAGAACATATATAATTCATTTGCACACGGAATAAAACCTTTGGGATTCTTCTAGGATCAGACGTATATAAGGGTTTGCCTGTCACTTGGATGGGGAATATACACTGATAGTCTAGTTGTGAATCAAAAATCTATTGCAAAAGTTTCACTCCAACTTTTATTCTGAAAATTAATAGAATTCAGTTTTATCAAGATTTTTCCTGGGTTAGCATCAGATCTGAGAGAAAGCCTGAAACCTTTCCAAGCGAGAATACTTTTTTGACAGCCCATTAATTTAGCCCTGCTCTCTATGTCATTTTGCTTGCCTTTCTGATCATTTCTGAAATGCTGTGAAAACGACATTTCGGAGTTATACAGGAAGGGTTTCAGGGGCACCATACTAGAAGAAAGATTATACAAGGGATAAAAGGAGGAGCCGTCGTCTGACGTGGTCGGGTTTACAGTCAGGCTAAATTCACTTATCAATTCGCGGCCTATCATCTTTCATTAGTCACTTCAGTGCAGGGTCTGAGCACCTCATGGACCGCTTGTCACAGAGACCAAAAGAGAGATAAGAAATGATGCAAAACTATTTCCCCTGACAGCACAGACACAGATGGAGACTTCGTTCTGACCATATTGTCTGCTTTAGTGCCATCCCTAAAGCCATTAACTATCATAATGATGGGGCTCAAGTTATTTATTTCTTCACCATTTTCTGATTTTTTTTTTCAGCATTACACCCATGTATTGAACGCTGCTGCAAGCCTTTGTGTTTGTCCTTGAAGACACGTCGCAGGCAAAATGCTCCGTCTCAGGTATTCACTTTTTAGTAGAAATGCAAATACGAGTTAAAACCCCAGTTCTGTACAGCAACTGAACTAGCCCCACAATAGAAACGTGTTACATTTGTTTGCTGCAGATCTGTGCCTTCTTGCATCGGGGACTGAATATTTTTTTCAAGCTGACATTTTAGTGGCAATTAAGGACAGTGGGTAACAGTTACTATTACTGATTTGTTATAATTGGTTTTACTTCAGTCACTCCTGTGAAAGTCATTACACTTCTTGACTTTCAGAGAAAATCAGAAATTAGTTTTTAAAATTATAACTTAATAAAAAGTAAATGTAGAATAAGATATATAGTTAGACAAGAGAGATAAAATTAGGATATACACCCTTTCCCACGTTTTCCTACTTCACCTCAAACCAGGCAATGAAGATCTGAAGTAGCTCCCTAATTCAAGACATGGGAGGAAAACTAAAACCACATTTAAAATTGAACCCTGCAGCAAACCAAGCAGCGTGGCAGAGCGCGGTGCAGGAATAAACCATGACCATCTCACAGCAGAAGTTACACTGGAGTCACTGACAAAGACTTGCACATCTTAGGGTAAGCGGTGAATGTTAAGTTTGGCAGAAACGCTCTTGCTGACATCCGAATTTCCCAGTCCATCCGTTTGTATCCGGCAGACAGCTTTTGGAGACAGAGCTACAAAAGGTCTAGCACAGATTGCTGCCCCTCCGGATGAAAGGCAATGCTGACATTCCCGGTCATGCCCTCCTGCTAGGTTGACAGCAACCTACAGCTACTTTTATCCCTCAGATTTGACTTCAAAGGTAGCAAGCAGGCTGATCTAACAACTGCTATATGCAATTAAAGCAAACTTTGTTGGAAAGTTGCCGCAATATTTTACAATGCGGTAAGTCGCATTCAATCAAAATAACTCAAATAAATTTAAAAAAAAATCTTGATAAGGTTTCTAAATAGCTCATTTATGAGAACAACATTATTTATCTGCTCTGTGCCAAGGGTTTTTCCCACTCCAGCAGGTGCCCTGATAGTAGGAAAGCCAAAATAAAAAAAATAATAAAAAAAAAAAAAAGGGAGAGAGAGGACTGAATTACTGGAAAGACACGATTTGCATTCCTAACACTTTCATCCCAGGTGTAGTTGAGTCAGCTTTTACACTCCAAGCCGGGCTCGCTCCTTGGCCGCCATCGGGTCTGATGGGACCTCGCGCACAAGCGCCGCCAAAGGGCAATTTGCCCCTTGGAGCCACGGAGACATTTGAGCAGGTGTTCACACGCACGCCCCAAACCGTGGCAGAAGCAGCCTGAAGAGCTGCGAGAGCCGCCCCAACGCTTGTCCGATCGCATTTACCTTGAAGGCGCCCGGTACAGCCTGCGCGACGCACTGAGGAGCCCTGGCTGCAGCATTTCGGCTCCTTCCAGGAGCAGGGATTCACACCTGAGCTGCTCGCATTGCTGCTCATCCACACGGAGCAAGAGCAGCCCCACTGCAGCTTAATTGCAACGGTATCTCGGACGCCCAGAGCTATCGCTCCGTGGAAATGAGCAGGGAGACGCTTGGTCCCTGCCATCATAGCCATGTTCGTAATTTGCTGCAGAGTAATTCAGCTAATAGGATCTTAACTGGAACAAGCTCCGTGGTGAACGCGTAGCACGGATGTGAGCACGTGCTGCACCAGCACTCACTCGCAGGGGATAAACCTGGTGGCTAGCTTGAGCATCATGTAATTTAAAAAGATAATTTGCTATAGCTGTTAAAACCTTATTACAGAAATACACATATACTAAAAGCACATACCCAAAGACCTCATTCAGCAAGGTACTTATTTACAACTCAACTAACAGGCAGGCTTGGCAACAGCTGCACGAATTTGTGACAGGCCAACTAGATAAAACATGTATATGCACAGACACCTGCAAGCATCTACACACAAGCATGTACATACACCTCTCCCGCCAACCCACGCTCAGAGGATCCCTAGAGCATCCTCTTAGAGGGTAACAACCTCTTAGAAAGACCATATTCCTCTTCCTCTAATTCTATGTTGCCACAACCTTTGAAAGCAAAAAAAAACTTCTTCTGGGAAAACTGAAAGCAAGATGCTACAGTTGAGGTTCCCTAAAAGGATTCATCTCTATATAAAGAGAGCAGTTTTAGGCAGGTGGAGGTAAGTATTCACACAATTATCACCTATTTCCACAGATCTTCTTAAATATTCAAGATGTGCAAAATTTTAGCAGCAATCATAGCTTCCATACCTCCAAAGTGATGACTTTCATTCTCTGTATGTATTTATCTTTATACATATACCACTATTTTGAAATATAACACCTAGTGTGATTTGAAGATTAGAAATACTATTGAAAGAAAGAAAGGTTCTGGAATTTCCCAGACTTCCCAGAGAGTGGAGAGATTTGTCCTCCAAAGGCCACACATGACAACATTAAATGCATGAAAATTAGATGTACAAGGTACTTCAAGTCCCTCTTAGGCAAAGAAAAGTGCAATAAGCAGTACAGAGCACGATAATTACACTGTCCAATACATACTTCTTTAAGAGAAAGGTCTGCTAGATTAAAACACTAGTGATTTATGTAAGGAAAGTCTCTTCCATAATCCCCATGGAACATCTGTGTTAACAAGCTCCTAGTTCCTCCATGGAGATTTTTATATTGTTCTGCCTGCTTCAGCCAGAGTACAAGCCAGTCCCTTTGGAAAGCAATAAACTACCAAGATCATATATTTCCAGGGTGTATAAGATCTAAGTAAATATGGGAAGCATTTTTGGCTAGCTCTAGACTAGGTGCATGCGTTGAATCCCTGCCCCAACTATGTTATGAGCAACGAGTCGTCCCACACATCACTCAGTCACAAACAGCCACTTGTTGTATTTTGTTACTCTCTTCCTGGCGTACACCAAAGGATGGGCAGGGTTGCTGGAGAACAGTGGCTTTTGATTTCTAGTCTTACAGAAGTTCTCCAAGGCAGAAACCCAACAGCAACAGGAACACAGGATGTGTTTAGTGTTTGGACTCCTCCTCCATCCTTAGAATGTAAAACAAAACAATTTCTTCCATAAAAGCAAACGTCACCTCGCAGCACACAGGCTTTGGGAGGCTCATATATTTTTCTATCACCGGTTTCATCCCTCGGCAGTGAAGTATGGAATAGATTTTTATACAGATTAGAATGTAAGTGGGTGTACACCTGTACGGCCAGGTTTATTATTGACAGCTCTCAGTTCTGCTCCGTTGGTGCATAAAGATGTGCAGCGTCAAAACACCAGTCCAATTTAGCTGACAGACAACAGCTAGATGCCTTTGGAAAGTAAAGGTTTAGAAAAGAAACTCCAGTTAGATGAAAAGCTCCTACCTGCTCAGCCCCTTTTCAATTAAATGACTGCTTTCACTGCAAATTTTGCTTCAAACTTCCTGTCATCCGTACCAAGATTTCTATGCATTTTTACAACCACTACATGCATATCTTCCCTGCTCCACGCGCAACATCAACTTCCATTTCACTGCAAGGGAGAGGGTAGATTTCCAGGTATGGGCAGTGACCGCCGAGCCATAGCGACCTGCGTTGGCATCCAGGCCACCCCTCTGCTTCCCTCTACCCTTCCCTCTGGGCTGCCTCCGCATAGCTCTACAATCAGGATCCTCAAAAAGCAGAAGAAAAAAATATGCAAAAATAAGAAACCAGGTATTTCTTCCACGTTCTTAATTTCAACAAAGCATCCTTTGCTACCTCAGTGATATAACTAGACATTGTATTAACAATAACTGGACATTGTATTAACAGGTGAAAATTTTGAAGGTATTCCATTTTTTTATCGTTTTTTTTCTGATTCCATATTTCTCTATTTTTGAGCAGCCAAGCTGAAGCTGAATTTAGTTAAACTGCAGAATTTCTTCCCTAGTAGCTGCTTATGGACAAGAGTAGCACAAGGAAGGGAAACCAGGTCCCAGTGAGAACCTGGAGCTACACAGCTCGTCTTCCCCCCTCACCTTGATGATGATCACTACCTAAAATCCCATTCAGACTAGCAAAACTATTTCTATCTCCTGACTACAGTTTGTCCAGCCTACAAGAATACTTGATCATTCTGCTTCCCCATACATCGGTGTTTAAATTCTACATAGTATAACATTTAAAACAGCACTGAAAGTGCCACACTGAGCTCCGAAGGAAAGAAAAGGAAAGAAAAGGCAGGGAATGTGCCACACAGCTGCAGGGTGGCATCTTTCCCTGGTACACTGCAAGAGCATCGTGGAGATGCAGCTGTTTCGGGAATTCATTCAGCAGCTCTGTTCCCCAGTCCATCAGACATCTATAAACAAACACTAAATCAGCAGTCTCAACTCACTCGCCTCATATATGGTGAAAAAGGACATTATTTTATAATTTTATCTTGTTTCTCAGGTCACATAGGAAAGAGAAACCTAGGAAAGTCTTCCATTCTACACAGAGCCCTGGGAGACTTGCCCTTCAGTTCACAAACAGGAACCAAAATGGTATTTTAACATTTTCTTTCCAATATTGTCTGCTCCTCATTGATGTGAGCACTGCTACTGAATTAGCAGTGTCCTGAGAGTGACACAAGGGAATCACAAAATGTAACTGTTGGAATATGTTGCTACTCACTTGTGTTTACATATTTCTCAAAAGAAAGATCTTCATCTTAAAAATAAAACTCCCAGTGGAGTTTTGCAGCATGCCTAATAAGCTGATTTAGTAGCTAACAACAAGGAAGAAAAAAATGTCATTTAAATACTCTAAAAGAGTTTCTGCTCTCAAAGACTACCAGTATCTAGGGACTATTTATCATCTGTTCTGCCTCCAGATGTAGCACATCCCCGTTGCTGAAAATGAAAATTGCTAAATGTGAATAAATCAGTGTTTCTACCTGCATGAACTTCACATCTGAAATTATTGCATTGACCCCAATTAAAAACCCTGCTTATTTCTTTTTTTTTTTTTTAAATGACCTGAGGGGGTCATGATCCTCTGTAAGTAAAAACGGAAAATGCTAAGCATTGCCAGGCTCCACACAGCAAATGTGTCTGGCAAACTCTCCCTGTTCTGTGATTTTTCGTATTATTCATTTTGCATTACCCCGCTTCCCCCGTACACATGCAGAGCTATGCACGGTTGCACGTGCGCACCCAGCACCCTCGCGGAGGGGCGGCGTGGACGATGGCATCGGCTTTGAGGGCAGTGTCCCATCAAGCCACCATACGGTGACAGCACGCTGGGTGACGACTGGAAGATCCGCTGCTGGGGCGAAGCCAGGCTTGCAGCCTCTGCAAGAGCCGAGGAAGAGGTTTTTTTTAATGGAGGTGACAGCTCCTGTCTCTGGGAAGGCAGCTGCCCAATGCAAGAGCACCTCCCGGAAGACCAGAGCTGGCAGCATGATGAGTCAACAGATGAGTCAAGGCAAAATAAGGAGGGGGAAAGAAAGAGAGGAGAACCTCCCCACATACACACACACATCCTCCCGTTTCTCCCCTCCACAGGGTGCCCAGGCACACAGCATCCTTTCCTGCCACACACTGCTGCTGTCTGGGGTGCTGCATGGACGTTTCTTTCCCCCCGCATGAAAACGGTCCTGGCCTGTTTCCCTGCGCTCTGTTCTCTGAGGTGCTGAATGCATCTGACATGAAATTGCCTCTGGTCTCCATTTCTGTTTTTCAGTCTGTGACATTGGACAAGGGGAAATGACTAGACAGGAGCTAAAAAAAAAAAAAAAAAAAAAAAAAAAAACACCCCCATATTATCATTGGTCTAAGTCTGCCTGCCCCTCAGTCTCTGACCCTACCAGACTTGGCAGCCTGTTCTTCCACTTATCCACTGCATGTTCGTTTTTATTTAGGGGGCATCACAGGAGAGGGGAAAGAAGCTTCTCTGGGTCACAAATTTATTACTCCTTTTCTCTCCTTCCACTCCTTCCCTTACATTTTTTCTGTGCCAATTTTTGCCTGTTCTTAGTGGAGCTCCTCACCTCAGCCTCCACTTTGTGGTTCTCCTCCAGTCTTTCCACCTCTCCTCCTCTCTGACAAACCTTGACTTCTTCTCCTTACATCTTTGGAAGTCACCTAAACAACAACCTGCTTAGCTGGGGACCAGACTTAAAACAAGGCAGAGCATAAATTGTATCACTCTTTGAGGACATATCCCTCCCCATTAATATAGCATTCCAAAGCCCATTTTACATGTTGCAACCAAGCCTTGCATTAAAAGCATTATTCCAACAACTCTCACTTGAAAAATTTATGGGAGTGTGGGAGGGTGTATGAATCAACACTTCCCCCCAAAAGGGATCTGCACTAAAAATGAAACACAACAGCATGCCTCAATGCAGATAGAAGCAATCAATTCTGCTCCATAACATAAATGCCAGTAAACATAATTGAACTGAACTACATAAATCTCAGAAAGCCTGGAAATTGTATAATACAATTGTATTTTACATATATATCATCTTTATACAACCCTACTTAATATAGCTTCATTTTTAAAAGTATGTTAAATACATTTACTAGGTAGAAAGTGATGGGCGGGAAGGCAGCATCTAGATTTGGCCTTCAACTAGATAAAACGTGTTGTGTTGTTCTTTGTTTCATTTTTTTCCGGATTTTTTTAATTGCTGATTTATCTTAATTGCTGAAGTTTCTCGTGAAACTAGCTGTGTGCTGTCAAGGCACAAGGCAGAACCTGATGACCACGGCTTGTGGATTAACATCTTCATTCGCCCAGAATGCCCCCAGCACCCTATTGACCTTTCCTCCATTTCAGCAAATAAATCTCTCGACTATTTGTATTTAAAGACATCCTCTTATAAATGCAAATACACACATCAGTGGCAAGCACACCTATGAGCTCCCAGAAAGGCTCTGATGCTCAGTGTGATCTTTCCATAGTTTGGAAACACAACCTGCTTCTGCTCAAGCAAAGGACACTACTAGTAGTGCTGCAGAGCTGCCTTCACTGCAGTTCTGCAGCAGAATTCAAAAATGACAGGGACAAAAAAATCAGTATTGTCAGTATAAAAATAAGATTTGTTTTTTAAGATGCTTTACATTCTGCCTAAGGAGAAAGAGCTATAGTTATCATTAGTTTAGCTAATGGGGCTACTACCAGATATATACAGAGCAAATGGTTTAATCACTAGAACAGATGCTTCTGAGCTTACAGACATGGATTTAAACCCCAACTGGGAATTCACTGTTAGCCCTATCATTAGCATACATTGATTGCTCTGATTGGCTAATCACTTCATTAGGAAAGGTATCCTTAAAAAATGAACCAATTTGGAATAGTTTCTATAACTACAGGATTTTCTTAAGCACATTCTGTTTCAACCTTAGACTGTGTTTGTTAATTGCCACCAATTTTGTTCTCAAAACATCTCACATTATGAGGATGCACCACAGAGCATATTGGGTTTCTTTTCATTTTAGCAATGTAAAAAAGGAGAGGGACAGATAAAAGATGAATTTTCTCTCCATTTTTTTACGTCGATATTCCTCCCTAACACAACTTAAGGCCCTATCTTTGGAGGGAAGCATCAGCATCATCTCTTTCACCATCCCTGAAGTCTCCAGCCCACACTTCCCTTGACCTTCACAGCTCAGTGTAGCTCACGGGCGCATTGGAAGATCACGAGTTGCATCACACAGCAATTAAGTATCATCCGCACCCTTTCCATCAGCATCCCTTTCCAGGGATCACCTTAACGGAGATAGGGAAGGAGGAGCTGAATATTCTCGCTGAAGATAACAAGTGGTGCTATATGCTGGACTGAGAAGGTATGGAAAAGGGATTTTTTCCAAAGGGCAGCCCAAGGAGCAATGCGGAAGGACTCTGCTGCCGTCCCTCTCCGATGAGCCAAATTAACGGCCCCGCTCCGTGGCACCACAAAGTAACTAGTTTAAAACAGCACTTCAAGAGCTTTTTAAAAGCAAGAATTAAGTGAGTCTGTCTCGTTTAATTTCATTTAGCGCAAGCAAGCCTCTGAACTGCATTCCTTTGCTCTGGCGCTGAGCTTGAAGCCACGCTGGCTGATTAATGCCTGCCTGTTTGAAGTACCCTCCTTTCTTATCTGGCGCTGTGCAGGCCTCACCGCAGCCTGGGGAGACCCGCTGCTAAGTCAGAGCTCCAGGAGATTTTTGTCTGCTCTTCACAGAGGGGGATGGAGCCTGGATAAGCCTCATGCTATAAAGCAGAAAACAAAAAGAAAACCTGTTGCAAGTCCAGGAAAAAAAAATATATATATATATACACATATATATATATATGTATATATATGTATGGAAAACAGGAGGAACAGCCCCACTAACAGCACTGGCTTGCTGTGTTTGTGTATTCACGTATTTCTTCCGCTGCATCGATGCGCTAAGGTCCTCTCAGTTGAAAATAATCAGATAGCACTGTTGCCTAAACCTTGTTTCCCTGAAGAGGGCCTCCTTAATACTCTTTGAGCTTCCGACATAATATAAATATGCATGATAATCAAAGGAAGGCCAGGAAGGATGTGTTTAGCCTCCAAAGGGAGGCTGTCAAGACCCGTCTTCCCAGATGGACCAGGCCAGCCGACCTCCCTGTTTACACTGACCTTCACACAGTCTCTCTCCTCTACTGAATTCCCAGCTCCAGGAGCCCGAGGAAATTAAATCTAACAGTTTTGCTAAAACATTTGGACCAACCTGAATACCTACCCACTCCGTACACAGTGCTTGGCAACTCTCTTTGTTACCATATGGTTAAAATGGAGCAAGAAAATTGTTCTCGTTGGAAACACATCCTGGAGGTACTTTGCGTTTTCTCTGACGCTAGGAAGTTATGTAAATATCTGACTTTTGAACAGCTTATTACAAAAATCAGCATTTAATGTGTTTAATCTCATTGGTGTTGGAGCCAAAGAAATAGGAAGGTCATACTGTTATTTTTTTTCTTAACTTTTTGGGACAATTTTTCACTGAGCAGAACCACCCCTTCATCAACAACCTTCACAGAAATTAAGAGATGAAAATAGCAAAATAGGTGTTTCCTTGTAGTTCCCAGGTGCCTCCTGATAATTTTCAGGTAAATTGAAAGGAAATTGAAAACTGATGAAAGTGAGAAGCAACACATTCAAACAATAAAGCTGAAAGTACGTGTGTCTATATCGCTATCTGAAGGGCCTGCAAAACATTAACGAACCTAAGAGGGGAGAGAGAAAAAAAAACACAAACAAAAACCTCTGAGCTAGAAAATAGAGGAAAAAAAAAAAAAAAACAGCTTTGAAGTCTACACTATTAAGAACAAACTTAAAGTTAAAAAAAATAAAAAGGCATTTCCGGAAAACTTTCTTGGCAAATCTCAATCACACTTCAAGAAAGCAGTAGGTTGCTTTGCTGATCAGATGAACAGTTATGTATGTAATCCTTAAGTGTGATATAGATGAAATGATCTAGACTTTAGAAGATAAAACTAACTATTAGACTAGATAGCAGTACTGAAAAGACCGGGGGAATCAGGGACAAGACAGACCCAATGAACAGACTGTCCCCAATATGCAAGAGAAGCTTTTGTGGTTGGGAACTTGTTCTTTGTTGTACTTGTTTGGTCCTTCTTTTCCTCCCCTTCACAATAATTTCAGCTACTCTTACACAAAGTGTTTTCCCTTCTTAGAAATCACATGTCTTGAGTTAGTCTTAACTAAAAGCACCTTCTGACCAGCACAGATCCACTTAGGAGAGAAAGTCTGATCTAATGTTCACATACATTGAAAGGGAAGTCTCTCAGTTTAGGAAATCCATGCATCTTTGGACCAGCTACCTATATATTCTGAGTACCTACAACACAAATATATAACAACAAAAAGCACGTAAGATAGAAAAAAAATGCTTTAAGATGAAAATACAGCATCTCAGAAGCAAAGTCTTTTCACTATGTTCAATATAAATTTGATTTGATAGCAGATTCGTCTTAGAGAGTTGTATGAAAATAGCTCTTTAAAAATATTTACTTTTTCTGCTGTTTTTTTCCCCAGATCCTCACTGTTGTAGAGTGCAACAAATAATCTCAGAAAATTTTCCATGTGAGACTGCTGCTTCTGCTCCTCCCCTTCTGTTCTCCTATTCTTCTCTTTACCCTCCCCAAAGCAGTGTATACTGCATTTTTGTGCACATCAAAGCTTCATTCCTGACACTGAAGACTATTAGGTTGTGCTAATACTTGGAAAAAATATATATTACTTAAGCATGAATAATATCCACTGAAATGGATTGGCTCTGTCTTTATATCAAGCGGAGCGACCCCATTTTTACTGCATTTTTTAGGGAATATAAATGAATAGACTGTCCTCCCTCCCTATTCCCTGCCAGCTCTAAAAAGTGACATTTATCAAAGTAAGCAGAAATACAGCTTCCTTCATGCTAAAAAAAATTAAACCAAAACAAAAGCATACGCGCATATTACCCATGAAGTGCATGCACATATGCAGAAACACACGCAACACCACTGCCCACACTGCCAACACAAATCACACCACAGCACCTTACTAGGAAATACCTTTTAGATTATGTTTTTAAAAGCTCAGAAACATTATCAGGTAACTACCAGCTCCATCAGTAAGGCCAGTTTGCTCTCACCAGCCCTCTTTCCCCACAGGTTACGTCTCCCAGTATGCTACTCCGCAGCTGTAAAGAATTCCTAAATGTCTTTCAATCAGACAAGTAGATGACAGATCCTGTTACCCTCTGTATTTCAGAAAGCATCGCTCTTAGGAGTGTTGAGTGATCTTCCAGATATAATTTCAGCAGTATAAATCACACGGGCAATCTGCACATGAAACCTAACCCAAACGCTCATTTTCTTTGACCTTTGTCAAAAACCATTTCGGAAGTATCAGTTTTCTTCTGAAGTCTTACATGATAATCAACGTGTTTCTACTGGTTTTGAACACATTGATGTCTTATTCGATGTTAATCCACTATATATTAATAGCAATGTCATGAATTTGCAGTATTACTTGTCCAACAAAAAACTACATATGACAACATGTGTTTGAGGGACAATATTTCAGCTTTAGAAGTAAACTATTGGTTTTTTTTGGTTTTTTTTTGTTTTTTTGTTTTTTGTTTTATTTTTTTTAAGTAAGCCAAGATTTGAATAGAGAAAGCAAGAGCATGCACAGGTGTATGAGTATTGTTAGACTGATAGAGTTGTCTAAAATAGCCTCTTAAATTGTATTAATACCCCAAATCAGCAGTTAGATTTTAGTGGAAAGTCTGTAGCAGAAGCTTTTAATACAGTCATGTCTTCACATTAAATTGTGTACCATATCTGTATTCAAAACTGATATGTTTTCATATTATTATAAGCTGTGTCCCTCTTCATTTCACAGGGCGGTGATTAGAGCATTAGGCGGTATCTCGCATACCTAGGGATATGTCCATACCACAGGGACATATTCAGCAATCCCGACTGTGGATCCACTCTGCACGAGCAGGGAGTAGAAAGCCTGCACACGTTGCTATGATTTTCAACATTGCTACTGCTAACTATACAGCTTTGCATAAATAACCACCTCTGCTTATGCAAAATACTCATCTGTAGAGGACACCAAGTGGCTGTATAAAGGAAATATGGATTTTTCTAAAGATATCTCTTCCTAAAATTGTTTCTTAAATTAAGAGACACTTCTAAATATTATTAGGGAGAAAGTCTTTCTTCATAAGGAGAGGAAAGTGAATACAAAAGCAAAACACAGACCTGTGATGAAGCTAAACCTCATATTGAGATCAAAGTGAGGGAATCAGTGCTCAAAAGCACCGCTTTATCTTTCTGTGACTAAAGAGCTCTATGGTACACGCTCTTGGAGAAGAGTTTAAAAAACAACAAACAAACACTTGGTTCCCTGTGCTGTATGTGAAAAACTGCTTCTGAAAATTCTTTGGAAATCAAGTGATTTCACCACTCTTACCTTTCTTTTTCATTGCCCACTGATGTAGATTACCGACATCTACCCTGGCAAGATTTTGAGCTGCTGGAGAAAAGAGAAAAATATAGGTGTGTATATATATAAATTTGGGGATGAATTCAAAAGGAGACTTATATGCTTAATGCTGACTGCCACACCATCGCTCTCTTCACTGGTCCAGGCAGTGGGACCTCAGAGTCCCTGTGAAGTACCTGGATTTCACATACCTGCTCTACAGAGGTTGAACGGCAATTGCTATGAGAAATGCCACTGAAGATCATCATCGTCTTCTATCTCATCCTCATACACAACTTAAGAGAATCCTCCAGACTGCAAGGAGATACTCTGTCAATCTCTGATACCCGATCAGAATGCAAGTCGGCCCTCATCTCCTTAGAAAGGAAAAGCTCATCTCTTTGGGAAAAGTCTGTCAGCAGTTACCATGCTGATCTAGTTTTTCTATACTAGCCTTCCCTCTGCCTTTTTTTTTTTTTTTGTATATAAAGTATTTAAATTCACTGTGCCAGAAACAGGGAGAGACTGTGCAAACTCCCAAGCTCTGATCAGAGTACTCACAAGGCAATAGGGCGTCATGAACCCTTCCCTCAAGACTCTTTTCTGCATTTTACCAAATATCATTTACTACAGCCTATAGCAGATTCAAGATCTCTTCCAGATGAGTCATCAAGCGATGCCAGTTGCAAAAGTATCATCTCAAGTGCCAGACAGAAGTGGTAACAGAGACCATGCACAATAAGAATTCTAAAAACAAATCTAACATATTTCTGAAGATGTTATGGGTTTGCAACTCATATTCTAGGAAAGATTGTTTCCCAGATTTGCTAAACATAGGGCAGATTTCACTTCAAAAAGAAAGGCTTTGCTTATTAACAGCCCACAGCCGTTTTGTGATCCTCCAGATTGAAGACACTGAGGTACAACACATCTCTCTGTTTACATGGTGTGACATGGACAGGAAAGGAGGAAATCTCTTCCTTATTTTCCTTCCAAAAAAGTTCTCCTCATGAGCCTACAAGGCTCCATGGTTTAAACCTAGATTAAAGCAAAACACAGATCTGCTGCTGAGAGCTCACCACTCTCCATTTGTCTGCTTAGCCTGTCCAAGTAATTTTCCATTCTTTTCTGTTGATTTGAAAGACAGACACTGTGACTGTCTGATGCCCACATATAATCCATGTTGCCACTTGCTGTGCATTGGCTTTTAGCAAAAGTCTTGAAGTGTTAAGAAAGGAAGGGTCTTCAAATAATTTAAAATATAACATGAGAACAGAGAAGTCTCTATTCTAGACTGCAGCATTCTCTGAAACTCTCATTTCAAAGTCTCAATTACTGCTGATTATTGACTTGTTGAAAATTTCAGAGGACAGGAAGGTCTGATCCAATTCATCCACTGCAGTTGGGTATCCTGCTACCATATGCCAGTCATTAGTTCCATTTCACTTCTAGTCAGGATGGGGCAATGCAAGTTAATCTATGTCCTCATGTGATGTGCTTCAAAACGACAGCTCTCTTCAGTGACAGAGTGATCAAAATTGCAGTCACGATCAAAGAAGCAAGGGGAGGAACACAGAAAGCCAGTGGATTTCCCAGAACTTTGGCCAGGTGCCCACCGATAGCAAAGCAGGCACCAACACGCACAGGAAACAGCTGACAACAACAGCAAAACCAGACTTAGGCTCCACAGGAATCAGTCACTGAAAGCCATGGCAACTTACAGGAGCCTCTGGTGGGAATTTTCAGACAAAAGACCCAAGCAGCTTGCAATGTTCTCATTATCTGCAAAACAAAGTGTGCTAATAAGTATGCCAAAGCGCTCCCCATTTCTGAAGTCTGTATGGTGCAGACCTGCTTATTTTTAATCATGAAAGTTGGCAAAATATTATCTCTAACAGAAGAGAGCTGGGCTAGGCACAAGGGGCAGCTTAGCATGGAGAACACAGCCAAATGACTTCTCGTTCTTTCTCGATTTCCTACAGCTAGAAATTTCTTCCATAAAACTTTTATTCTACTTTTGTCATCACTTACGGAATATGAACTCTCATTTGCACAAACTTAACATAAGTTTCATGATATTTTATTATTGACTTTAAACAGCAAGTCAATCATTTATTTTTTCTTGAGTCACATGTATAACTCTAATGCTATAACAAACACATCACACAAAAACACTGAAAAGAGAAACTTAAATGTGTAATACCCAAAGAATCTCAAAGGGAGAGGTAACTTGAGGAAAATTATGAAAAACTAAGATATAACCCTCAAGCACTTTAGGCTTGAATCAAGAGTATTTATATCAACGTTAAATTTTTGCAGATTCTGGGAATCCCCATGTAATAGGTCATATTCAAAGCTAGGGTTTTAACCTCTCTATTTCAGTGAGAAATTATCCAAATAAAGGAGTTATTCATATCTGCATTATCAATACTGAAAATATTATTACTAAACAAGGAATACACTATAAAAAGTGCATCATCTGGGCACGGACTATGGATTACAAACCTATTTTAATAATTACCTCTGTGTTCTGTAATTAGTTAACATGATATGACAGATAAACCAAATAAACCAGATGCACTTTCTTCCTGTTCCCTCATAGGTAAAAAGGACTAAATGGACACGAACTCCCCTGAAACTAGCAAAAGTTGAAAGCTGTGACACTTGTCAGTGGAAACATTGACTGGAAAGCAGGAGAGAAAAGACCGAAACAAAAGACGGTGCTAAAAGAGAGGGGAAGAGAAGATAAAATGGGAGTAGAGTGAAAATTAGGAACCTGTTGCATAACAATACAGTGACAGGCAGAAGCCATGGCATTGGAGAGGACACCAAGAGCATGATCTTTCAGTCACACGCATCACAGACTTAATAGCTGTCATATTTTGACTGCATTGCTCCATATCTACTGATAATTACGGTCCAAAGCAAAAACAGCACCATTCATTTACCTCAGTTTTCCTCCCCAACAAAACTGTCTTTCCCTAATGATTAATACCGTTTCCTTCTGACATCATTTACTCAAAACCCAAAATAACTTCTACCTCTGCCTGTCAGGTGTCCATCAGAGATTGTTTTAGGGCCAATTCTTTCAAGAACATTAGTTCCTTCCCCACCTACATCTCTGCCTGGGCCAAGCAGGAAAGATGCCATCTCAATCTGACAAAAAGTAAACTGTGATCTTGCCAGTTTGTAAAGATCACCGGCTTGTGGGCGTTGTTTAGGGAATGCAATGCTTCCTCCACCACATCCTATGACTCCTTGAAAATCTCTAGAAAACAGGTTAGCTAAATTTGCTAAGATTTTGATTCTCTGAATAATAAATAAGAAGCTCTGAACTACAAGCACTTCACAACTAAAACAAGTACACACGGGTTACATATGAAGTAGCTACACTGAAAAAGGAGCTTTACTTGACATAAATGAAGGGGAACTCATTCTCGGGGAGCTGCATAAGCAGGATTTGGTATCTAAGTCCCACCCCTCACTGCAGAATAGCTATCAAAACTGCCCCCAGGGTCAGGCCTAATGACAAAAGCATAAGACCTCTGGGACTGGCAGAGTACCTTGTTCTCTTAAGCCACATTGTCCTAAACCTGTGTTTTAGGCGCATAAGTACATCTGAGAACTGGACCATACACACGGTAATAAAAAGTTAATTGGGGAAGCAGAGTATATGGCTATATATCTGTCTATAGAATGAAAAAACACCATAAAGGCATACAGGAAGGATTTTGAAGAAGAGATCACAGACTGGCTGCTGGGTAGCCTCAGGTGACTATAACATCATTAAAATGTCATGCTTACAAGTGTACATGGGTGTGCGCATGCATGCACAGTGTTGTTCTTCTTGTTTATTTAAAAATAAGCCATACAGAATGAAAATTATAGCAACCTTCCTATTTATGGCCCAGAACCTAAACTTGTAAAAAAATATATACTCACACAGGCTCAAAACATTGAGAAACTTTTATGAGCTGTCCATTTCCTAGATATTTCTATTTATGGTGTTAGAAGAAGTAGGGCTTGGGAGCTCTCTCCATGCTTGGAAAGCTTTCCATCTGAGTAGGTTAACCTCCACTCTTGCTTTTTCCCGAGCTCCTGCAAATTAGCTGCTGTATAAAAGGGCAGGTAAGAGAAGCCAAGGAAAGCAGTATTCCTTTCCCAGTGTGAAGAATCCTCTTAGTAGACTATAATATCCAACAGTTTTTCCTCTCTTTCCTCATATTCTCTTTCCTGATGGTTTTATTCTCCCATAAAATCCTAAGAAAATATGACTCATACGATAACAGATGGTGAAAAAAAGCTTCTATCTACATAGTAATGTAGATGATGTCACCAGACATTCATCTCGGCTTAATGGGCTACATTCAGTGCTTCTTGGCTACAGTAAAGTAAGAAAAAGGATGCATTCTATATAAATTATTGACTTCAAGTCCCAGCTATATATCCAACACACAAACTTAAGATCATTGTAACCAAGAGACAAAAAAAAAATCCCCCCCCCCCAAAAAAAAAGGAGTAGTGATTTTTCATGGCGATCCCACTACAATTTATATATGACCAAGACTTTGGGAAAAGGGATATAAGGAATACATTTAAGACTTTGGGAGGAGAGGGTGAAGGAAGGAGTCTTTAAAATGTTTCACAATGGAGGAAAATAAAACAATATAGAAAAACATAGGCATCAATTTCATTATATGCACATAAAACACTTGGCCAAAGAGGAGATTGTGAAGCCATTTTAAAAAAAGCTACTTTAAAAAGGCACAAAATCCATTTTTTTCACTTACCAAACCAATCATTTTACTTTGGATAATTCAATTCCTGCTTTCAGCAGATTTTACTCTATGGAACATTTTGATTATTTCCGCGCTTAGTTCTTCACAGTATTTGCATTCGATTGCACCTTACAGGGATGGCATTTTGGAAAGACTCATCAAATTCGTCTTCCTCAGTCACAGCTATACTCCTCCATGCAGCTGCATGACCTTAAGGAACAAGTTTAGCCGTATCAAGCATCTGCTTCCTATGCAGAAGGACTACAACTACCAGAACACAAATAGGCAGGAGTAACCAAAAGCTCAAAGTCTTTGTTCCAAAGAACTATTGTGGAAAAGATCAAGTCACCATTATATAAAGATGTGGGTTTGCTGGGGCTTTGACCTGGTAAGACTGCAACAACCTCCTATGAACACTAACAGCTTCAGCAATCAAGGGTGCGACATTTGCTTTCTTACAGCACTTGTTCTTCTGTCTTTTAAAGAATCTAGGGAAAGCCAGGAAGTCTTTAATTTTGTACATCCTTATAACACATTTAATCTTAGTCTTACCGATGCCCATAAACACATTGAATTTTGTGCAGAGATGGGGCTACTAAAGTTCAGAATCTGAGAAGCAGCGAGGATACGTATGAACTTAAATATATTGTGGGAGATGGAACATTATATGCAACCTGCTTACACCTCCACTTAATTTTACATATGTGAGTATAGTCCTATTGAAGTCAAAAGGAATACTTTTAAAAAATAGATATAACACCACATACAGAATTAGACAATTAAAATTAATTCCCTTTTAGGTACTAATATCCATATTTTATATATATTAACCACTCTCTAACAGGAGACAGTACCAGCAAACACTTAAATGAGAGAAGAGAGAAATAGGAACACATTAACTGCATTGAAAGTCAAAAGTGCTGATCAAAAATAGCATAACTGACTGAGGTCAAGCTGCATCATGCCAGATACTGTAGGAAATATGAAATGTGGTCTTTGCAAGGAAGAATTTACAGTCTTATCAGGCAAGATAAAGAGTGGTATAAAGAGGAGAATTTATTTGTCCTCTCTCATACATGTCCCCTCTGAACAGACTCTTGACTCCCACGTTAGTTATTTTAAGGCACCATCATATATTTTGTGAACTATACTACCTCTGACTGCTGATTAGATTGCTGAAAACAATCTATGAAAGTGGCTGGATAAGAAGCCTAGAGCAATGAAAATATTATTCACCAATTTCTGCATTTTCAGTCAAATGATAACTAGCAGCACATCATTCATTTGAGTGCTGGAATAAGAATTGCTTACTGTCCCCCCGGCCCCTTGTCTATTTGTATAGAGAGCGCTAGATTAGTTTCTGTGTGTTTCTAATTAAATATGTCCTATACACAGTAGCATAAAAATAATCTGTTTGGGAGTCTCGGCAAAAATGATTTATATCAAGAGATTCCTAGAGCAAGGTGCATTAAACACCATGGCAAGTATTTAATGCTCCATTTTCATCAAAAGGTAGTTACTGAATCCATGAAGTAATTTTTCTGCTCTTAAGAAAACAAAACAAAAAATTCCCATCTTCCCAAAAGCAGTTAACAAAACACTCTCCAACTGAAAAGCACATCACATATACAAAGTGCCAGGACAAGGTATTTAGTGAGAAATATTTGAAGAAAATGTTATGTTTGCTCATCCTTTCCAAGTCTGAATGGAGACTAACACAGGTTTTATTACCCAGGTACCTGGTCAAAGCAGCAGCTAATCACTTTATTCTGCTGTCATCAACGGCACGGAAGGGAGAGGCTTGGGGCACTTTCTAACCCATCGGAAATTACTAGCTACTCTGGAGATTACTCCAGATGATGGAAAGATAATCTTCTCTCCCCACACATCTGCATATCCATCTGCCCAGCCTCTCAAGATCAGACATATTACTGACAAATGCCATAATAACTCTTTTTTGCCTTACCCTTTATCATACCTCCACGCGTGATGAACTGCCTATGAGTGGACAGAAAATTATTTCTATATAAGCAGCTAAGCAGAGCTGACTTATTTCCTAGGCACTAATAATTTTTCTTCAGAGCCACATGAATGCCCATAAATCTTAACAGCATAAACCCAGCTATTTTTGAGTCATTGGTGCGTACGTGTGACAACAGGCTATTAAAAAACAACCCCAAAACTAAACATCAACAAGTTTATAATGTTTTCAGCCACACCTGATGGTGATATCACACATTAAATTAAGCACAAGGCTAGTTTCCCTTAAGATAAACCAAAGCATTAGAGACAGTCCTGTTTACTGGCCTGGACCAAACTCATTTGCTGAAATCACTAGAAAGTGGAGAAAAAAGCAGAAATATTTCCTAACAAAAGCAAAATACAAATCACTGTTTGATAATATTAAGCTATACTAAGCATCAGTATTGAATGGCTTCTGATTCTTTGATTTTCTGATGAAAAAACAAGAGACAATGCCAGAAGATCTGGAAGCCATTGTTAGCAGCAAGGAACATCTCTAAAACTACAGAGACGTCCCTCACCAAAAATAGTTTTTCAATGGCTTCTCAATAAAAGGCTGGAATTGAATTTAGATGAGTTAAAGGTTCACACAAAGCCCTTTACCACTGGATCATCTGTTACTTGCCCACTTTCACCAGAAATGGCAGAGACCAGTATGAAGTTACAATAGTATCACTCATGTGAAGGAAAGACAACGATTACCATAAACAGTCTTTTCCAGCTCTAGCATTTTTACCCTATTAAATGTTGATTTTTTTTTATCCTAGTTGTAGGAGCAGGTTAGACTGAGGAACAATTATGAAAAATAGTCTTGAAAACATCCTTGACATGACATAGAAATTCATTTTGAATCTGGACCTTTCTGCTCATCGTTTCTACTTCTAAAAAATAAAATAACATACCGTGACAACACATCAGTTGCAAAAGTGTTCTTAATTAAAAAGTGCCCCAAAAAGAACTACTAGATATATTTCTGTGTCTGAAATTCTGTTGCGAGGAACACATCGGGCCAACAGCACTTGCTAGATTACAGCAAACGACTTCTGTATGCAGTGAGAATACAGATTAGCCTCTGAAATCAGATATTTAGGTAAGAATTTAGATTTAAGTTATAAATTTAAATGAAAAGCAATTCTGTGCCAAAGAATTTTAACTTAACATTCCTATGTTTTGTTACAGTTTTGAAGGTTGCTTCTCACAAATGCTGCATACATATACTTAGCTCTTTTTCTTCCCTGACAGCTTGCAAATAATTTGTAAGGTTACGTGATGTGTGGGGTGTATTACAAAACCAAACTAAAGCCTAAGAAATGACAAAACTCCCTAAAAGTTGCTAAGCCACACAAGAAATATCTGTTCTATAAGGAATGTTTTCTACAAGAAGAGAAATCGCTGTTGCACCTTTTCTTCCCTGTCGAGCACCCCTTTTTGCCACACTCTCATTACGTTGCTGTTCGAACTGCGCTCATGTAGAGTCGGAAGTCATTACAGCAGAGATGCAGCCTACACAAAGTGCTGCGAAAACAGCCTGTACCCTGGCTTGTTTATGTATGTATGAGTTACAGCACAGACGCAACTTGACAGAACACAACCAACTTCAATGACCAGCTTCTCTTCCTGATGGGTCTGCCATGAGTGACAAGAAAATTATCCACAGAACTATATTTTTAAATGACAAGTCAAGGAAAAAAAAAATATCTCTTCAGTAACTGTAAAAAGAAATTCCACTAGAGTTTCACTTTAAATCCTTTGCTTAAAAAGTATTCTTCCACACGCTAAGGTTTTTGCAAGCTGAATTTTCACAGCTTCTCCCCACTCTACCCCCTTGAGGCAACAAGCTTCAGTCTTGGTTTTCATGAACGTTGAACACTCGGAATTTAGAAGAGGAGGTGGGAAAATAAACAACTAAAACCCAACTCTTAATTCAAATTTCAGTTTTAAATGAATCTGTGTCCTAAAAAAAAAAAAAAAAAAAAAATCAGTGTTTTAAAAAACTCTGAATAAGTTGTTACAAGCAACAGTTATGAAAATATATCTATTGGGACATACATTAAGTATTGCTTTGAGTAGGTTAATACCTAGCTGTTGCCTATTGCCAATTAAATTCAATAAGTTTGGTACCTAATATTTAATTTAAATAATGTAGTTATACTGTTGCACTTAATATTGCTCAAGTATGAAGGGAAAATATTCTTTTTTTTTCCTCTTATCACACAGACTTAAAAAACTCAGAAAAGCATGTTAGCTGTAATCCTAATTAAAACAATTCAGCATGAACTGCAGCTGACATTTAACAAAATTTCAGAGCCCTAGGGACTTAATCTCAACCAGGAGTTTGAAATAAGAATGAATTTGCAATTGCAACAACATGTATACTCATCTCAAAGTCAAAAATACGATTCTGAGGGTGCACAACTGGAAAAATACCAGAAGGTCAAGTAAAATACTAAGAGGCAGAAGCACAACACAAACCTATTTCAAACAGAGTGATATTTTAGCTCTACAGCCCTTGATCATGATTGCACCAAGAATGCACTAACAAAAAAGAAAATATCAAATAGTGGGATGAAAAATAAATCCAACACACAAATATATGCAGCATTTTGAAAATAAATGCTTTTATCCATCTGTCTACAAAAATTGACACACTCATGGGTTCAAATATTCACATGTTGTTATGAACTTCTTTTTTGCTAAGTGTCTTAAGGAACCATTTTGGAGGCTGAAATAACATCAGCAACCCTGAAGAGGAGTCCAGCTCCCAGCCAGCCTTGCTGCTAGCTTTCTTCTCCCCTCCGGCTTTGAGAGCTCTCCTTCCTCTGCTTCAGCAGAGGCTTCACTGCCTCCTCTGAGGCTGCTTCCCGCCTTTAGAGGAGAACCACCATGTCCTTTTGACTACAAAGACGCTTCCCTGGTCTTTATCCCTTCTTTCACCCTCATTTACTCTTACTACTGAAGGAGAGATTTAGTCATGACATATCAGAGCGCACGGCCTGGAGCATCAAGGTTTCTGTGACTGCAAGAAGGGAAAGGCTGTACATGTATTTACCTGGGTGTGACTGTGGAGCTTCAGTGTACCTCGTAGGTGAGGACAAACATACTACACACCTTAGTTTTCAAAGGCTTCACAGAATAACATGTGCATCTGCCTAAGGCTACTCCAGTAATTGACTACTTCAATTTAAGAAGTGCCAGCACTTGTGGACTGAGAGGAAAACCTGCATTGCTTAGACAGGACATCTGACACATCCACATAGACAGGCACGTATTTGGGTCTTCTCCTGCAAGACACTGCTGGGTGCAAGAAAGCCTAGCTTTAAATTAGAATATAGTCTCCCAGTTTTCATAATTGTTCATCACTAATGTCTTCTTGAACAACCAGCAGGAAAACTAACCCATACCCCGGTAGCATCACTCCTTTCTTCTTCAATGGGTTATGGAGAGTAACTCAGGGGAAGCTGCATAAGAGTAGGAAGAATGAGAATTTCAGAAGAGGCAGTGGCTAAAGCTAATAAGGTAGGGAAAGGTTTTGATCAAATTTTAAATGATTTCTTCAAGTCTCTTTCAGTTCTTTTCCATACTGTAAAGAAAGCAGGTAGAACAAAGTCCACTCACCACATAGGAAGAACACCCTACCCAGCCAAAGTGGGCTTGGTAAATTCATTCCCTCTCATGATGTGATGTTACCTCAAAGCTTGCAAACCCCATTCCTAAATGTGTCTGAAGAGAAGCAATATCCTTGAACAACAGAGAGAAAGGAAGAGCCTAAGGGAAAAAAAATGAAAATAATGTATGCCTTGTAATATAGATAGAAGACTTTCTGTGGCATGAACCTCCCATGTTTAATCTTTCCGAGGCTGGTGTAAATAACACTAACTAGAAAGAAAAAAAGCAAGTTGCAACATACAGAAATCATCCATCTCATTTGAATTCCTTTTCTGAAAATCATTAGCATTGATTTGGTAAGAAATCCGGCAGAAAATATACGCTATGCTTTTGTAATTGAGATCAATATGGTTAGCACAAATCACTTCAATAATTAGAAGTGAGAGATTTTTCTTGGACTATTACTTATCCTCTTTAACATAACTTTTTCACAAAACACATTAATCACATTATTGCATTCAAAGACCACCAAAAGAGAAGAGCACTTCATTCTAGCAAAACTTTTTTTTTTTTTTCTTTTTCTACGCTGTCAACCTTAAGGTTATATTGTCATCCTGCTCCAGTTAGCGGCCGTTTAACACGCAGATCAGTACTCTGACGCATAAAAAGCAAATGATTAAGCTGCTACTGGAGCTGTTCCTAAGGGGACACAGAGATAAATAACTTCCATCTGTAGCATTCGGGGCGAGAATTGAAGCTATCCAGTGACTAGTTACGGTGTTTAGTGTTTCCTTCCCCCAAATACCTGGCATGGCTTGAAGCTTTGAAGGGGAGTCGAGCGCCTTTGCTGAGCGTAACAGCACGGTTTCTGTCAGCCAGGCGAAGCACCCCGCCGAGCTCGGAGCTGTGATACGTGCGGGGCACGGGGACAAACATCCACTTCCCCAGGGCTGGCACCAGCACCGTCTGCTGTGCTGCTGTGCCCCTGCCCCGCATCAGCTCGTCCTCGGCCGCCCCGGAGCCGCTTGCGAGCTCCAGCGTGGACTCCCCTGCCCGTAAACTCAGAGTTCAGACTTCCAGTGCACATCGGGAGAGGCAATACTGTGTGAGATAAATGTTTAAGAAATATTTAATATTAATCTTAATAATCTTATTAATCTTTATAAGAGATATTTTGGTTTAAGAAAGCTTCTGTTTGAATTCACTTAGTACCAGTTTAAGAGCTCGATACCGAACTACTGAGATCTAATAAAACTGAAGGTAGCCCATGAAGAAATCCAGCTAAATGCCTCAAGATAAAAGACAACACCTCAAGCTTTTAAGAAACACAAGCACAGCAGAGCATGTGCATTCTCACAGCTGCTGCTTCTTCCTAGCTGAGCACATACAGAAACCCGGAGCTGGCAATAGGAAGTCTCTATGTTCCCAACCAATAAAGGGGTTACACAAATGCCATCAAAATCTTGCATGAAATACTACTACATTTCCAGTTTAACATTTTTTTATATATCACTTGAAAAATTAATGGGGAAATTAATTTGGTTTCATTTGAAACTATCAGCAACTGGCGATTTGCAAGAGTTGCCATGTGCAGGAGTTTATTCATGCACAGCAGAAAAAAATTATCATCAGAGAAAATGGATTCAAGTTCTGACAGATTTTTTTTTATCTGCTTCTGCAATTTGGGCATCCAACCAAGCTGTTCTGAGAAATTTATACGTATTTTATATTTTAATAAAAATTAAGCTCACGTTCAACTAGTCATTTTGCTAACGCTAAAAGATTCCAAAAAAAGTCACTAGTCAATAAACATTTAAGAGCTTTTGTTTTCCCCAACTTGTCCAACCTATCTCAGAATCGGTGAGAAATATGTTACCCCAGCGCAGTACTTGTGCAAACTGCGGAGAGGTTTAACGGCACTGGGGACTGCCCGACCTTGCGCTGGTTCTAGTGGAAGGGTCAGAACTATGGACCACATCAGCAGATCAAAGTCTAGCAGAGATTACACTACACAGGGCCAAAATGATATCTCAAAGACACAAGCCTTACATACTCACCAAGACTGAGTAGTGAAAAATGAAGTGCTAGAAAGTTTCTGCATCTCCTTGCCTAATTTTCAAACTGACTCAGTGGTATGCTGGGCCTGGACATTTGGTATTTGAACCACCTTTCAGATTGCCGCAATTCTAAAGGATACACTAAACCCACAAACTTGGAGAACAAGAAGAAAAGTACCAAATTGCCTAAACTGAGCCCAAGCTCTACTTGGGAGCACCAATTCGCCAAGCAGAGGCATACCTAGTCACAGGCTCAGGCAACAAGGTGCAAACTCAAGGTTATATTTCAAAATGTGACTTAATAAGAAATTTATTAAGTCACAGGAACATAGAAACTCAGGCTATGAGATTAACCAACCAAATATTTAAAAAAAAAAAAATTCCCCTAATAAAAAGAGCTGCATAATATTTTGCAGATAGTTGGGTTTATTATTTTTTTAGACATATTTGAAAGGATCATAATGAATTGTATAGGCAGGTGGTTCAAACTGAATGGGGTTAATTCTGGAGTGAATTTTTGTTGAAGTAGAGAGGCGGTTTTGTGTCACTTGAGTAAAGCAGGAAGTTCTTAATTAGAGTGCTGCCTTTACGTCAGTATAAGGATTTGGAATAAAATTATTGTGTTGCTATATATTTCTCTTCATGACTTTCCCTGTGGTACTTGGTATATTATTACTATTTTTAATTACAGGTTTCTGAGTTGGAATATTTGTTTTGAATGAATAGATAGTTGACTGAAAACCCAAGATAAATGCATCCCGGAATAGTTTATTATTATTGCTACTACTTACCAGAAGTTTTATTTAGATCTTACCTACCTGTTACTGTAAATAAAAGCAGAAGAAAGCTGTGCTTATTTTCCTCACATTTTTATTTGCAGTTGGAAAGAAATGCTACTCAATTTGGAGCTTCTAGATGCCACATACAAAATAAGATCGATTCCCATAACACTGAGCTAATCATGATTTAATTCTCTGTTTAATTGAGTCAAGCATCTCACACAAACCATTGAAACCAAACCTATGAAAAAAGATTGTGTGCCATTCAGCTCTTCATTTTGAAGGTCAAAACTCTGAGTCAGACCTGAATAATGCTGGCACTTCTTAGGTGCATTTGAGTAACCATGTGGCAAAAATAACTCATTAAGCTCTGCCAAGTAGCTGGAGAGGTGCCTCCTGGGCTCATGCAGCATCTGAGTGTCTGCTGGACAACAGGCCCCCCGTGGGGTTGTGATTGCTACAAGCACCTACAGAGGGCACATCATG
The DNA here is from genome assembly GCA_013389825.1 of Crypturellus undulatus. Taxonomy (NCBI): domain Eukaryota; kingdom Metazoa; phylum Chordata; class Aves; order Tinamiformes; family Tinamidae; genus Crypturellus; species Crypturellus undulatus. The sequence continues at coordinate 284,882 of VWPW01023939.1, forward strand.
GAAGGAAGGAATGAAGAAGGGAGAGGGAAGAAAAGTGCAGCTTGTTCCTTCCAAATACACACAATGGGAAAACGAAGAAAGGAAAGCATTTGGGAGCACTGCTGGTCCCTACCGCGTGAAAGCAGAGAAGGCCGGTGGCTCTTCACAGCGTCTCTGAACCTCTTCCTGATGGTGAGAAGGTGACCTGGACACGCTGCCAAGACAGAGCCTTAAAGGCACATTATGTTGCTCAATATATCCTTCGTCCTCCAAGAACCACCAAAGCAAAAAACTCTCTTGGAAAAAACATATTTTTCTAAATTTTCATAGCTGAAGATGACAAAACACACGCCTTGCTTTTCAGCAATGAAACAAGTAATAGTGCTTTGCATTCATGGGTCTTAGATACCTAAATACTTCCAGGTTCTTTTGCCAGAGGAGTCAAGTGTCAGCCTAGTGAACACAAATGCCAACCACCAAGCAATCCATTCTTCTCTTCCCAAATGTGTATGAAGTGAACTGGGACTCCACAGATTTCTGGAGCACCTGTGCAACCTGCTGGGGGATGAAGGCCTCGGGCCTGGACTTCTCACCCATGTCCTCTCCTCACAGCCACCAAGGAAACCCGCAGTCACTGACTCAGCCCTGTTAATAGTAGTTCTCATTCCATTTTGCAAATACAGATTCTTGCTCTGATTTATTAGAGGGCTAAAAGACAAATTTATTCCTAACGAGCCCATTGTATAGGCCTAGTGATGCAGAAACTCATTTCCCTTCTTCTTTCAGAGCCTGTTAGGCTACACAGAACCAGATAATGTTCAGATTTGGTGAACACACAAAAAATAAATCCCGGACGTTATTATGCCCTCCTAGCTGTAGCAGTCCTAAAGACAAATAACGTATGAAGAAAATACAACAAGCTAATTCTGAGCCTCCCAGAATTACGGCTCTCATTCTCTCCCTCTCTCAGCTCTCTCTAAAGCTCTTTTCTTTCTTTATAAGCTCAGCAGTGGGAAAGAAGACTTGCAGGGATAAAAAGGCACCGCTGTCGAAACTATTATTAAAACACCGCAAGAAACACTGAGCGGATTGTGCCATCTGAGTGGAATCTGTCTCTGTTTACATACAGGCTAAACTGTTACAAAAAGCATAACAAATCAGCAAAGCCAAGACAGAGCCATCATCTTTCTTGGTAGGCTGCAAGTTTTTTGTCTAAGATAGGGGAAAAAAGAGAGCATTTTTATTAATCAATCCAATAGCTTTCAGACCTGGACAAATAAAATATCCAATAAGTCTAAATTAAAGAAATTTGTGGCATTATTTCATGTTTCATTTTATAATGCTCTCCATAAATTACTGAACTAGGGCTGAAGATAGGATAGAATTGCACATACAAGAGAGGCCCGACGCTGCCCCAATGTGAATGCCATTGCTCGGTGAGGGGATACAACTCCACAGTGCACGGAGAGCGCTGCCGGGTCAGCCAGAGAAACGGAGACCCTCCCTGTTCATTTGTTAGCCATAGGGAAAATAATTCCCTTGCTTCCTCCCATCCCGCTCCCGATCCACCCTCTTCCTTTTCCCCTTTTCCTTCATGCTTCCTACTCTAAGGGAAGACGCTGGGACTTCAACACCACAAGCAGTGAAAAAACATTAAGCTTTGAAAGAGGGCTGTTCATAGGAATAAAGCCAAGTCATTACTACTTAAGTGCGTGAGGAAAGTTTAAAAAAAAAAAAAAAAAAATTAAAAGCTTTTTCACATTGATTTTTTTAATGTCTTATAACAACATTAGCAGCAAACAGAATCTTCTTTCAGCACTAAACAAAATCCCTCAGCAAAAAGTCCAGTTGAATTAGGATTAGCTCCCTAATGATTCACCTTTTCCTCTGCAGTGTAAATCAGCCGCAGACAGGATACAACTCCTGCTTCTGCTTGAACTTGGTCCCAAGTCTTTCCTGAAGAGACTATAACTCAAGCCAACTTTCTAACGTGTTAATTTGGGGTCTTTCCCCAACCCCAAAAGCTTAAGATCATTTCATTTTATTCACAATGGGAGATGCTAAATTAGGAGATTAGAGGAGGAAAAAAAAATAAATAAATAACACAAGGCCAACAGGCTTTGGATCCACTTGAATTGCTTCTTCCTAACTGTCCAAAGCAGGTATCAAAAAGAAAGCAAAAGCAAAAAAAAAAAAAAAAATAAATACTCCACAGAAAAACTCTGAGGTTTTGAGGTTAATAACAACATCAAAAAGGGAGCATGGTACTGAAAGAGGAATATTCTGCTCAGAAAGAAGTGATGAGCTTAGAAATACGAGCTCAGCGAAGGCTAAACGACAATTTAAACAAAGCAGCTTGCTCGGCTTAATTTAAACAGATTCCATAAATATTCGTTGGTATCATGAAATTGTTTATAATAATAACAAGCCCAATGCATCTGCTCCATCTTTGTGCAGTTACCTAGACTACATTTCTTGACACCACTGTTCTGTAATAACCTCCATCTGCTCTGCTGTGTCTGTCATTTCTTTTGCTATAACATATTGTGACAGAGGCTTCATTTACCTAAAGTTATCTTGGCAACTTGTACTTCATTAAAGAGAATCCTGCAAGCATCAGTTAAAGCTTTCTTATCTGGCCATGCATAGCTAAGCTTCATAAATCATTATTTCACTTTCCATTTTGCAGCTTCTGGAAAGGTAACATTATTGAATTCAGATCACTGGAACAGAGCAGTACTAAAATGTTTATTGACCGGCTTTTAGGCACTGAGCTCTGCTTTGAATGCAGACAGTAGTATTAGCTAAAGCTTTTGAATTTAGAGGGGATGTCACTAATATGTTTTATACATTGCTATAAATACTGTTTGATGGCAGGCCACTTTAGCAAGCTGCTGCTAATCTAGCAGAAACAAAATATTATTAGCATATATTCCCTCCTGCCTTGTCTCTTTTTAAAAAAAAAAAATCATGACATCTGCAAATAAGCATTATATATTCATAGACCCAAGACCTCAATCAGGGCTGTGTTTTAGGAAGAAGGGAGTGTGCAAAGGGACCTTAAACCAACCTCCGTGTCCATCAGAGCAGCCTGGCTTTGCACCAGGATGGCACTTGATGCAGGTCGGAGCAGCTGTGGTTTCTGCCTCCGTCTAGACTCCTGCGTCAGGGTCATATCACAAGCAATAATATTCACGCTGCAGCCAGTATTATCTCCTGATAAGAATCATCTGTTATTAGCATGAAAATTACGGACGGGCAGAGCTCTCCTCTCCTGCAGCAGATTCAGAAGACACACGCTGTGCCGGCTGATGAGTCAAATCACATCGGGTAGGAGCAAAGGAACAGGGAACACTTTATTTGCCAGACAAACAAGTCTTGATCAACACTGAGCGCCATAAATTCAGATCCAAGTCAGCCTATAGCTTGGAATAGATATTTGATACAGGAAAACAATAACTGTTCATTTTGACAATGTAAAAGCACATTGGCTTGATGGGTGAGATTAGGCAGCTGTGGTAAGTTATAACAGCTTGAGAACATGACAGAAAGCAGGATGCCGGTGACCTGGATTCACAGCTCTTCTCTGCCTGACCCACGACAATGATTTGAAGTGACATTTCGCGCCTTCCACATACCCCCTGGACTCCAGGGAATTGGGGATAGACCTCTCCTGCTTAGCATAGCTAGTTTATTTATGATAACTAAGCATTTTGCAGCCCAGAGAGACAGGAAAGGATGTTAAGGTCAGTGAGGACAGCTACCTACTCACCAAGTAACCTATATTTAATTAGTAGTTCACTGTTTATAAAAAATGCAGTAGTTTAAATTGAACAGATTATCAGTTCTTCAATTACAGAATCTCCAGAGAAGAAGGGATCTGTGGTTCTCTCTCCCTCCCCATTCAGGCAATGAATTGCAAGATCGAGCTCCACCAGGTCAGAGAAATGTCCTAAGCCCTGAGCCATCTGGGCGCCAAGACTGAGAAGCCCCCTGTAATAGCAGCCTTTTACCTCTAAAAATGCTCCAAAATTGCCTTCCATTTCCCATCCCAATTTCCACTTCAGGTACTAAGCAATGTAGGCCTCAGATATTCACACAGGTCTACAAGTCATCCACGCACAGAGAAGTGGCAAGGCAATTTTGAATAAGGTCTAAATAGTCCCTAGGACACCCACAAAAAATACACAGGACTCCATTTGCCCTTACCCCAGGCTCTAAAAGAAGGGCCCAGTAACTAACAGGATCACTAAGGAAAAGCCGCCACACTAGTACACTTGGTTTCCTTTCCTGCCCACTGTGCTGTAGGGGAAAGTGTTGCCTGCAGAAAAAATCCACCGCTTTGATACTGGCTCTTTTTGACGGTTAACGTGATTGTGGTGGCGAGGACAAAAAAAAGCTGCAAGACAGCGGCTGCCAGCTTGGCAAATCTGGCTTCATGCAGATGGTCATGGGCTCCCTATGGACCCTGCATACACTCAGGACTTGGAGGATGCATTTTTTTCCATAGGAAAGTGGTGGAGAGCTCACCACAACTTCCCTCTTTCCATTCAGAGCCTGAGCTGCATTACAGCAACATTAGCTCTTTGTATGATTCTTTTTTTGTAAGCAGACCTCCAGTTTTCAAGAAACTATAATCTCCTTTCAAAAGGGAACAAAGCTGAGACTCGAAGATCTCTGCAGATTTCACAAGATCCCAGTGTCCCATCTTACAGGGAACCAACAGCACAAAATATAACACTACATATCCACTGACGCCAAGGACTGTCTTCAAGTCTACTTGACCACATTAACTGTTTTGGAAATAAAGCATTGCAGTTAGAATATGCTCTGTGGAGTATTAACACAGAATATGAGCATCATACTGATTCAGAAAAAAAAAAGGTAATAAATTTCTCAAGACTACAGAGTCAGATGTAGTGAAAATAACTGCATCCTATCTGCAGTTGCTGGTGAAAAACCATTCTTGAACTTTTTCCCATGAGTAATAAGACCACCAAGGCATGCTGAACTTGCATGCCTTCCTCGTTCTCAGAGCCCGAGAGCAATCAATCGCCCATTAAAAACCACCTTGTCTCACACCTTACGCAGATAACCAGGGCATGCAACTTTTGGAAAACAGCGAAAGAAGAGGGGAGTTAGTGAGAACAGATCGTCTTGCTTTGAAGATTTCCTCTTACAGCTCAATACACAGCGAATGCAAATCCCTAGACGAACCTCAAGGGAACTAGTTGTTCATTCTAACTCCCGCAAACCCCGTAATAGGATTCGATCACTGCAGTAACAACTTGTGAGGCTTATGTAATGTTTGCAGAAGACTTTTGATCCTTAGGTGAAATGAGAACACGAGGGCAAAACATTATGATCTCCAATTACAAAAGAGGTAGTATTAAAAAAGAAAGAAGGTTTCCTAAAGCTTTTCTATCAAGAAATAGACTTCTAACGTAGAGATTACAACTACAGCAGACTAATGCTGTCTTGCACAAAAATCCTTCCCCAGTCTAAACATACCGATGTGCTCATTTTCCACAGATCCAGGCTGCTAAGCAACTGAGCGAGCAACACAAGCACTTTTGCTGTACAGCACACGGAGTTAACTTTAAAGACATGGATATTCATTGTATAATCTTCAAATGCACATATTAGGTAAACCTAGCAGTTTGCTCGTATTATTAAAAGCTGTTTTCTTTCCCATTTTCATTTGTCCATAGCTTTGCTAAATTCTACAAACTATGATTTTGCATGCAAAGATCTCTTGAGTATATTTTCATTCAAAGAATCTGAGTCAGAGCAAGCAAGCCATTTTCAAATATGCTATAGAAAAACAAGTGTTTTTCTACTTTCAACATTTTATTGACTTTTCATATCAGAAATGTGAATATTCCTAATACTATAAAATGGGATTTTTTAAATTGACAGTCACAAGATTTTTTGTTGGTGTGTGCTTCTACACATGCCTGTGAATTCTGCTAATTAAACCAAAGAGTAAACCTTCAGAAGGAATAATACAAAAGAACTTACAACTGAAGCTGTGGGAAAGCAATAAATATTTTCCCTCCTGTCCATTTCCAGTGCCTAACTTACTGAATTAGAGCAACATGAACACAAAACCTACTTGAGGGAAATCAAAGCCTATGAAGGTAGAAGAAAATAGGCTAGCACAGGAGGATAGAGAGATACTGAGCAGAGGTGTCAGAACTGGAAACTGGAAAGACAAAGCACCTTGAAACTAAACTAGAACTGGACAGAAACAAAAAATAAAGGAAGTTTGAAACCCAGGGAACAAAAAAGTAAGGGAAATGATGTAAGGATGTGGGATAGGAGTGGCTGTGTCATAAAGCTGGGGGAAAAAAATTCTAATGGAGGAGCAAAAGTGGGACCCAAATGAACAGCCAGAAGAGGGAGATTTGAAAACTGAATTCCTGAGAAACTATTGCATCAATCTCCACCAAGAGGACAGGATTACAAAAGAGATTACCAGAAATTACCAGGAAGTGGCTCACCTGGTTTTAAGTATCCCTCATCAGAATGAGAGAGAAAAGGAATCCATCTTGCATTTGGATAGAGTCTTACTGGGGAATTCTGCATGTTGAAAGCTCACAATTTTGTCAGAATATTGTGTGGAAATGAGGACTCTCCAGTCAAATTTGAAGGCCCTTCACAAAAGGCCACTTTTTTTCTACAAATCTACAAACCAGCTTCCAAATACAAGATAGTTGCATGGTTTTTTACATTGATATGAAAAGCCTGCCTTGTTACACTACCACTTTGAAAGCAAATTTGAAAGTAACCCATAAAAAAACCACTACTCTCCATATTCTTTTTCAATGCTTCAGTAATATTTAAGCTTTTGAGTCATACCTAGCCCATAGCTGCTTAAATACACAAACCATCTTATACATCACATTGAAAAGGGGAGAGATTCCCAAAAGCTGTTCAAGCAGAGAACGGACTCGTAGATGGGGACCCCATCAAGGGCACGGGAAGGGTTATGCTCTAGCAGAGGAGCTCGTGCCCCTCTGATCACACTGAAGAAAGAAACTACTCAAATTATTACAAAATCCTGAGTCAGCTCTCATCTGCATAATTTCTTCTGGAGTTTGTTTGTAAGGAATATCTATATTAAGAATGGTGAAAGGTGAAAACTATCACTTTAGTCATGAATCAGCCAGTCTCCCTGCCCCAGTTTGTGGGTTACCAGCATCCTTAACATCTATAAGAAGTAAGACATCCTGCAAAATCCAATTTGCAATCTATATAAAAAATACTTAAGAGCTTCAAGCTCCTTTGTGCCAAAAGGACAAAATGCAGTGAAATTTGGAAGACAGTATCACACTGCAGTCTTTCCCTTTAACTGTGATTCTTCTACTCCCCGTGTGCGCATTTCTGACAACAGAGATTTTATTTTGCATGATAAAAATCCTGTGCCATTATCTCATCTTTTTGAGGCCATTATTGACTTTTTAGAAAGCAACAGATTATCCATAAAGTGGCTTTTCATTCATTTGTTGGCCACAAGCAGTTAGTTACAATCATATTGTTGTTACCACAAAGAACTTAATCAAGATCAGTAGTCAGATGATTGTGCAGAGTATGATTGCTCTGAATGAAAAGCAGTAGTGAGGAGAAAATAAAAAAGGAATCTGCTATTTCCCTGTCCTGTCTCCTCCTCTAAAACTGGTAGGAAAGAAAGTGCTACCTGCTAAAACTCTGCTCAGAGAACCAAATTCTAAGATACTTTTACTGTAGGTAATGAAAAGGGGGAGAAACAGAGTGGAGATAGGAACGGGAAAAATAACACTTGGGTGTTTAGTGATCAGTAGGATCTTAGAATAGAAAGAGTCCGGATACAATTCAGCAAGCGTGCACTGCCTTGAATGGAGATGACCCGTTTCACACAAGATGCAGATCTAGCTGAGTAAGTCAAAAATCCCACACAATTTCTGTTGAGTTTGCTGCTCTTTGATGAAAATGAGCACTAACAACTTGCTCTGCTTTAGGATGACTTTTCCCCAAAGCCCTCAGCAGCATTAACAAAATCCCAACCAAACAGGAACACTGGCGTCCTTCCAAGAGGAGATAACAAATATGCAGTTTGGGGAGCAAATACCTCGTACATCACCCTCAGGTTTGGAGAGCTCAGCACCTACTCCCAAGGGGACAGAACGAAGCCTCCACATACACCCCTGATGTTTCTTCATATGTCTTAAATGCACCTTTTGCACGTGTACGGAACAATCCAGCTTGTGCTATTACAGATTTTACTGACACTTCCAACACAATTACAGAACCCTTCAGTGTACTAAATACTTTTTTTTTTTTCTCCTTATTTTTCTCTATAAAAAGTATCACTAGAGCAATTCCACATTGCAGGGCAAATGTCATNAGCTGAGTAAGTCAAAAATCCCACACAATTTCTGTTGAGTTTGCTGCTCTTTGATGAAAATGAGCACTAACAACTTGCTCTGCTTTAGGATGACTTTTCCCCAAAGCCCTCAGCAGCATTAACAAAATCCCAACCAAAAACAGGAACACTGGCGTCCTTCCAAGAGGAGATAACAAATATGCAGTTTGGGGAGCAAATACCTCGTACATTACCCTCAGGTTTGGAGAGCTCAGCACCTACTCCCAAGGGGACAGAACGAAGCCTCCACATACACCCCTGATGTTTCTTCATATGTCTTAAATGCACCTTTTGCACGTGTATGGAACAATCCAGCTGGTGCTATTACAGATTTTACTGACACTTCCAACACAATTACAGAACCCTTCAGTGTACTAAATATTTTTTTTTTCTCCTTATTTTTCTCTATAAAAAGTATCACTAGAGCAATTCCACATTGCAGGGCAAATGTCATCTGCATGAAATTAATACAATCATTGAAGCTACTCATATTTGAGAGGTCCCTTCATTCCACGGAAATGGGTTAAAAGCACTTAATGGTCTGGGCTAATAACAGTCAAGTTCCTCAGTCAATTGAGTAATGAAATGGGAAAATCATCGATGCTGGATAGAGTGGTGCTTGACCTACTCTTTCCAAAGTTAAAAGGGACTTCCCCTTCAAGCACCAAGAAACCTCGAGTGATCTGCTCTTACGTGAGTGTTCAATTGACATCTGTCCAGTGGATGGGTATGACAACATATTGACTGAACCTGTAACAAGTTATGAAAAAGCTGTTTTCTCTGGAACTTCATAGTCATAGACAATTTTCAAGAAGCACTTTTAACTTATAGGAATTTAATAACATACCTTCTTCTAGGTTTTCTCTTCAAGTTTACAGACTTGTGGCCATAGTTCCTTTACTTTAACAGAGCTCTAAGAGAGGTATCCATATTTCCACAATTAATAATACAAAAGTATCAGGGAAACTTTTCACTTGCAAGTAATTGTAGACACAATATTTCACTAAGGAAAGAGCAGAGATGAGAAAACAAAGGGTGACCAATGGTACATTGGTCAGGAAGAAGGTGGGCTCCAGTATACAACAAATTTCAACTGAAATCCACCTCTGACAGCAGGGCAGAGCAACGGTACCTCTCTGTTTCGTTTCTCAAGCACATGTAGGTTTTATCCTCTCACAGTCTGATAAAAACGGCAGAATAATTACATTTGTATGTGTGAAAAGACAATTGCTGTTTCTTGTATCCTTGTAAGTAGTAAGATTTACCAGGTTTTTATTCTGGATCTGAAGTTTTTAGTCTGGACCAACTTTGTGGTGTTGGCCTGCTCTTTTACCTAGCCTCCTTCATTTGCACATATGTTAAGGCAGGGAGGGAATCTTAGGCTCCCATCACTGGAAATGTATTACTTAACATTTTTGAAACATGCTTTGAAGATGAAGGAAAACCTAGTTTAATGTTAAGTAAATGAATCTTAATAATAATATGTAATTCTTAAGTCTTAAACGGCATGCAATATTTGCAACTTAAAAGCTATAGTTAAATATGAATTGATCTAGCTTATCACTGAGCTTTGCCTCCTGCTTATGTCCTGCACCTTCCTCACTGGAGGACCAGCCAGCCATTAAAAAAAAAAGTAAAAAAATAAATCCTACTGCTTCACTCATAGGGCTATAGTCACCACTGCCAGGACAATGGTTGAACACACACATCCCGTATGTGGGAACATGTTCACTTTATTTCCTTTGGGCCTAGAGATACCCAATTTTCACATTTAATTCATTTAAAGAGCATTGCTCCCAATAGCTTTTGATTCTTATATCTTGCTGTGCGTTCCGAACCTCGCCCTATGCCGCTAATAAGAACATCTAGTGCTGAGCACCAGCAGACAACACGGTATTTGGTGGCAGACAGTGTTTTGAAATGCAAATAATTACAGCAGTCTGTCTTTTCCTCTGTCTGTAATTGCAGGGTAGAGAGGAGGACAGGTGGGTATTTCGAGCTCTGTTAAGCACTAAAGTTTTTAAGTGTCTCTCTGGACATGGATTTGGATTGATGGTTGATGTGTCATCAGTGGCTTAGAAATCTTGCAATATTCCATAAACACCACAGCCAATCTCCTGCAGGTCTCCCTCACATTTCTGTCAACAGTTAATGTAAAGAATTGTTTCTAATCCAAGTACAGAGCAAGACAGAAATGTAAATGGACGCAGTGGTAAGTTGCACTACTGGATACACAGAAAATTTGCAGGAAAAAAAAAAAAAAAAAAAAAAAAGACAAAAGCCATGAGGATGAAAGGCCAAGGTAAGGTAACAAAGGCCAAGGCATGTTCTGTTGTTAATAAATAAATGCCAAACCACAGGCAATCCCAGTGTTGCATAAAGTCACCATGAAATCTAACACTAGCTCAGCAAAACGACTTCTCTTTCATGAAAACTGACTGAGCCAAATCATATGGGATTTGACCATCTCAGCTTGGACTTGCCAAATTTTTACAGTGGATTCTTCAGGACAGCTTAAAGCAAAATGCTGCCGTTTCGCAAGCTGAAGGGATTCCTGGCTCACAGCGTAACATGCTGTCATTTGTGCAATGACCTTGGAGTGTGGGACATGAGCTTGTTCATGGACTACTCAAAAGAAGTCCGATACTAATATGGAATTTACAGCCTGAGTTATTCCAGCAGATTACACCCCAAAGAATGAATAGAAGTTTTAGTGGAAAGTAATACTTGGAATAATCCATGGAAACACGAGAAACATAAAGGATCCCAGCATCTTCCATAAAGCAGATCAGTATTATACTTAACTCTTTGCTCATAGAACTTAATAGGCTCAGGGCAGCAAACATGCAAGCCTTCCAGCCAGGAAACGAGGCTTGCCCAGCACTAGTTCATACAACTGCTTCACACTGTATTGGCTCCTGCTCAGCACTGTAATTTATGGATCACTCCTTATATTGCTAACACAATCTGTAGTTATCAACGACCAAGACCAACTACTAAGCAGGGAATGGCACAGCCTGACGCCCCCAGGCCAGCCTGCAGGCACTGATTTGCACGTGCCTGGAAAAGTGGGAAAAGCACCTTCTCTATCAACCAGTTAAGTGCTCAGGCAAAGGCAACTTTAGGCTCTGGTAGCCTCCAGAAGAGCTGAAGGCTAAGCAAGAGCTTTGCGGGCTCAGCCAGCCAGGCCTGAGCAGATGTCACTGGGTATCCCTAACCTCTCTGTTCACCAGCTGGAGACTTCTGTCCCTTTAGCTCTATGGCAGAAAGGCTCAGGTCACAGCTCCTTACCTACTTCACACCAAATACAACCAGCCCATCTGGCCTAAAGCCGGGTAAGAAAGACTCCTGCTATTTCTTCATCAACCAACTACAGGAACTGCAACCTCTACAGCCAGGAGATAAACTAAGTGTTGCACTTTTGACCCACAGCAGAAGTTTGCAAAACTTGACCTTAGTTACTGTGTCTTAAATGTTCTTGTTCACATGGAATTCTTGGTCTACTTGAAAGACTTAACTACAAGAACACCCTCCACCTTCCACAGCCAATTCACCCAGCTTTGGGCTAAAGCAAACAGATTGTTGACTCTGCAGAAAGTGCCTTCACCTCTGGGGACAATGACGAATCCTCTTGTGCTGCATACTGAGCACAAGTGATGTTCAGTTGATCAGTATCACTTCCTATGCATCACACCTTCTTATTCCCTTAGCAGCAGCAGTCAACAGCAGTCCAAACTACTTGAGGCATAATTGCTAGGAAAGGCGGGCTGCTGACACAGAAGATGCTAATAAAGGCAGCACTGGGATGCTCCAAGAGCTATGGGATCACACCGCGTGTTCCCAATAGGTCACTGTAGCCATATGGTCCAGCTCTTCTGGGAAATGCCTTGTCTCCATTTTAGCTCTCAGAAACAGCAAGGGTAATTACACGAGGCCACCACAGTTCAAGGAGTCAGAGTCTTCTGAAGGAAATGAGCAGCAAATTTCATGTTGTCTTGAGTTTAACCGTGGAGCTCAACTGCATTAGAGTTACCCCAAGGTTTTAGGAAAGGTTCTCTCCATCCTTCTGTTTCATTTTCCCAGTCAGCAAAGTATTTAACCCATCTTCCTCAGAAAAAAAGTTACCTGCTGGCTGGTATCTATAAGTGCTTAGAGCAGCGTGATAGCAAGTGTCACTAATATCCATGAACAGTTAAAAAACTGGCAACTATAGAAACATACCTTCCTCTCTGGATAGCAGAGAAGAGACAAAATGCTGAGAGAGACTTAGCAGGATTTAACAGTATTAGCCAGGAGGCAAGACGACAACAGGAATCAGCAGCAAACTAGTGCTGGCCAGCCCCGTGGAAGTGGAAAAAGCTCTTCCAGCATTCCAGCATATTCGGATAGGTCTGGAATGCTAACACACCGAAACAGATCAGCGGGGATCAGACAACCGCCATGGAAAGTGCATCAAATCTGAAAATCCTACTGTATTCTGAATGCTCATGAAGAACGTGGTTGAATTTCAGTGCTCAGGTTTACCCACCAGGAGAACACAGAGCCATCAATGAATTACAGCTTAGCCTCAGTCCAGGTCGTGACTAAGGTGTAAGTGCTAATATAAGGTTTCTGTATTTGAAAAGAAAAGGCTCAGAACCTGGAAGAAGAATTCGCAAAGTCTTGCGGGTTTCAGCTGAGAAGAGTATATATAATAAAAAGCAGAGAATGCAAATTGGGTATTACTGTTTACTGCCACTTATAATAGAAAAACAAAGGGATAGCCAGCAATGTTGAACAACAATTTTAGAAGAAGGGGAGGGGGGAAAATCCTACCCAGTATACAATTAACCTGTGGCAGTGTTTTCCTCAAGGTATTATTAAGACCAAGAGCTTAGCAAGATTCAAAAAGGATTTAGGCATTTATATGCATAATGAGAACATCCACAGCTACATTAAATGAGAATAAAAAATATATATGAGATATAAACCCTGATGCTTCAGTGAAGCAGTCAACTTCTTGCTGATCGGCATTAGAAAGAATCTTCCCCAAATGGCAAATTTCCCAGAATTACCCATTACGAGGCCTCCTTCTCTTCCCCTGGAAGCAGCTGGTGCTGAGCAGAGGCAGAAGGCTAGAGAAGACAGACTGGCTTTGGCCATTGCTATGTTTCAAGTGAAAAAAAATAGGTACTGTTATTCAATGCAATTATAGTCAGCAGGCAGAATTTGAAAATAAGAACAGATCTTCAGATCCCATCACTTCCTTTAACTGGATACCATTACGGCTTAAGGCACCATGAGATGAGAGTTTTGCCTTTTCAGAAGATTCCTTCTAGGTACCACCTTCCTCAAGGTTACCTTTGGTTTTCCACTCGTGTTGTCTGGGTCCCTGACAGGAGCCAGGCCCACCGCAAAGCACCCGGTCCCCTCCCGTACTGCGGGCATTGCTGTCAGGAGGGATCAGGGCGCACCGGAGCTCTGCTCTCCTGCACAGGAACCAGCCCCTGGCACACGAGGTGGCAGCGCTGCAGTAGCGCCGTTAACAGTTACTGCACTTCTGTGAAAGCCACGCTTTGTCTCCCCGCCACCAATCTTAACAAACCCAAATTCATTCAAGGTAGATGAAATATCCAAAAATCTTGCCCGATACCTGATCCAGTCCACGAATCAATAGCTTCAAAGGCAATCCAGATTCTCAAAAAACAGACTGACTGGCCCTCATCCATGAGGAAAGTGTGTCTGGAAACCCCTAGAGCCAAGTGAACTGGGTTTCCCCACATTCCGGGGAAACCCTTCCCCCCTGGCTGTTGCTGGCAAAGCAGGTGCCACTGGTTTCTGTAGGGCAGAGCACCATGTCGTGAAGCCACCAGGTCACCTTGTTTCAAAAATCTCTGAGACTAGGTTCCTCAGCAGACACCAAGAGTGCAAGGATCCGAATGCAGCTACCTCCAGTTTCAGCACAGGCTGGACAGCACTTCTGTAGAGATTCAGCAGGTCCAGGGCAACCACAGCAATGACCTGGGGACACCCAGGGAACTTGAGAAGTGGTGTCCCTAATGGTCTAGATGAAGGTGCGAGAATCATGTTGTGACTTCCATGTCTAGCTTACAAGTAAATTTTTCAGAGAATCCAGATACAAGTAAAGCCAAGAGCAGAGTGGGCATCACACTCATGGAACTCAAAACAGACCCCCAAGCGAAAACAAGCAAGACTGTGTCTGTCACCTTCATAGAAAAGTCGATACTTAAACATTACTGAATTTGAACGCTAATACAGCTCCCCATAATATCCACTTGGATCCTGTCTGAACACACATATTTGTATTTCTACCATATGCCAAAGATACCTCATCTGAATGAAAGAAGATAAAGATTATTTATTTTTAAGAATCTGGCACGCGTACAAGAATTGAAATGCTGTATTTTTATAGATGATTTTGTAAATTAATGTAAATAATTCAACATGCAGATTATTCACTGTGCTGTAAATGACCAGTATTTTTCAAGAGTATTAAGAAAAATGCTTGACTAAGGACACCAACAAAAGATATAACAGGAAAAGAGATTTGTAAAATCCAATAAAAATAAATAAAACTGACTATACAGATTGTTCCACATCTGCAACTGTACAGTACGTCAGAGGTTAGCACGCTCTGTGCAGCACATTTTGAAGACCTGTTGCTTGCACTTTAAACAAAAAAAAAAAAAAAGCTTTTATTTTTTCAGAAGTGTAAGTGGTTGGATGTGCACGTATTGCCTGGGTTTCAAGAGCGCTCGGCCCAAGCTATTGTGCCATTAGCATCAGAGGATTCTGCTTCCCCATTCCCTCCTCTCCTGTGTAGGAAGTAACAGTCTGACAAAGGAAACGTCTCCTTTGGCAGCTCAGCGTCATCCCCAGAGATTGCTCGTGCTAAATAAATCTGGGGACATGGCTAGGTCAGAATACAGTGCCAGCTGGATGTAACCAATCATTTGTGCAAACCACTAACTCAAGAGGATGCCAGAGTTTTTATAATCCAAAATAAATGCTCATTTTACTCCCACCTTGATTAAAGAGTTTAAGATTTCTGCTTTCCTGTTTTTTTCCACCCCTCACAGTAAAACAGACTTGAAAAAAATCCAATGCCTTTGCATTAGACTAACAGCCCATCAGGCAAGAATTATTTTTTTCATTTGGCCAGACTTGGTCAACCACATGTGACTTCCGGCAACATTCTATGGATTTGTCCATATTTCACCGTGAACATAAAAGACATTTCCCTAAATCAGCAGTTAGGATGTTCCATTAACCTAAGGCTGTAAAATATACATAACATATACGTGCACAGTCAAGCAGGCTACACCACTGGGCTTCTCAGCAGATGTCTTTTTTTTACTTCTCTGAAATAACAGAGCTGACTCTTTTTGTTACAATTTTAACTATAAATCTAGCACGCATCCCAGAGAGATTATCTACCCGCCACTACAGTCCAAACAGGCGGGAATGCTGGATGCTCCCTAGACGAATCCAGATTCGAGATCTGCAGCAAGCTTCCATATTTATAATTGATGATAATACTAATTACAGGCATGCAGGCGCACACAATATCTGCGTCTCCCTTTGAGGTGTTAAATATGAATATATAGCCACAGGTTGTTAGCTGGGAAATGTATGCCCTTGCATTAAAAACAAAGTCAGGAACACGCTCATTAACAGTAACTGGAATTAGAAGAAGGAATCCCAGGAAGGATGTGTTTTCTCATTAGATATTAACTAGAAATGCTGTAAAATATTCTGTTTATGCATTGTTAGAATTTTGAATTCATCATTTTCCTCCCTCCCATCTTTCAAACGACTTCCGCCATGAATAAGTCATAGAAAGCCAAATAAAACCTCCTGCAGCTCTGGAAACTGTGAACGTACTTGTGAGCTCCCCAAGGACGCAGTGTTCCCATTAAGCTGTAGAGTTACAAGAAAACAGCTCTGCAGCACCTGCCACCTTCGCCGTGTGGGCCGTGTCCACCAGAGCTCACAGATCCCGAGCTCACGGCTCCAGCTGTGCCCTCTCCTGGCCAAAGTTCATGCCAGGTTGGAGTCCAGGAGGAGCTGGTGGATCTCAGCAAGTCAGCACTTTCTGCCACACACAGGACCACAGCGCTTGCCCCGCACACAGCGGAGCACGGAGGGGCAGCCAGAGCTCTTTTCAGCAGTAACAGCAGCAGCCTCGGCAAAGCTGCTCTCTTCTCCAGGGGGATAATCCCTCCCAGGAGCCCCCTAGGCGGATACGGCTCCATTGCAAGCGGCTGCTGCTCAGACGCTGATCTTTCTGAATCTCAGAAAACACTTTTCATTACACTGGAAATGTCAGGGTAAGATCTTCATTTGCAGCTTAGAGTCTGTCTCCCAAGGCCAGGGCAGCGTTTCCAAGGACTCTGCTGGAAACAGGGTTAGGCCATGTCAAAGAGTGTTTGCGGAAGCTGTCGCCTAAGATGCTCCAGACATCCTACGGAGGGGGAAGGGGATCCCTTGCGCTCCTGGCCACTCCAACAGGAGTCACAAACACCGCTCTGACTCTTCTCTCTACTAAACCTTGCCTGATGCTCGCAGGTGTGAGATGAGCCCCAGTTCCCAGCTAAGAGCTGACATGGGGCCATCGGCCTGGAGGACAGAACTGCCTTCTGGAAGGAACTTTGGTTGAAAACTGGTTGTTCAGCAATAAATAAAAGCCCAAGGGCTGCTTCAGAAATTCATTCCCCAGAGCTTATTAATGTGAGGGTACAAAGCTAGTTCAAAACAAATAATGATATAGTAGTTTAAGAGGAGTTAGTTTAGACAAAGTAGCAGTACCAATCCATACTCAAAGACAAACCTACAGTCTTGGTGTTTCTATTGAGAAGTTATGTCAACAAGTGATCTAACCTATGTCCATCTTCCAGGGGGACTTTTTTTTTTTCCTACGGGATGTCAAGCATTTGGAAACACAATATCTGGCAGAATCTATAAATTCGAGTAACAGTTGCTTGTGAAATTTGTCACAAAGTTGTTAAAAAAGGGGAAAATAAAGCAGCGTGCCTTGACAACACCATCCTCTTATAGCCATTTCACTGCTCGGATGGTCAAAATTGACAGCACGATTTATCATCTTCACTTCATCTGCCAGGGTTAAACCTTTCCAAAAGGACTCCAAAGGACACTGCTCCCACCTTCTTTTCTCTTCCATTAACTCACTGATAATGCGGTAAAGCTGGCCAGAATATTTCCTAAAGCTGCAGTTCTACACATCTCTGGAACACCAAATCTTTTTCAAATTTTCTGTCTTGTTTGTGACACAACCAAATCCCACCTCAAATTCTAAACATTAAAATCAGGAAGAAAACTAAAAAAATATATATTTAAAAATTCACACGGAGTCAAGAATAAAAATTACAGACACTCACAAAAGGAAATAGCAAGAGGCTCAGGGGGCTTGCTCTTGTTGAGAGTAATGATAAATCTCCCACTGGATCTGACATTAAATTTTGCTGCTTAGGTTTTATTACCACCAAAAGGTCCTGCTGAATTTAACAGCAGGAGATGCATTTGCTGAGCTTATCTGAGCTCAAACTCACTCTGCTGTCTCCACAACAAGACACAGCTGTCAACCTCACAAGCTACCAAGTGATTCTGAAGGCTCCAGCTTCTTGTGTCATCTCTCAACTTGTGTAGGTACAGCAAGTAAACCATGTTCATAGAAGCTCGCTTTGCCTCCCAAACCATGTTTTTGCTTGTTTGTTTTTTGTTTTAAATCATTACATTCTGCAGAAGAAAGGCTAGCATTCCCTACTGACAGCCCACAGCTGCGTGGTTGTTTCTAATGAACTGCTGATTCTGTGCACCTGAGACATCATGAGCTTTTGCCTGCCTTCACCAGGTCCAACAACTTCTTCACAGGAGCAATCCATACCCAGGAACCAAAGCAAATATGTAACAGGGGAATAAATGAGTACTGCTGCTTGAAATCACAGGTATTTAAGCAATAGGTTATGCTGTTGTTAGTCTTATTTATATTTCTAGATATCTGATGTCTGGCATTTTCTATGATTTCAGCACTCACTTTTGCAATCTTAATAACTGTATCAAGTTTTCTGATACAGGAGAAGAGAAGGCACTAGCAAATTAAAAAGCGCTTTGAAGTGTTACCCTGGAAGTCTTCAGGAACTGTGATCAAGTCTGTATTTTTTCCAACATATAATAGCCAAAATAAAGTGTGCAGTGATGAATATATGCAGCACCACACTGCTGTGCTTAGCTTCATTGAGTAGCCAAAAATAGTGAAATGTTGAACCCCAGACTGTGCTAGGAAAGTCACACCCCAATTCCTCTGTTCTGCCAGGCACAGATTTTCTGGAGCAGCAGAGCACTCTGTGCTCTGGATAGCACCTAACACAGCAGGTCCAGGATTTGGTTACAGACTCCAGGAAACACCCCAACCTGGGCAGCAGTCGAGCACAAACCCAGTAGTAAAATGCACTCTCGTCAGTGTGTGCAGAAGCGTGTGTTTTACTCTTCCTTCCTACTCTACCTACAATAAGCACTTGCTTAATGGAGCTACATTTACTCTGTGCTACCAGCTGGAAGAAATTGAAAAACATTGCACAGTCCTAATTTGTATAAGTAAGTGATGATATTCACCTTGCTTTTTACCACCTCAAACACTCACTTCTATTTATTCTCATTTACCATAACTACCTCTAAATTCTCCTGCATCTCTAATGCAGTTATTACCATAACAATCCTCAGGAGCTAGTCCCAGCAATTCTCCCTAGTGAGCAACATCAGAAACACTTGTTAGCTTTTTGGGTCTTTCTATTCTGGTCTCCTGAGGATGCTCTACACTCTTAGCTGTTTGTGGTTCTTAATAACACTCCTTTGCTGGTCAATATCTCTGCAAACTTGTGATCAAAAGCAGATTTCCACCTCTGGCTGCATATGGGTTCTTTTGCACTTTTTTATTTAACCCTCAGATCTACACCATCAATTTTACAGAAAATATTTGAAGAAAAATTTATTTCAGATCTGAACCAAGACCTCACTATAACAGTGAGGAAAGCTACAAGTGAGACCAAATTTTGTAAGAGAGGAGGGCTAATGCCCAGGTATTTTTCTCCTCAAAACCTGTAGCTGCAGAAACTTATCTAGTCAAGAGACTGAATCTACTCAGAGTGAAAATAGAGCACACTATTTGTTTGTTGTGGGTTTGTGGGTTTTTTTTTTTTTTATATATATATTCACCAATATTATACTTGAGGAGTCACTAAGGTAGGTCACCAAGAGCCCTTAAGTAGGCTGGTTTCTGCTTTCTACCATTCTACCCCCTAAGTGGCTCATTCTGATCTCTAAAAAACATGCCAAGCTTTGTGATTTTGTTAAAAATTTATCTACAACTGTAAAAACACATCATTGTTTTTAAACTTCAATGTCTCCATTTTCTATTAAGATCTTGTTAATATTCTAAATTTTTGCATACATAGAGCCAAAATAAATATTTTTTTAATGAAAAGAGGAGGAAAATTAAATACTTTAAAACTGAGTTGCAATCACCAGTTTTAAGTTTTGAAATTTTAATCCCAATACCAAAAAAGAAAACATAATAAGCCTTACATTCTATCCTGAAGAAATAAATAATGAAAAAAAAATTCTTCTTCTTCCAGGCCCAATACTCCACTCTTCAAAGAAACAGAAGGAGAAAAACCTTTGCAGAGCAGTTCTCCCTGGCCACTTTTAAAGTGCGTGTCAGTAAGTGATCCTGAGGCTATCTTACTGCATGATTGCCCACCCGCGTTTCAGCTCAGAGGTCTTAGCTCTTGCTAGCCAGCCTGCCCTTCCCACCTAATTAAAATTCTAAAATACCAGAAGCTTGCACAAAATCCTTTAGTCTCAACTTTATATTTATGCTTAGGAGGAATTGATTAGTTTGTAAGACTGTGCAAAGACACCCGTGACTTTGGGTTTGGATGTGTCTAGAATAGCACCTTGAATGTTTTATTTCTGTGAATACCTGCTTCCTTGCTTCCCACATCACCTTATCCTCTTGCCAGGGTGTTTCACCCAGTATTGAAAAAGCTTTCTATTGACATGTGTTTCTTAAAGAAGCTAAGATGGGGTTTGCACATTGCAGGGAGGGCTTGACATTGTTGCTAGGACATGTGTGGAGCAGCGTGTTTCAGCGCTAGAGCGTTCCCCGGTGATAACGGCAGATGACACGGAGGCAATTCCATCCTGCCCCCATGGTGCTGTGGATACTGTTGTGGGCAGGACAGCGGATACGAAACCAGAGCACGCCCTGGGGTTGGGGTTTTGTTACCATCACCTTGAGTTATCCTTGGTACATCATCCAGCTACCAGTTTTTGTTAGATAGTGTACTGGGCTACCCCCAAGAAAATCAATAGTTGTCATTTAACCCATACTTTTGTCTTTCCAAAAGTCTAACTCTGAGAAATATTTCATCAGGGCAAATAGTTCTTTCAATACTCTTATAGTATGTATTTGAAACATACATTGTAAGAGCAATTTTTCTTCACAGCTGTCACCCTAACAACAAAGTAGGCCAAACACATCCATTTAGTTCAACAGGCCCAGCATAAAAACGTAGGCCTTTCCCAAATGCTTGTAAGAAATTATGTCTTAGTATTTGAAAGACGGCGTCATTGCATTGGCATTACCCAGCCTGTGCATTAGTTCAGACAGCAAACGAGATATTGATAGAACTATTTTAAACAGTCAATAAGCTGTCTAATGATTGATATCGTTAAGCTAACTCTGGTAATATCCATGACCGCATTTGGAAAATAGAGACTGATCTGTAATGGAATTATCTTCTTGTGGAATTCATAAGCATAACTCAAATTTAGGCAGTGGCTCAAGTAAGGAGATTTGTATGGAGCAGTTTCCTCATAGCAGAAAGAAAGAATGGCTTTTCTTTTTTTTAAGAAAGACTGACTTTTTTTTTACCCATCTTAATCTTGCTGTCTAAATCCAAACAAAGCAGTGTCTCAGAAGGTCAGAACAGAGAAGGGAAAGGCATGAGAGAAAAATGTCACTATTAAGAATGTTCCCTTATACTAATAAAATTTCTTCTTTATTCCTTTTTCTGTGAAGAATAAAGAAGAAATTTTCATTCCCCACCCTTCATCTAATAATGTATGAAATTAATGAAAGCATATTTATCTTGATTTAAATTTCCAAGCTGATGCTAATGCTAATGCTCTTAGAAAGCTATAAATTTTGTTTGAATTACGGGCATTTATGTATGCTAGCTTCTTTTTGGTCATCAAGTAAATTTTTCTTCTACTTCCTCCAAAATTGGGGGTCAGAGGAAGGGTAGGAGAAAGTAGTACACCAAGAGTGTTTCCTTATCATTTATACACAGTTATTAGTCCTTAAAATCTTACTGAAGTTGAGACAACTACTCGCACTTGTAATGGCTCACATCTTTTCTATTATTATTATTAATATTTAATTTACAAAAATTGAGAATTTTGTAATCCAGCTCTTAGCCTGGACTTGCTTCAGCCCTCAAGTTTTTGCCCTTCAGGCAAAACCAGGCTTGCTTCAGCCCTTTTGGCCCTCTCTGCACCTCATGCATCCCTAGCCCTCCTACACAACACAGTCCATAAAGGTACCTAGATTTTTATGGATTCTCTCTGGCAACTCAACTGTCAGCAGGAGTACCTCATCTTTCATTGACTTGCTATTGTGTGAGCCTATGGTCTTCCATAAAGCTGCTCTCAATTTATGCTGATCTGTAAGACCGGAATCCATACTTGAAAAAGGATGCAATTCAACAATTACTATTCTATTGTCATAATCTACCCAATAACCCCAAGTAATTTTCTTCACCACTAGAATCCTCCTTCTCCAGTGCAGCACTTCAATCAGGTTTTTCCATGCATTTCACAGTTGCCTACTGGATTTTGTCTTTTTTTTTTATAAGCATTATGCCTATCTATGACATTGGGTTTGAGAAATCATCGCTAAAAGGAACTGTATGATGTCCAGACATAGAGTGTCCTTCATTTTTTCTTCACTAAATTTTAGTTCACAAGAACAGTGCAGTTGTGAGGTGTTCACATTGCAGAGAGGTAAAACGGCAGCGTGCACTACGAGCAGCAGACTGATAAAAATCTTTCATGTAGATGATACTCTAAAGTAATTGAAGAGAAAGAGTGGGAACTATAAAATACAGGTTTATGAAAACTTATGTATGCTGTGCTGTTTGTTTGCTTTTCTTATACTGACTGCTAGATCTAACACAAATTTAATGAACAAGCAGGTATTGTGGTTTACTAAGGAAAGTTAAAGTGCATATGTGGCAAAGTGAATGAAAAGAAATCATGTCCTGAGCAAGGAGATGAAATAATAGATATTCTTTAAGCTTTCTTCCCACACCTGCATAGTACAATAGATACAGGCAACTAAGAGGGATTCTGAAATTATATAAATAAGAAAATATGCACAGTAAAAAACAGATAGACAGAAACATACCCAGATAGGCATATGTAATTTTTCCGATTCAGCACTGAGAAGGATTTTGGTTAAATCTTTGATAGTTACAAATAATTTGAGATCCATTAGGCTCCATCCATGGGAGCTATGCTAACACTGTAATTGTCTGGTCTTTCTTTTATGTTATTGAAAAATAGTCTTTCTGCCTAGTATTCGTCTCCAGATTTCATTTTAACAAACACAGACAGCACAGAAACAAACAATTTGGAAAACTGAAGGTAAAAAAGCTACAATGGATCATCACTTAGGCTTAAAATGACTCACAGTCTGCCCAAAAAATGCTCGTGTGCATCTAAATCTCTATTGAGAATATGTGCTACCTAGTGGGAGCTGAAATAGGAGGAAAATGTTAAAACAAGATCCTCCAAAATGTTTTCCTTGGCACACCACAAGCTGGAGACTGCACTTCGTGTTGAGGCCCAGTCTAGGCCCCCTGAAGGCCTTACTGGGCTGCATTAGGTGTTTACACATCAAGGCCTTCCCGTTTCTGCCTGTTTTCTGTTCCCTACAGTGAAGCCATTTCTGTGAGAAGTTTGTCGAAGTTGTGACATCTGTGAAAAGCTACCTCATTTGATACAACTGAGCTCTGCGTCTGCAACGGCAGGAACACAACTGACTGTTGACAGACGTGACCAGTTCAGCGTGGGTATTTTACCCAAGTTATTTTACCTTTTTCTGTTTTAACTTTAGGAGTAATGAACCAACTGCAGATGTTTGGCTAAGTTGTGGGTGCTTCTCAAGGGCACGTCCTTCCCAAGGGATGAAACATTTAGCTGACCTGGCGTGTGTGTGACCAGACAGGGAGGTGGACAACAACCCTGGGGCCTTTTCACAGGTGGCATTTCAGCCTCATTTGGTATGCTGTACGGAAAAAAACAAACAAACAAAAAAAAACAAAGAGAGAGAGAAGCAGGATCTTCTTCCTTTAAGGTTTTCACAGACTGCAGGGAAATAAAGTCTGTTTAGTTTCGCAGCGGACAGGCAGAAGGCAGAGGTTGCATACGAGTTTTCACACACCACGACAGCAGACCCTTGAAACTCACTGCCAAAGGATGTGAGTATGTGAAAAGCTTCATGGACCCGTGGAAGAGAGAAAAGATGTTCACAGCAGCTCCCAAATACAACTGCTTCCAATCTGGTGAGTCTCACGAGCAGAAAGCATCAGGTCAAGGGAAGGTGAGGGAAAATATCCTTGCCCTCACCTGACTCTTCACAGCAACTGCTGGAAAAGGGACTCAGGTTGGAAATTCTTATTTTATGCTATGAGAAAGTCCTTTTATTTTTTTTGTCCAGCAATATTACGAAGCTTAGGTTTCAGTGGAGATACCACGGCAGTCCCAGGCACGGTATCCTGTGCCAAAACAAGGAGTCTCCAGGCAGGTAACATTCCCCTAAGCTCCAGCTCCTGCAGACTTCCCAGGAAGAAGAGAAAATCTCTGGAAAACGCCCCACAGCACCGGCATCTATAGCTGGGGATTGTAAACCCAACTAGTAAAATGGCAGCGCCTCAGCTTGCAGCTTCTGGGGATCGAGGTCCCCTAAGCTATTGAGAAATATATAGGGAGCCTATAGCATAGGGAAAACATTTATTCTTAATCTTCGCCCCCTTCTAGCGCTAGCTCCAAGACACTCTACTCTTTTGGGCATAAAGCACTCAAACACCTGAGAGGTGGGAGAGGATTCCACCTCTTCCCCTTCCTCACACGTGTGGAGGGGAAGAGGGGCTCACAGTCAACAACAGCAACATCCCGCCTCTCCTCTGATCAACACGGATTGGTCTCAGGTTGGGAAAAGCCGAGAGCCCATTAGAGGCTGAGGACGCCCCATGGTGACCCTGTCCCGTGCCCTTCCCGCCCACGGCCACCATGTTGAGAAGGGGCTGTCATCGCGGCACGGCAGCCTGATGGCGGGAAACGGGCGCTCACCCTTGCAGGGCGCTCACGAAATGGTGGCGGTGACAACGCGCTGACCCCCCCACGCGCACACCACGGGGCACCATCGGCCCCCTCACTGCGCACAGTGATTCGCCTTTCTCGAGAGAAACCTTAGAAATGGCTCAACTCCTACCCAGGCACTGAGTGCTGGACAGGAGGGCGGAGAAGGCAGAAGGCCTTGTGCTACGCCACAGTAACTAATATTTTCAACAAAACCTTCTTCGCACAGTCACGTCTGAAACATGAGTGGTGTTTGGGCAGTTTAAAATACATTTATGCAAGATTTTAAATGTTGGCACAAGAAGATGACTTTTTAATTAATTCATTTGCCTTGGATTTCTTTTTACACAAACTATCTGAGGAATAGAAAATGAGCTCAGACTGTGTTTCATCCCCATGAAACGTCAATCTATTACACCCACCAAAATTCGGCCAACTCTGTGCTCCTGCCTCAGGAAGAAGAGCCAGTAAACGAAAGTGAGAAACTTCTCCCCATTATTTTCAGACTTCTAAAGCAAGCAGAGGAGTTCATTCAGGAGTTCTGCAAGAAGTAGCAGATAACCGTTCCTTTGTCTGCTTGTCTTGGAAAAGAAAACCAAGAGCATCAGAAGCAGAGCTCAAAGTTAGATAAGATCCATGCCTACACTTAGGTGGTCTGATTTGCAGTGCACTGATTACTCTGTGCTGCAGTATGAGTAGTTATATTTGCATTTTGACACCAGGTTTTAGACTCGGACCTTTTAAAATGTGATGTGTAGAGGTGGAGAAACAAAAGTACAAAAGAAATAATCTGCAAAGGTAGAAAGAAGCATCATAGCTGTTTATATCATCCATTTAGCCGCCCAGCATGTTTCAGAGGAAGCACTGACATGTTCTGCAAGTGCTGTCAGAAGATGCACTTGCAAATCATTGTGCTTTCTCCAAAGGAATGTATGAGAAAAAAAAAGAAAAAAAAAGGAAAAGGAAAAAGGAAAAGGAAAAGGAGGTGTTCTTAGAGCCTACTTTCAGCAGGAAAGCCTATCTGATGAGCAGTCATGGCCAAAGGGTCCCTCTGTCTCTCACATATGTGGCCCCAGCTGCTGCTCCTGATGGGTTCTGGAGTTTGCCTAACCCCACAGCACAGCAATTTGGGGAACTGCATTAAAAATGTAAAAATATATTTATTTCCTATGGGTTTCAGGTTCCTGACCTATTTACTGCTATGCCAAACAAGTGCTGAAGAAAGGAATATGTAGAGGAGCAGAACTTCCCATTTGTGCAACAGGCTATATGTTTCAGTGTGAAACCTTCGTGCTGGCGCAGACACAGTTGCTGCAAAAAGACGGAGACTTCTCTGGTGCAAATTGTCGAAAACCCACTGAATCTGGGTTTACTCCTTCTGAGGCTTTGATCCATGTGGTTACAAAGCCACTGCATTTCACTTATAGTTCATGTACTTCCAAGACAAGATATGGAAAAGAAATCTAGAAAACAAACAAAAATCTTAAAAATAATGCAGCAAAGGGAAGAAAGTCAGTTTAGTATCAACATGTCTTTATATCCAAAATCAGCAGTGGATCCGCAGGGACCTCCCTGCAGGCTGGGAGCTAGCCAAGACAAGATGCATTTCTGGCTTGCCTTTTTTTTCTTTTGCTAAAGAAGACTGTAAAGTAGGTTTACATTTTTTAAGTGTAAGCCTAAGTGGAATTACAGAGTCTTTTTACTGTTCAGTAGCTCCTTACATTCTTTACCGGCCTGCAGGATTTTCATGTAACCTAAGTTTCAAACTTCAAACTTACTGTATTTCCAGAGTTTTAAAAGCTTACTTTGCTAAATCTTCCCTTTACATTATTGTTTTGCATTTAAAATGTAATGCTCTGTCTACCATCTATGATGTATTGCTCATCCATCTGCTTTCACTAAACATTAGTTATTGTCTGAAGAAGAAAAGCAGTATCAGTACAGCTGATCAGAGTACACCATCAAGAAAAAAAATCTCCACGGTGTCTGTTATGGATCAGTGATATTTTATGACAACAAATAAAAGAGCGTATC
This sequence comes from Crypturellus undulatus, assembly GCA_013389825.1. Classification (NCBI taxonomy): domain Eukaryota; kingdom Metazoa; phylum Chordata; class Aves; order Tinamiformes; family Tinamidae; genus Crypturellus; species Crypturellus undulatus. Next base: position 311,739 of record VWPW01023939.1, read on the forward strand.
AAGGAAGTTTGATCTGAGTCCATAAAGTACATAGAAATGAACAACAAATCTGTTTTCAGCCCTTTTGATGTCTTAACAATATATTTTCCTTCTTCTCCTGGTTGAGTTGTTTTCAAGTCTAGAGATAAGTAGAAGGCCTAAAACTGATAGAGAATTTTTGCATCTGTTTGATTCTCAGCATGTCATTCCTCTTTTATGGAAGACTGTATTTATCCACAAAGAAGAAAAGGTTAGAAAAGCAACTAGGTTGTAAACTGATAAAGTGTTAGGGTTTTTTTTTTAGTCTTCGATATATTAAACAATCCAGAGAATTTTGTAATTGTCCACAAGCGATTGCACAGTAAATTTTTGTTTCATTAGCTTCATCCCTAAGGAAAAAAGACTAATTGTCCACTCCTTGACCAACGGTTACATCAAAACTTCATCAGCATGGTATAGATTTAATGTTGTTAAGGAAAATCATGAGAAAAAATAATTTCTGCTTTCCTATGCCATGCATTTGCAAAACTTCATAGAGGAAATTCAAACTTCAAATTCAAATTTCAAATTTGAATTTCTCCCTATGAAATACCTACCTTTGCATTTGCAAGGTAGATCCTTACCTCTCCCGGCAGAACTATGGTTTGACAGTGCAGTTTAGCCAATCTAAAAAACTCCTGTTTATAGGCCACTGTATCGTCCCAGCATGGCAACAAGCAAGTTTGAAAACAGAAAAGATAACATTTGAATAGGAGACGTATCTGAACATCTTCCATCTTTCGGCTGCAGACTGGAAGCAGATCTGCGGCTGGATCGATGATTCCTGCAGTGTGCAAGGTTTCCTAGGCTGCTTCTTGAGGCAGAGATTTCAGAACAGCCATTTAGCTTTTTGGTTCCTCCCATTGATTTTTGGTTTTCTGAACGTAATGCTTGTTTCACCGTAATATGTAAGTGTTTCTTTAAAGTGGATCTATAATCAGGCAGCTTGGGCTGTGTGTCCAGGCTGTTAGTATTGGCCTCCCAAGGGCAGCCTGTGCAGTGAACTGCAGTAATGAGGTTGATGGTTCATAAAAGGGCTGATGTGACAGATTACTGACCTGCTCCAGAGATTAAGTAACTTTACCTTTACCAAGGTCTGCGTATCAGATTTCTGTTCAGCGTAATTCTTGTAGTTTAACGTGAGAGTTGCCTTGTTAAGCGCCCTGTGTGCCCAGTTGATCAAGGAAAGAGTTGCAGAATATAATTACTGACCTGATTAGGAATGCTGCTCCCAAGAAAAACATGGTATTCTGTGCTCCGTGATCTGCACTGGCTTAGAGTTCACACATCTTCTTGTAATAATCAAGGTCTTTACAGGTTCTGCTATTACCTTACATCTCTAGCTGGTAGAATATGAGTTGGCTTGCCACAAAACCCTCTTTCCCACAGCACAGACTTCACCTTTTCAGTCCATTGTCAAATCTGTGTCATTTCACTAAATTACAGCAGCATCCTTCTTTGAGAGAGATGGTCAACTTGCCACCTTTGTTTTTCATAAACTAATTATTCTTCCTTAAACCAGACAAGCAAACAAGCAAAAATAAACAAATAAATAAATAAAAGAACCACTTTTTGCAACCTTGAGTAAATGTTGTTAAATTAAATTCTACTTTCCATCAAGTTAAAGACCTCTATTATCAGATACAGTGCAGGTTAAGTATTTGAAGAACAAATTACCTCTTAACTTTCTAGCTGATTAACTAATTAGACTAAATTTTCCGTCAGAAACAACAGAACGATGCCAGCAGAAACAACAATTACCATGTACCTTGTTTCCTACCTATTTTTGCCCTTTCTTTAAACATTCCACTTACGCCTGCTGGTTGCATTTTTACTGCGGGGAAGAACGACTCTGTGATACACAATTTACATGTGTGCCCCTGTAATATATTGTTCTCAGCTGGAAACACAAAAGCTGGTGTCATACACTTAAAAGAGCAACCCTGATGCTTAATTTGTCACTTTATTTTTTGAATGTTCAGCAAATTGTCCTACTGATGTAGCCAACGGAGAGCTGCCTTGATAGTGTGTCCTCATTGCCGTTGACACTGCTGGTTGTGCTGGCTTTCATCTCTCCCTCAAGCTCTTGCTTTCTGTTACTTTCCTGTTGCTGAAGGGACTCCCAAGCATTCAAATGAACCCAACTCACTGATGTCCCTTTGCTGCACTGCGAATGCCATTTCTGTCCCAAACGCATATATTTCACGAGGAGAGAATGAATTCTACAAAGCGTCTCTCATAATTGCCTGTGCCTTTGTGTTAAGCTGTTTACAATGGTGGGCAACACTGTTCTGGAAAGGCTAACACAACCCTCAAACGCTGCACCCTTCCTGCATGGCTGCTTTGTGTTTTACCAGCACGTTGGTTGGCAGTGGTCACGCTCCCTTCTGCTCTGACATACAGCAAGCTGCAAACACGTCCTCCCTTACCGGGGGGCGTGGTAGAGTTCATCTCCTACCAGGAGCAGGGAGTGACAGAGGCTTTTAGCAGAGCTGTCGGTGTCGTGTCGTATGAGGGTATCAACATCAGTGTGTTAGCATAACCACAGACTGCAGGGTAAATGTTTGGCAATGGTAGAATTAGCACTGAAAATATCAAGTGTAAATAAGTGCTCTAATTTTCCCAGTATTTTCCATTTTCTGTGTATGTTTTTGAAATTATCCGTAATACTCCAAAATAGCTATTAATGCTTTTTTTTTTCCCTCACAAACTGCAATGTGTTCTGAATGCGTGTGGAAGTATGGGATACTCTTCATATACTACTCAGTGGGTCTTTGTGGTGATGACAGGAGAGTTATTTAAAACAGAAGTTGATGTTCACTGCCAAAATGCTGAGCTTCACCATTTCTTGCATTTCAGGTATGAAGGAATGATTTGTGCGTGCCTAAAGAAAGAAATCTTGTGCCATAATGAATCATTCTGACAAGTCAACATTACAAAGCTGGTTTTCTGGCTTACCCCTTGTTTCCAGTTTTCATAGCCCTCCTCAAGGTTACAACAGTTTGTCTTTATTTTTATTTTGTTTATATTGGCTCATAACTACCAAAACAGCAACAAAACCTTTGAAGCCAAAACAGAAACAACACACTTGAAAGCACAGTTCACCTTCAGTCGAATACAGTCCACTTGTCACAAATGTTGATGAGCGTAAATCTCTCTGTTGGTGTTACTTGCTTGTTAATAATCGGGAAAAAAGGATTGTCGTGTTTTCTAGGTCTGAAGCGCTACTGAAGGCCCTTCCTTCCAGAATGGGTGTTTGGAGCTTCTGCTCCTCATTGAGATGGGGAAGGCAGACGGCATCGCTGGCTCTGCCGTCATGAGGCTGCAAACCAGCCGCTTTCCGTTCCCGGTGCCGTGCAGACAACCCTCCTCCCTCGGCGGTGCTGCTCGGAGCGGAGCTTTCCCATCTGGAAACGTGAGCACTGGGACATCTGCGATTGCCCCTTCCTTTGGGGGGGAACGTCCACATGGCGAGGACGCTGCAGCATGACCCGTGTTAGGGGAGCAGCAAGAGGAACTTGTCAGTAGAGGAGTGTTTCAGAAATAATAATGCTTCATCCTTGGTTAAGGCTGCTGTGCTGCGTACGTGCTGTGTCAACACGCATGGCTCCTGTTTCAACAGGAATAGTTATGCCAGGTCTGATAAGTACCTTTTTGTGGAAATCTGTTAGCACTAGAAATAATGGGTATCTGTCACTCTGAGTCTGTAATAATGCCACTTAAACTTGGGAACATGTATTAGAGAAATTCCCCTCCTTTTTCCATGACAGAAAATTTCTTCTTGGAATACCAGTTCTAGGAAGTGAGGGAAATGGCTAAATTTTCCACTGGCTTGCCTGGGCTCGTGATCAGGTGCCTCACTTGCCCTCTTCCTGAAACAAACTTTGGTTTTAGGGACTAAAAAACAAGAAAAACAAATGCACCAGAACATTACAAAGGTCTTTACTTGGACATCTTATCAAGACTAATTATGGCAAATTTCAAACACAGTATTTCCTGGGACTTAATTCTGCATAAAACAAATTCCTGTACCTGGTCAAATTAGTAGCAAACTACAACCACAAGAAATGATATTATCACTCAATTCTCTGAGTGCATCCTGTAGTTCAGAAGAGTATTTTGTCTTTGTGACAGAAGACGAGGTACAGCTTATGCAGCTTTCTTTCCAAGCCCTTAACTGCTTCAGGTAATGTTATTTTGTTTGTAGAGTGGGGTTTCCTATAGCATTAGCCAACTTGACTCCCTCAAAAAAGCAAAGCTGAACAAAACCAGCAATCAGCTAAAAGAAACCCCAGAGTCCCAGGCTCATTGCTTACAAAGATACATGAAGGATAAATCAGAGGTGACTCTGGCTGGACTTTCTCAGAGAAAACTTCTGAATTAAAAAGACAGCCAAAGGCCATAGGGAGTATATGCTGGTCACTGATGAAATCTCTATGAAAACACTGATGATCCAAGTGCTTCTAAGCCACAGTCTTTCACTGTTGCATGTCAAAACGACACCGAATTATCAAGAGGATCCTGTACAAGATGATTAACTTCCTGTATCAGAACTGTACGTTAAATGCGCTGCATGCATTTAGGGGACAATAGGAATATTATCATCCAACTGTGGGTGAATATTATCATTTTCACAGAATATTGCATCTATTTCCCAGAGATTTCAGGCTTCAGATTCTTCTAGGAAACGGGTAGCAATGTCATGAGCAGGGGAAGAAAAAGTAGAGTTTTCATAAAGCTAGTAACTTTTGTATTTTTTTCGGATGATAGAAGTACCATAGCACATCAAAGTAGCAAGGACTCTAAATAAAACAGGAAATAAAAGTATTGCAGTGAAAATACTGTGAATAATGAGAATGCAGAGGAAAATCAGATCAAAAAAGCAGCAGCAGCAGCAGGAGCAACCACAACAACAAAATTGGATTTGGATTATGCCAAAACCCAAACAGCTCTTAGTTTTTCCTTTGTAAAGTGTCCTCATTATCCCCAAGGTCCCTAATGCTCTTGTTAGTCCCTGGTCCACTCAAGGGGATGTTACCGTTACACCTCTATCGTGTCGCTTTTTCTTAGTCTCTTCCTTAATCTGGTTAGCTCCGTTCTCTACATTTTCTCTTCTGTCCAAAGTCTTCCATTTTTCAACAAGCTCTTGTTACCTGTGTTTGCATCTCTTCTGTGCCTGCTTTTCCCTCTCTGAAGGGATGGGAGGAGAAAACTGTACTGTGGATGAGAACACAGCGTTGATATAATGACATATTTTCAATTATTTGCTATCCTGATTTCGGTGTTTACCTTATGCTTAGCTACTGCTGGAAATGGAGGATATATCTTTAATGCTGTGTCCCAAATGAATTCCCAGTCATTCTGTGCTCACTTACAGGAGTTTTACAGACACTAATTATCTATTCAGTATACACGATACTTTTGTCATGGGATGACAAGACTCTCTGTGTTTTACCTCTCCTTTTGACATTTTCTCAGTCTTTTCATGGCTTGAGCAACCTAGATATTCTGCTGTCTGCAAATGCTGCCACTTGACACTCTGTTGTTAAACGGTGAATGCACACATCCTGCTGTGACATCTTCAAACAAAGCACCAGGATTTTAAAACAAACATCATTAACCCTTTTTCAGATTAATGCATTTCTGTACTTCTTTACATGAGCAAGAAATGCCCCCAAACAAATGATGGACGATCTAATAGTAAGGATCTGTTGCCAATGCTTGAAAAGAGCACATGATTTTTGACAATCAGAGGACAAACGTTTTTTTTTTTCCACTCCCATGGCCTTGTCTTTTACTGAGCAATAAGATTCTATAAAAGCATAAGCCTAGCGTCTACTGGGTCTTTTCCTTTTTATTTTTTTCTTTCCAGGCAAGTACATCACTAAGTAACAGGCCTGGAAGCCTTCTGCTCATGGCACAGTAATGGCCAGCAAGAATGTCACCCAGAGACTCAGCAAACAGCATCCCTGCTCCCCAAAAACTACACATGAATGAGGAGCGCCAGTAGGTTACATGTAAAATTAGGAAATTTTGAGGGTGCCTAAGAATGGTGGTGTGAATTTGCTGGTGTTTCATGCCAGGGCCTTAGCCATCAATCTCCCGTTCTCATGATTTGCTTTCATTTGCCAGTGCTCATGTTCCCTCTGTGTTTGCAGCTGCAAATATCATCCCCTAGGGAGAGTTCTGGTTGAGAAGAGCAACTTGTCGCTCTCATGGTAGATTTGTCTGCCAAGGAGCCTGCTGAATAGAGCAGCCCACTGGCTGCTGACACTAGAGCTTGGCTGCCTGTGGAAGGCTGAGGAGGATGACGAGGATGGTAAAGACTAAAACACTGACATTTGGGGAAGTCTTACAGAGGGGACCCTCGACCTGTGAACTTTGGGGAAAACTCTATAGGAAGAGAAATGCCTAGAAAGGATCTGAGTGTCCAGCTGTCTGGATTTATGTGTGCCTAGTTCATAAAGAAAACATGTGTGTGAGATTATTAACAATTTTATGAGGAAAGTTGCTGGAGAACTTCCAACTGTTCAACAGCAAGACAACAGGGTTGGATACGTTCTTTCTCTCTTTACTTCTCTCTGCTTTCTTTGGGAAAGGGTATTTTCCCCTGAGAGTTCACTTACCTTTACTTAATGCAGTCTCTGACAAGATGGGCTATATGAAAAAACTTACACCGTTAAGTTTCATAACACTATTAATAATGCATATTTTTATGTAACCTTTTAACCATATATTCTACTCCAAGCTGTTATTCTCCTTGTTTTGCTAAGTAAGGCCTCACCACCCGTCCAATATGCTCTTTCTAGGCTGTGTTTGCTTTCCTGGTATAGATAAGATACACGGTTTTCACAAGCAGGAATTAATTGGGACCGTAGCAAGTTTTTTTTCCTGCGTGACCACAGTTTTCATTCAAAATGTAAAGTAAACATCCTCAGGAAAACTACGTGGTTTTAAATCTCATGCTAGGTTTATCCTGCTGAAGGGTACCCACCAAATTAGATTTCTTTGTTCAAATACCTATGTGCAGATTATGTAGAAGAACGTGACCATTAGAAATGGAGTTTAATTGCTGCTCAGTATTTACTGCTGTTCCATGAAGATGATTTCAGGCAATAAAACTGATAACTGCAGTTGTCTGGGTACCATGAATAATAAATGCATGTTTTCAAAACAGGTGGTTCCCAGGTAACCCAGACTGAAATTGTTTGCATAAACCCTTAAGGAAAATAGTAGGCCTGTTTTTTTTATCTGATATACACATATACAGTAACACAATAATAAAATATTGTGCATTTATTTATTTTAAATTGATTATTTACAAACCATTTGGGGCATTATTTTGTTCCTTGCAAATTATTTACCTGTTTCGATGTAATTTCTGTTCTTTCATGTTTCATTTTACATGCTCGGAGTTTATCAGACATTTCTATGGATAATTCCTACCTTCTGCTAGTGTAGCCTCCATTTTCTCCAGATGTGCCTATAGTTCAGATGGAAGAATGTTCCGCAATCAGCCACACAGACCGGGATTTTCAGTACCAATTCCATTGTCATTAATGGAAATGCTTAACAAAAGTATCCAGCAATTCTCTCGCCACATATTTACTGAAAAGACCATGTTAATCTCCTGTTTTAGGATTTCCTGCAGCACCTGATATCAATGACCATCAGTCCCTGCAGCAGAGATTAACTATCTCTCCTGGATTATCTAGCATGGCGTGAATCCTGTTTCTTTCAGGGGAGCCCGCGTGCTGCAGCTAAGCCTCTTTATCTTTAATGTCACATTCATAAATTCCGGGGTTCTGCAGGATTTTGGGTTGGGACTCACACTGTTTTGTAATTATGTGTTTCCCTTGGGCAGCATCAGTGTGGTCGCATTGTTTCCAGTATCACATGCAGATGATCCTCCGTTTTGCCTTTTCCTAAGCCACCCCAAAGCGAATGCTAACGAGACAGAGGAGGTACTAATTGGTCCATCTCGGGGTCTTTGCACTTCTCACTCATTGCTGCTATAAATAGCGGTGCCGTTTTCCCTGTTGCCAAGGCTTGTAGCCTTGGTGATAAAAAAAAAAAAAAAAAAGAGGGGAAAAATAAAGTCCCCGAATAGCAGTCAAGATCTCTTCCTCTGAGTGGAGAACAAGAAATTGTAAAGGAGTCAGGCTTCTATTTCCTGGAGTCCTTACAATGCAACAGGTAGTAATAATATTAATGCAATTAATAGGTAATGATCGCATAAGGGAGGCAAAGTACAATGGCTAAGATGTGGAGCAACTGCTGGTGCTCAGTGCCATCCAAATGCTGTTGGACACCCTCAGACTGCTCCTATAGATGAAACTCTAGACAGAAACCATTTGCAGGGAGGGCCTCTCTGCTTGATCAGGCACTGCCAGGCCGATTACTTTGTCGTTTTGTGCGTTGCCGACAGCTGGAGTTGTGAAGCAGCGAACAACAGGCCTACAAACTCGACTGCTGTGCTGGGAAAGATTTCTGGAATTATTCATAAAGGATGAACTTGTTAGCTTGTTAGATAAAAGTCTGTTAAGCAGTAGCCGAGAGCCATGGGTTTATAGAGGGAGATCTTGTCAGAGGCATGTGATAGAATTAATCAAGGAGCAAGTGGGACAAAGAAATTAGAGACTGAGGATGCTATAGATCTGATTGACTTAGATCTGAGTTAGGCTTTGATAAAGTTTCGTGGCAGAGTTGATATGCAAATTCAAGGATATTAGAGTCAATGAGAGGATGATGAAATAAATGAGAAACTGGCTGAAAAGCAGAATGCTGAATAAGTGGGCACAAACTGTCTTAGAGAATAGAAACAAGTAAAGATCTTTGGATTAATTCATTTGCTGCTTTAGAAACTTCTTGAGGCTTTACTCAGATGCTTAGTCTGTCGCTTAGGGTGTCTCTAGTGTTGCAGAAAAATACCCTTGCTGCAATATCCTTGCAGCTGAGGATGCTTTTTACCTCACTTTGGTAAGCAAGAGAGAGCACAAGGGGCTTGCAGAATGCGAGCTCTGTCATACCACGTTAAACACATGTTAAACAGCTCCAACAGACCCACTTCTGGAAGTGTTTTTGTTTTTTATTCTGTGGGGAATCATAGGTGACTGGCTCATAGACATAAACTTTGTAGGCATCTAAAATGCAAGTGAGATGATATCTAGTGCTTCGGCTTCCCCTCACCTACACCACTTCTACATCATTATAATTGCACTGACCTGAATTACTACCTCAACTCTCCGTTCTGTAGGATTCCCCCTTCGCACCGCTGTGAAACGCTCACTTTCCAAGTCATCTCTGTCCTCCATCTCTCCCTCCCTTTATACGGAGTCTCAGAGCCAAAGTGTAGAAGCATCATCTGGTGCAGAGAGGTCTGGGCTGGGACTCCCTCCTGGCTCAGCTGCAATGTGACCTCTGAACAGGCAATTTCTGCTTTGCCTCAGTGCTCCCTGTGTAAAAACGAGTGTTGCACAACTCTGCTGTAGACATAATCAGCTAATGAAGCATTCTCCTTCCTGCCATGAGGCAAGAACGCCTATGAATAAACAGAATCTCCTTAAACCAGGGCAGATCTTAAGGGATCCTGCTGTACACTCTCATTTATTGGACTAGAAAAGATATGTATATATGCCAGAGTCTTTCTGGATTGTGTTGGTAAATGAATTTGCAATGTGGCCCATGGTATCAGAGCTAGATGTATTTTACACTCATCCGGGTGGATATAGTAAGACACATACAGGGCCGTTGGCTTCCTCAGAGCTGGTTTAACACTAGTTTTTGCTTACAGCGAAGGAACGTTGCTGCTCATTGTGGGAGCATCTTCCTCTTGATTCACACAAGATACTGGGAAAGAGGAGTGATTACTAGAGATAAGGCACGTAGTCTGTCCTCAGCCAGTGATATAAATCCATGCAGAACCTCTTCCTAAGATTATTCTTCATGGTCTCAGTGTTACTCCACTAGCAACGTCAACTCTGCAGCACAAGCTTAGACAGAAGAAAACCAGCAATATTTTAAATCCGGATCTGCCCTGAGGAAGTGGGCATGCTCCGGAAATCTAAGTCTGGGACCGGCCCTAACAGGAAGGCAAACCCTGAGCAGGCAGACTGAGGGCAGGCACCGCGCCTCTTGCCTGTGCTTGCGTGTCCCGAGTCAAGCACCTGTGGGTCACAGGGGTAGGACGGTGTCTCTTTACACGTGTTTTGATGCTCTGTGCGTGTCCTGACATGCACAAACCCTCCCCTGGTCCTTTCTAGTTTTATTTAACTAAAAGACCTTGAATAAAAAGAACACAAAAATACTTCTTCTTTCTTTAGAAAAGCTTTTGAATGCAAAATTGAAAGATTTATTCTACTTTTAGATGAGTTGATCTACTTTGTTTTTACTGGACAGTCGATCCTTTTTTTTTTTTAATTCTATTGCCCAAGTAATATGACAAGTGGAGTATTGAACTGCCAGGGCAAGGAAATGGTTAATAATAAGAGATGATTTCATAGGGAAATCAGTATTTATACAGCTAGATACTTCTACTTAGAAGACTTGTTCATGCTGAGCCTGTGATCATTAGGTCAACACTCTGTTCCAACAATATGCTAATCGATGACTCTCCAAACAACAAACTCACAGTTATTTTTCTCCTGTGGGGAAAGTAGAAAAGCCTATAGAAAAGCTTTTATTGACTTTAGGCACTGGGTTTGGAAGCAACTTGTTGGGTTCTGAGTATTGTATTGGCTGAGTCGGTAGCAAGGGGCTGGTGAGTGAAGTTTTGTCTTTTCTGGTTTGTGTGACTGCAAGTCAATAGGAGCTTCCACATGGGATTTTTGAGAGACGTAAAAGACATGTGACCAGAAAAAAATAGGCCTTTGTCAGCTAGTTCTGTGAATAGCCCAAGTGATTCTTTGTAAAAAAAGAAAAAAAAAGGGATTGCATGAGAGTAGCTCTAGCTGTGTATTTTGCACTTTTTCTTACGCACATATAGTCCAGCAGAGGCCAGTTTGCCTTTGCTTAGACCAGAGTTGCTCCATAGTCAGCCTTCTTCAAACATGTTTGTTTCACAAGATGCTATTACAAGTTGTGTCAGATTATTTTCCTTGTCCCATAATCAATCAGTAATTTATGGAGCTTTTCATATCAAAGTCCTGAAGTGAAGAAATTTCTTTCTTAAGATCTTACACCTATTGTGTGCTGTGACAGAAGGCCCTTGATCAATATTTGCCTATGAATCATCATTCCAAAGCTAAAGCCCAGTCAGGTGCCTGTTTTGAAGTCTGTATTTACCCCCTTCCCCTGCCTCCCATGCCCTTGGGAATGCAGGAGCAGTTGAGGGATGATGAGCAGATGAGTTCTGCAGTAGCAGGGCTAGCTCTGTAGGTGGGATCTCAGTGACTTGCATCCCTGGCATTTCTAAACGTTGGGAGACGCTCCTGAACAGAGACTTTCACAGAGTAAGTGAGAGAGGCGGCCAGTACTGTCCACAGGGAGGGACCAAATGCATCCTACTGCAGGCCCCACAGTTCTAGTGTCTGAGGGATTACATAAAACGAGGGCTAGGTGCAGGCAAATCAAAATACATCGTAAAAAGATCATTGTTTTGCCCCTCCTACAGTCCCTTTGCTAAGTAATTCTTTGAGCAAGATCTAATTAATAATCATAGTTTGATAAAGGCAAAGATGTTGAAGAGACGTAAAAGCCACTTGATCTCTACTAAGGCAGAAGTACACTTTCAATATCAGTCATGTCCTTAGTAATAATTAATAACTTAATAATACCTGCATAATTTTTCTAAGAGTAGTGTTTCCACCCTTCTTTTGTGGACGAGGAAGTAGCAGGAAAGGTGGGAGCGCTTTTCAGTCCAAGCCAACTCAGCATCCCCGTAGCCCTCAGCGGACCCCTCACAGGGCCTTCCTCCCCCATGCTTATCCTTTTTGAGCACGTGATTCTGAAGCAAATGGGCAAATACTAAGGTGTGACTCAGAAGCTTTTTATAGCTTTCCTTTGTTAAATTCAATTCTGTAATCTCAGCTGTTAACGCTGAAGAATGTATGACATGATATGAGGTAAACGTGTGTTTTCCGCAAGCGCTGAAACTCCATGCATAGCATGGTTTGGTCTGACTTTACTGGTGAGTGTTTTATGACCTCAACCTACATGGACTGAAAGTGTAATACATCTCTGCCTTTTCTTTGTGTCTTCAAGGACATTTTTCAAAATGAGATTTAATATCCCAGAAGCATCTAATGGTAGGTAGAATGCTAATAAACAGATAAATCTGAATACCAGCAAAGTCATGATCTTGTGTTTAGAAGAATTTAGAGAGGCTGTCTGCAGAGCTGGCCATAAACAGTCGTAGCTTTAACCTGGAGGTTACTTGCACAAAATCTAGCTCAAATCCTTAGATACTATGTTATATATGTGCAACTTGGTCATAAAAGGAGTGATACAGGTTTGAGTCAGTTTAAGTCACAAGACTCTCCTAAGAGGTGTCACACAGAAAACAAATATGTTTGGCATCAGTTTGCCACTGAGTTGGGCATATTAACCAAGAAGTCAAGGAAGGAATTAGCCTGGAAAGTAGGAATGCCTGAATGATTTGTCAGAAAGGACACAGAAATACTGATGAGGAAGCACAGAAAAGCTGCTCCTGCATGGCAAGTGACATGTCGATACCTTTTTCTCCAAGGACACCAGTTTATCTTCCTTTATAACGTTAAAAAAAATCCCTGAACTTATCCATAGACTGAAACTTTTTTGGGGGTAATCTTTAATGTTGCATGCTGTAAACCATTCTGCTGCATAGGTGAATCAACTACTATTGGGTATATTTAAGATTATAAAGATTTTTTTTTGCAATATTGGAGTCTTGGACAATACATTGCTGATCAAAAGAGAAGAAGAATTTAGTCTTCTTTTCAATTTGTATCTGCTCATTATCACTGTCTGTAATTTAAATGTCACATAAGCTACATCTGAAAAAATAATCCTGATTTATAATTAACTATCAGGTGTTATTAATAACTGCTAAGTGTTTAAAGGAACTATGACTAAAGGGGCTTTTTCTTCTAATAATGTCAAAGCAAATGCTTATCTTTAAGTATTATTCTAACCTGCTGTAAAAATTCTTCATTTAACATTTTTATATTTAAAATTTTTGACTACCCACATGTCAAAATGGAGGCGGCAATACAGAAAGCTACACCAAGGATGGTTTAAGAATTTACTCTATACTGAGGCACAGGTGTAATAAAAATAAAAAAGAAAGAAAAGAAAACTCTTACTCTAATCCTTTTAAGAATACAATAGGTATTTAAGTAAGGACATTTATATATATATTGCATTTATAGAATTACTTGTCTGTCATGACCAAAAGCAGTGTTAGTCATATTCTCTATTACATTCATTCTTTAGAAACAACTAGACACCAGATGAATAGATCTTCCTGAATATACTACTGGTTAAATTTTTACACCAAATTATGCATGATCTTCCTCTGCAGCCATTACCAGAATATTGCTGCTGAGAAACTAGTCTTTGAAAGTCATCTTTGTTTGACTATGGATACCTAGTGGGTGTTCTGTTAAAGCTGCTACACAAATCTCCAAATTGTTTTGCAGAATTTGCTCTTTGCTATACGAGGGGCCTCTCTACCATGTCTGATTCTTTTGCAGCATTTTGCAGAGACAATGCAGCTATGCTATGGATTTCCTCTGTATCATTCCAGAAAGATTTTTAATAAACCAGACCCTGTACAGCCATCAGCAGTAATTATGAAAGCAAAGATTGATCACTACCAATACTAATTAGTCAAGTTGATAATTAATGGCTGTAGGATACCTACCACAGCTTAAAATGGCAATAATTTTACCAGAGACAAGCACCTCATCTATGTCATCTCTCACGTTACAAGCGTGCATGGCAGTAAGATGTTGAGAGTGAAACAGCTTGTGGCTATACAATGGACTCAATCAATATTTACAAGCCTTCTTTATGGAGATTAAGCTTTTTTGTAGGCATAAAATATAATTTATATCTTATTAGAAAAATAATCTTCTTACAATGTAACTTGTGTCAAGGGCCAAATTTTCCCATTATTTATGTAGCCCAGTTATTTTCAATATTCATGGTTGATTTTAGTTCCCTTTTGGAACTTTGACCGTGTCCCATTTTCCACTAATGCCAGTGAGTTAGTATACAAGCTTTCCTGCTGAAAATGCTTGTATTTGAGTTCTCACATTTGACTGGAAGGGCAGAAGATCTCCTTCCGATATGCTGGGCATCTGCGGTTAGATTTCCTTGGCTCCGCACTGTTCATTATGCCACCCCACATCCGTATCTGAATGTCTCCTGTTCACATAAAACTGGAGTGCAGCATTTCATCTTTGTCACCTCTTCTCTCCTTCGAGATAATGGGCTCACGTTCAAGACCAGGGTCTATGTAGTCCCATCTGGAGCTAGAAACTAGCCAAGCAGAGTTTGCTCTTCGGAAAGTCGATCTCACATGGAGCTGCAGCTATTCTGCTTCTCGCAGTCAGCAAGCTGGCAAATGTTTGCAAGCCGCATATCTCGTCCCTTCACCAGTGCCCTTTCCCACCCGGGGAATAGCACTGGCAATGCTAAACTGCATGCAAACAGCGCTCTCGCTAAAGGGACTGCTATTTCAACATATTTTTATATGTACACATTTGCTGTCTTCCACTGTAAGAGCAAATATTTATGGCGTAGAGAGCTCAGACAGAGAAAAGAGACAAAATTGCCATTTAACCTGCCACCTCAGTCCATTGTGGTTTAGTGCAAAATAGAGCTTGGAAACATTTGGGCTACTCAAACCCGGGGCTAGAGCTCCATTGCTTAAAAGCAAGTCCGTGTCATTCAAGCTTCTGAACATGTAACTGGAGAAACAACTGTGGATTACAGCACTTTGCCTTTTAATTGGGGAGCAAGGTGCTTAACATCTCTGAGACAGCGTGATCTGGGTGCTTTAAGCCACTCTTGGTTTGTTTTGTCTCTATTTTTTATGTTTCCTTTGCTATTTCTTTTTAAGAGGTTTACGTTTCAAGTTTTTGGGAGTTGTTTACAACTCTCTGGCTTGATATGACTCACCACTTCCTCAGACTGCACTGCTAAAAACTATTGAAGAAAACACAGCAAGAAAATGAGAAATTCTGCTATGACATTTAAAAGGCAGATGCAAACTGTGTTTGTTTGTTTTATATCATTGTTAGCTTAAAAAATAGCTACAAAAGATGGATGATTGCCTGGCTACTTCACAAATGTCTGCTATCTGTGATTAGAATTTGATGACAACTCTGTGACCCCTCCAAATCCTTGTTTGTTTGTTTTCAGGGTGTCGTGCAAATTCCAGTAAGGTCAGTGGAAAAATTTTCAATGTCTTTCAGCGACTTTTAGATAAAGTCTCTAATTTTCACATGTATTCCGCATTTTCCCAGAGGGTCTATAGCATAGGTGCTCAATCCACTGTTGTGAATAGAAATGTGGTGATTTTTAGGGCACTATTAGTTCATGTTCTTGGTCTGCTTTATTCCAAAGCCAGCAAGACTCACTCCGGTGAAGTTTGTTGATGAAGAGAAAAGTGGCATGGACAGCTGTAGAAAGAAAAATAGCAGGTAGGGCTGAGATACAAAGCATAAACTTAGAGGGAGGAAGATTTATCCTGTAAAAGAATAGGAACAGGTATGTCTTGGAAGATGGTGACTGCATGTAAATGGAAAAAGGATAAAGGTGCACAAGGAAGTGAGGGGTAGCAAGAAGACTTAAGACTAGAAAAGCTGAATATATATTTGTGATCATAACAAACAGCAAGAATAAGCACTGTTTGTAAGTGTAGAAAGAAAAGGATGCTAAGGCAAGATCAGCTGTATTCTTAGCCATTCAAATATGCTATGGGCTTACAGAGGTTTTTCCCAAAATGGCTGGTATTTTGGTCATAAATAAAAATATAGAAGTTTTAATTGGGATTTTTTAGTAGTAGTAGCAGTAGTAGTAGTAGTAAATAAATACCAACGTGGTAGTTTTCCAAGGGGAGTGCCCAGGTGCATACAGAGTACAGAAGCAGTCCATTGCTCCTCTCCAAAGACAGCAGCGTGTTCCAGATGTGACGTCCAGATCTTACTGACTTGGCTGGGGCATAGAAAGAGCCCTGTACTCTGCAACCTTGCACTTTTTGGCCTGCTCTCCTCCTGCTTGTCCTTTCTGGAAGGCAGGGTGAGACTCAAAGCACTGCTTGAGATCAATGACTGCAGTGATTTGCATTGGCTTTATGGGGTTTCACAAAGAGAAGGAAAGCAGTGCATTATTTTTCTATAAGCACCACAGTAAAATCAGTAGAGGAATAAAATAGTAAAGAAATTTCAAAAAAATAGCTTTGCTATTTTTGCCACTTAGATCATCTTTTTTGGCTCCTGTGGTCATTTATGCCAGCTGGCCGATACATTCCAAGAACTAAGAGTCCCTTCCAGCCTTGGCCCTTTCCACTTTACCAAATCCCTCGCAAGCTCTGCTGTCATAGGGTCCTCTCAAGCATAAAAGTCTGCTTGGCCCTCTCCCAAATCCCAGGGAGCGGAGCGGAGAGGAAGGGACATCGGGACGCAGCTTCAGCTCACTTCAGCTGTCAAGCAGATTTCAGGAAACAATTGAAACCAAAATAAATCGGAGCAGCCTCTGAGGAGTGGGCCCGCATTGCTTCCAGCACACAGTGTTTTAAAACTGCTTTTTCCTCCCACTCGCTGGTTCCTGCAGCAAGGACAGCTCAGCTGCACGGCGGATCCCACTCAGCGGGCTGCCTTGCGGGCAGGAGAATGAGGACGAGTGTAAATATACCCAGCCTGGAACCTTGCTGCTGCAGGGAGCTGGGCCTTGTGGCGCCACGCAAGAACCAACCGAATTCTTGCATACAACAATAGCAATGACAATAACAACAGTCAGATTAAACAGTTCTCAGAAAAATTCATTTGATTATTTTCTAATGACTTAAAACTACTATTTTTCAAATCCAGGAGGAAACACAGGTTGCCTAGTGCAGAACGTAAGGGAGGTTTAGGTGCCAAAGCTCAAAACAGCGGCATGAAAACCTCATCTTTACTGCTCGTATAACCAGAAGTGTTTCAGTTGCAGTAGCGTGGTACCTCTCAGGGAATTCCCTACGGCTTTGTCTACGTGCTCCTAAAAATACAGAGATTTTGGCAAAGCACGTGGCTCACCACTCTACTTCTACCCAACTGAAGTGGGAAGCAGAAGTGTCTTGTCCCCCAGCTCCTTGAGAAGCCTTCTCAGACACACACACAGCAAACCAGGTTCCCCACAAAATCCAGTGGCACCGTTGGTTTGGTCCCTTTTTATTTGATTACCAAGTACTTAGAGAATTTACTTATAAAGTAAGAGACTTAAAGTTCAGTTCTGCAGTGTGGCTGATCGTGGACAAAACTGATTTTCTTCTTCTGAGGTGAAAGATGGGTTTTTAATCACCATCCGATAGGTCACACCGAACAAGGACGTTCCTCGGCTCTTGCTCAAGCTCAGTTGTAGAGTCAGAGAGAAGGAGTAAACAGAAGGATGAACCTGAGGCCTGAGCCCTTGACTGGAAAAGGGAAATACAGATCTCAGCCAAGACTGTTGGCTGAATCGTGTTTTCCAAGGTCTTCCAAGTAAAACAGCCTCATGGTCAAGACAGTCTTTGGAAAAGTACGAGCTGAATCAACTGTAATAATTTGAAAAGCTTCATATCTTGAAAAGCGGTAGCGCTCCGTCCCCCAGAAACTACTCTTGGCTGTGGACCCATGTGCAGCTAGAGTGGATGCAGACACATCCCTATGTGGTAAAGAAAGGGGCCACATTTGAAACACACATATCGATCTCAGTGACATTCCCTATAGCCTTTTTGGTATTTTGGTATTCCAGTTATTCCTAGGAAGAAATGGCCCACTGGTTTTGCGGGACTGACGCTTTAGTTCGTTTTGCCTCAGCTGATTGCCTTGGTCCGCTTGTTTGATTTTGCCTGGGTTAACTTCTTTTGATACTTTATGCTGTTCATCGTGATGGGAATTTAATTAAATTGATGTATTAACTAACTGTTTGGCAATTACAGCTGAAGAATCTGGTGTAAATGTCATGCTGCTGTGCTCTCACCCCAGGTCAGCATTGAAAATGAGATGCTCTGCCTCCATACACGTGTAGCCAAGGGAAGTAAAGCTTAAAATAACTTGTGGTTTATCATTATCACTAGAGGTATTTATTAAAACTATTCATTACTGTGGATGATGCAGCACTTAAAAATAATAAATCCATAATGCTTCGTGTGCAAGTTAAGAATAAGAGATAGATAGGACGGGGAGCTCCAACTTTGACATCAGTGGTAACCCTTCTCTGTGGCCACCTACACCACGTCTTGCCCTGCATGCAAGGAGTTAGGTCAAAGAAAAGATGCTCGGAACAGCTAGGGTGTTTTAACCTGTTCTGTATTAAGGAGGCTCATTCTGGATTTAGTGGAGGACTCGAATTAAAATGATGAAGGGTGAAGAAGCTGAAGGTATACATGGTCAAGGGTGAAGGCTGCAAGATGCACCATAGAGCTTGTTTGCCAGAAAATAGATGCACAGCCACTAAGATCCTCCTTACTATCGTGCTCTGTTAAACTCATGCTCTGCTCCAAGTCAGCAGTTCTAGGGTGGTGGGTCCCATTGCTCTTTATCGACATGGCTATTTTGAAGTTTATTTCACTGAGGTTGTTAAGGATTGTGTACATGTCAAATAATCAATATTTAAAAGAGACAGAGAGAAGTAGAGAGGAATACCAGCCCTACATCAAAATAATTCACTACAGAGATCCCTAAGCGTAGAGAGCAGATCATTGCAGTTTCTAGACTCTGCTTTTGTGCCAGTATAAATATTTCTTGTGTTATGCCGCGCCGTAGACAGAGCCGTGTGTTCAAGATACTTAAGTTTATTAAGCGAGGCGGCTTTTCCAAACTGCCAGTTTCTGGCCCAAACGCTTCCAGTTTGCGAGAGCTGCCCCCCTTGTGAACATGTGCGTGTCCTGGCCGGGCCGTTGTGCCTGGGGTGTGCGGTGACGGCGGATGGGCCTCCACAGGCCGCCCCTGTGTTTGAAATGGACATTTTAAATTATCTTCGTATGTCGTTTTATAATCTTATGTGTTCAAATGCTTCGGAGACATTTAGAAAAAAATGGGGAAAATGCAACTTCGAGCTTAACCCCAGCAACTGTTGAACAATTAGAAGCGTTAGTGCAATCCTGGCCTCATTTCTGCTGACTACCATGGGACTCAGATTTCTTTTTTTTTTTTTTGGCTACAAACCAAGCTTTAACTTTGATTCATTTGGTGCCCTTGGACAAGTCCTTTAATTTCACAGTATCTCAGATTTTTCATCTGTAAATTCAAAAGATTCATCTTTAGTTACTTTGCATGGGCATAATGATGCTTAATTAATATTTATGCAATTTTGAGAGAGTCTTGGAAAACAGATTCTTAAGGAAGTTATTAATAATCAAAATGAATTATTTTGTTAATTGAGGGAATGATGCACAGGGTGCAACATTGCCAGGCAGGGAAGAGACACAGCCCCTTGGTTAACAGGATTTTAGGTTAATTACCTTGTTTTTACAAGAAATATAGATCTCTCTATTTAGCTAGTATTTCTGGCAGTGAAATTATATTAAGCGGTCAGGGAAAATTCATCTTCTGTTTCAGCATTCATATATATTGAAAATCAGTGAAAATAACAGAAGCCTAAAAAAATCAGACTTAAGTTTGCTGGGAAAACATTGTCTTGACGGTCTTGATGGAATAGGCACTAGGCTAAGTGGAGTTACCCAGTTAGCTCTGTCAGGCTGATCAAAACTGCACTGTGCTGCACTTGGGTTATACAGGCCAGAGCAACTCAGTTTTTTAGGATGCCTTATCCACAGTATCCCAGTGATCCTTGCCTTGTAGGTACTAGGTGTCTTTCCAAAATTGATTTTGGAAAAATTTCCAAAAATTATTTTGTTGTTCTGAGCGAATCTGAGCTTTGTTGCTCTGAGCATAGTGCTACACTTTATGTCTGCTTCTGAGTGAGCTTTCCTTGGTATTACACTTCTTTTTATTTTTTAAATTGAGCAGTAGTGCTCATTTCTCTCACAATGCAATTGCACATTTAGGAATATTTTAAAACCAGACTTCTCTCACAATGTGTTCTAGGAAGAGTAGAAAGCAAAAGGTTAAAACCTTAAGATGTTAAACAATAAAATAGCAAAGCACTGCAAATGATGCTCTTTCCCTCAGTGAAACAGCATCCTTTATTAAAAAACAGAGGTACTGTTCATTTGAGACTTATTCTTTATTTATGTGGCCCTTGCTGGCATTCCAGAAGCAAGCGAAGTTTCTTCATAGAAGCTATATACACTTCAGTTTTCACAGAAAGCAGCTTGTAAAAGTAGTAAAGAATGTAAAGTTCATGAAGCTGAAAATGAAGAATATAAACAAACATGATTTACCCAGCTCTTTAACAGATCTTTTGCATTACACTCTCCATTGGAGCAGTATGGCATCACTTATTCACAAGCTGGCCTGCTGGAAATATTCATGTGCAGAAAATGCTTCTGGACCAAAGTAAACACTCTAATGCTTATTTCCCTTCATCCGAAAGAAAGAAAAAGCAACACAACTTAGCCTATTCCTCTACAAAATCATGGGAAAATCGAGCAGTATGAATTAGATGAGTAAAATGAAAGAATATCAATGCAGGCATCGGTATTTGGTCCGTGATAAAGAAAGATCAAAGAGAAGATGCTCAGAAAGACGTAAAAATGAACCATGTGTTGACGTGTCTTGGAGTCTTTCTCAGAGAAATGGAAGGAAACCAGGAATGAAATACAAGTTGACATGGATAAGAACTGCAGAACTGAACAATGTTTCTGCTCTCTTTTAAGTACTTCCTTTACTCAAATCTAAACATGATCCCAGTGTAACCACTCAAAACAGGCACCAAGCCACAGCAGGAAAATATGTTCCCTCTTCATTTCAATAATTCCATCATCAGATCCATTATTTTTCTTTCACTGAACAGCTTAGAAAGGGAATTCAGACAGACATCACATGAGAAAAACTAAAAGTTGCCTCCTCAATGGGAGTCATAATAAGAAATTTATAAGCCTAGTGTGGCTTTTTTAGAGCAGGAAGCTATCTGAGCAAACGGGCTTGGTCCCGCTCCTGGTCTCTGCGTTGGGTTCTCTTGTGGGGCCACGTGCAACAGCAGACTCCGAGGGAAAGGAGTTATTTCCATGAGATGGAGTCTGACAGACTCCTGGAAGAGAGGCTGGTTCTTTCTGAATGTCCATCTGAAGCGAGAGCTTTCTCAAGCTATCTAGAAATGCCTGTGCTTAGGAGATATCCTATCTACACTGTAGACACTGAAGATGTAAATGCTTTGAATCATTTTTGCACTGCTGTCTGTAGTTTTGATGCAATTATCTAAAACAAAACTCTTATTTTAGGAACATTTTTCATGCTTCAGATAAAGTTTACCAGCAATTTTGCAGAACTGAAATTAAAAAAAAAAAAAAAAGTGTGTGATGTACACCAGTTGCAAACACTGTTAAGTCAGTGTAAGGTCTTGCCTTGGGCATGGAGAGGTGGCTGGCACAAGACAGAGTTCTGCAAAGAAAATATTCTCTTGAAGATCATATAGATAAAATTTTACATCTGATTATTTCAGCCAGTCATTCATTATAAAATGTCTCTGTTTAGGTTGTGTGGTCGTGCCGTGATCATCACTGTGGATATCTAATGATGTCACCTGGCACGTAGCTGTTGCTGAGTCAGAGGAACGTCTCTGTTTCATCTCACTCCCCTGCCGTAGCACATTTTGCGTAGGCTTCTCACAGCGTGCGGTTTTAGCTGTGTCACTCTTGCATTTCTTCTTTTGTCAAATGGTCTTATATGTTGGGTGACGGTACAATATTCACATTATACAGATACATTTCACTTCCATTCACGATTCTAGCACTGGTTTCTTTGCAAGTATGAGCACAGCTTTGCTGTTCCAAAGAAACAAACTAAATACAACCTAGTGGCAGAAGAATTAAGCTGAATAATTTACAGTGCCAATTAGTCAGAGGAATACACGTTAGCAATGTGTTATATGATATTTGGAGAATAATTTTCCACTCTGTCTCTTCCCAGTGCAGGCCTTATGAGTACAGAAAATTAAAAACTAGATTTTGCCTCCTCTGCAAGCCTCAGTCCTACTGGAGGTCTGTATTTTAAATTGCCTCATTTTTTTTTTCTTATTTATTGTGAGGAATAAAATATTGAAATTCCAAACACCATGAAAACAGCTGTTCGAGTTTCCCCTGGCTATTGGGTGGTGAACTACGGCTGCACTAAAGACACTCGTGCTGGAGCACACGGGTGCCCAGGGCCCCGAATTGGGAAGAAGGGCTCAGAAGGAGCCGGGGGAAGGTGCAGGTCTGTCCTGCTAGGGAGGGCAGATTGGCAGGGGAGGAGGGAAGGGGGACACACTCTTGCCCTGTGGTTATTAAAGCTGGAAGGGAACCCATTCCCCTGGTGCTTCCCAGGGAGGGCTGGTTTGTTTTGGCTCTGCTCTTCAAGTGGAAACATAACTGCGAATTAAAAAACGGCATGCTGAGTTCTAGGAGTGTTTGCTGCTGTGTTTGCCAGAGCCAAGCCGTGGGTAGAGGGCGAGTTGTCATTGATTTTTGAAGCCTGAGTGCGCTTTTCATACCCTTACGGTGAATAGTAAACAGGGTAATGCTGCTTATGATAGGAAGTTTATGAATAATGCTAATAAATGGAGTGTTCGCGCGGCTGTTCTCCTTCCCTGACATAACATAGCCACCTGCTCCCTACTTTAGGTTGGTGGAAGATAAATATCATCTTGGAATATAAGAAGCTAATATATTCTCAATGAGAAAGTATTTCCACAAGCATTAGTTTTTTTTTCCTTTCTTCTTTTTATTCAAGACTTTTTCTCCTAGTTCTCTTTGATAATGTGCAATGAATATATCAACTTTCAATAATATTCTTCTGTGAATTATATTCTGTGGTAGTGATAGTAAAAATGCTACCAATACCATAGCACAAGCATCAGTGTAGATCTTGATGGTGCCACGTGGACACAACCAACAGGCCATTACTGTTGTGCTGACATTGATTTCTTGAAGAAGATAGAAAAAATAAAAAGACCATTGCCATCATATAACATAAACTGAAATTAAGGCCTTGTTGTATAGACCACAGTCACTGAGTCATTTCATTAATTTCTAGACGAGACACCAATGATGACAGTTTTATTATCAAGCAACAGCATTTAGAAAGCTGTAAAATATAAATAGCAATACATATATAGCACCAAAATATTAGCAATTATGAATATACATAATTCAGTTCATCAGCAAGTATGGTTTACTGCATTAAATCAGATTTTGGAAGGACTCCCCAGATACAGCTGTTTATACACACAGGTACAAGCAGTGCCCTGGGCAGGCTGGTTGCTCTCCTGAAGCTGATATAAAGTAGTGGGCAAATTGCTCAAACTGAAGGGTTAAAGCTGATTTCCGTTCCTGTTTGTTTGTTTGTTTGTTTGTTTTTCCTGATCAATAATATCTTATTACAAAAAAAGAGAATGAGGAAGCAGGCGAAAGCGAGAGCTCATACATGTATTTGCTTGAATGCCTCCCTCCTTATTTCATGGACTGCCTGTCTTATACAGAGATTCAACTGAATCACTTCCCATTATCCTGGATTTTCCAGTGTTAGCTGCATGGGAGTTTTCACTGGCATGAGAGAGAATGAATTGTCTGTGCTACACTAATGTAATTTTGCAAAAAAAAAAAAACAAGAACTGTCCGTTTTATGTCACAGAAAAGGTTTGTTTTGTATTCTTGCTTTTTAAGTAAACATGGCTTGCAGC
Organism: Crypturellus undulatus; assembly: GCA_013389825.1. NCBI lineage: Eukaryota > Metazoa > Chordata > Aves > Tinamiformes > Tinamidae > Crypturellus > Crypturellus undulatus. The sequence continues at coordinate 335,703 of VWPW01023939.1, forward strand.
TTTCTGTACTAACACTTGGGAGTTACTCAGTGGTTGAATCGGGTTTCCTAGAACAACGCCCAAGTCAGCAGAATAAAGTGTATTTTTATATTTTCCAAGTCGCATGGGGAAATGAGAGCTTAAAAGTGAACTTTGCAACAGTACAACTCTTCTTACCTTTTTTTTTCTCTCTCTCTCTCTGAATGAAGTCGAATGCTGCGGAGTCTAATACCACCAGAGCATCACCCGTGCTCCATTTGGAGCCCCAGCTGGGACACGGGTAGCTTCCCGGGTTTGCTGGGTCTTCGACTGCTCCCTGCAAGGCACCTTCAGACGTCCTCAAGGGCATCCAAGGAATGTTGCTCACGTTGGGGTGAGGTTCGGAAGGACTCTCTGGATTCCCTTATTTTTCGTCTCGTTTTTTGGGTGCTGCTAAATGACCTCTGCCAGCTATGGATTAACTGCTTTTCGGCTCACAAAAGTATTCTGAAAGGCGGATTCTTTCCTTGCACAGATTTCATTCAATGGTAGGCTGTGTCAAAAGTCAAGTGATTGTCGGGCAGGCAGGTATTCGGAGTCTTCCTCTCTCTCTGGCATCTTTCAGGGCATAAATAACATGCGGCTTTTTACATTTGGACCTTGCTTCCCATTTTTGCTAGGTTTCAGGAGGATAAATAGCAATACAACCAATAGCCTTCTGATAGATGCTGCTGTTTATTGCCATTGCTTAGGAAGGCAAGTAACTACCTGTTGCAGGTTGGACTATGCACAAAATTTGGATGCTAAAGCAAGTACCATTCCTTTAGCTACCATTAATCACGTGGCGTAGCTGAGAAGTTTGTTCCTCTCCACTACATACTAACAAACTGCTAATACCCACAGAGCACAGAAAAAAAATTACATTACACTGTCAATGTACAGTCCGTGGATTGTCTTTTTTGTTGTATTTTATGAAGTGCAGATGTGCGGCAAGGAAAAGCAGGAAGGAGATCATATTTCTTCGACATAAAGCAGCACTGTGCATAAAATGCAAGGATGAATGACCCTCCGAAGGCTTGGAACTAAGCAGCTGCTTGGAAAAGCAGGCACAAGTTCATGCAAGCACCAGCTACACTGATACAGCAAGGTATGACTGGGAATCTTGTTAAGAAAGTTTCCCATAAAAGTATCAGTCATAATTTTTTTCCTACCTTCACCAAGGTCCATAGTATTTACTAAGGTTAGAAACAATTAAGCTGAAAACAAATGGAAAAGGCCTCATTTTCCATGTGCCTCTGAGAAGGAGGGTTGCTCCAGTTTCTCTATTTACGCAGGGCTTGTGGGTTATCAGTGGAGAAAATTATTCAGTGGAGAAAGCTGGGGAGCAAACGCTTTTGTTTTTCTGAGGAAATGAAAAAAATCACATTAAACCTCTGCTTTGAACAACATAATTTGAGCAACATCTGGTGAAAACCCAATTACCTGAATTTTTTTTTAAGTATCCCTTTCTTTTCTTCAGCAAAACACACCCACAGGGGTGGTCAGATATTGCTGGGAATTAACTGCAAGGCCTTCAACACTCCCATGTCAAAGGCGGGAACCTCACTTATCTCCTCAGCACTTGGAGAAGCCGCTTTTTTAATATCTGAATTGTCACCTGGCCTGAGAGCGCTCGTGGTGGTGACGAGACAGGAGAATTCAGAAACAACGTGCTAATCTTTCCCTAGAAATGCTGCCACCAAGCTTTCTGTATCATCACCTGTGATATTCTCGTCCATTCCTTTCAAAAGTGATAGTCTGGGTCAGTGTAATTTCATGGGAAGTGCAATATTGTGGTAACCACTGCCACTCATAAGCATAAATGTTGCGTGCGGTTATCAGATGTACTGACAAGGACCTCGCAAGTGTTTGTTTGAAGACAATTTTATTGCATACTCGGCATAAAAACTGTTCTTTGCATATGCCCCAAAAGTTACAGTGCTCAAAAAAGGATGGAGAATTTCATTCATCATTCATCCTGTTGTTTTGCTACTGCTAGAAGTATTAGAGCTCCAGGGGGAGGTTTTTTTGTGGGCTCTGCTGGAACTGGCAGCCTGTAAGTCTCTAATGGGAGCAAATGATAGACTTCCTAAAGCGACAGTATCATTTCACTAATGTGCAACTAAAAGTATTCAAGTGAAATCTAATAGCTTCTACTTTCCAGAAACATTATTAAAATAATTGCTGTCTCCTTTTTTTTCGCAAAGCAGTATTTCATGGAGCAGATTGTCTGGAAGGAAGGTAACCTAACCTATAATGGGGGAGATGTAAAATGCCAAGGCAATAACATGTCCAAAGTGCCTGGATTACAAAGCTGCAGCCGCGTGAGACGCTGTGTGCTGGGGGGAACCCCGTGCGTTAATCCGTGGGTTGTGGGGCTGTGAGTATATAGCTACGTACGCACATATATGTGAATAAGTGAGAGAGAACACATTAATAAAATACTAATAGTGTACAATTAAAACATTTTCATTGAACAAATGCGCCGCCACCGCCGCAACGCGGCATCAGCGGCCACATGCCGCGTTGCGGCCATGTCGGCGGTGATGAGGGCGGCTGGAGCTCCGGTTCAGCTCCCTCCCAAAATGCTGACGGCAACGCTGGGGTTTAGGGGGTGGAAGGCCGAGTTCCTCCCTCCGACGAGTCCATTGGCTATAGTAAAATTGTACCGCAGAGAAACTTGCCGCGGAAAGGCCTGAGGTGGCAAACCTCGATGTGCTTGAGTCACTAATGACCTTTAGACATGTAGTGCTGCATGAAATAAATAAATCCCCTTTTCAGCCTTTAAAGGATGTTTCTGGTAGGAAAACGGGGAATGTGGCATCCTCGTGCTCAAGCGTTCTGCTTCCTTCCCGCCCCTGCAATCGTATTAAGGGAGGTTGCACTGTGTTAGGGCCCGGGTGGGATCCTTCCTGCTCCTCCTGCTGGGGACCGTGCACCACAAATAACCCCATTTGGAGCAACACAAATCCCGTTTCTCCGCTGCAGCACCGCGCTAGGGAAGGCTTGAGCGAATTTATCATTATCTCAAGGTGAACATCCAGCCCAACCACAACAGCTTCCCTCAGGTCACGATTCAGACTAGGGATGCTCTTTAACTGTTTGAACACACGGCAAGGTCCATATATTAATATAAGCGTGTCTCTGGACTCAGCAAGGAATAAATACCATTTTTTCATGAGCTTCTCACCTTCTGCCACTTTTCATGGGGTGCAGTATGGATACGTGTGTGAAGAGAGGAAGAGCTGCGGAGAGGTTTTAATCACTAGAAATAAGATGCTATATCATTCCCCCGCATAATCAACAGAATTGGGGTTTTGCTTTCTCCTCACAGCTGTAATCAGGCTGGAGTTTACCTTTCCCGCTGAGGTTCACACTGTTTGCCTTTGCTTCTTCTCCTCGTTTTCCCACCCATCCGCACACTCGCACACCCTCCCACTCCTGCACTGCTCTGTACCGTGTGCGCACACATCCCCACACACGTGCAGCCGAGGTGGGACATCTTTTCCCAGTGCGTGCATCAAGACCCATGTTGTACACACTGGGAGTTAAGGTTAAGGGGTTAAGCCACTGGGGAGAGGTGGCCGAGGCATCAGGGCAGCGCCGTGATCTTGTCTTGCACCGCATGCGGGGTGCGAGCGGGGCCGCAACAGAGCTTCCTCTCCACGGGCCCTGTCCCTGCTGGAACCGACTCGGGCCACAATGCAACATTTAAGGATGCTAAATAGAAAACAACTGTGCCAGTCGCACAGGCTTTACCTTGTAGTGTATCTTAGAGGCCCCTACAGAACGGGAAACAAGGTACTGCGTGCAGACCGAGGCGCTAGGCTTTGTGCTTTGTAACAAAGCGCAGTGCAACTGCCATCGTCCCGTAAATCAGAAAGCAAAAGGACTCCTTAAGCAGCTCCCATCCTGCTTTATTTGCTAATTAAGAAGGGGGTTTGGAACCGCTCTTCAGAAACGATTGCTCTAATTAATCCGCTGCTCCTCTGCAGCGCTGCGCTGTGCAGCGTCGGAGCACGCGGCAGCCCCCGGTGCTGCTGGAGCGCGTGGCGGCCGGGAGGGCAGCCCTCCCGCGCTTCCATCGCGTGTCCCTCCCGAGCCAGGGCTCGAAAGCCGCCCATAGACACACTGCCACAAATCTGCTTGCAATAGCGCTATGGATCAAATCTGCTTTTTTATTTTTTTAATTTATGCAGAATTTTAAAAAAGACAAAAGGTTTTGAAAAAGCCAGTGGTGGGTTTTAGTTTTAATTATTTTTAAAGCTTAATAAAAGAAAACAGTGATTGTTGTAATTGTGTTCCCGTTGCTGTGATACGATCTCTCATTCTGTGGATGATGGATGGTTTTTAAGGTAGTTCATACGTCTGCCTTTAAAACACTGCATGCATTTCAGGCATGACTGTGCAAAATGTAAGACATCATGCGCGGAAAGAGAATGGAGGAGGGTGAAGCATGGGCAAGGATTGCTTGGCGTTGCTCAGAGTCTGCTGCAGTTCGAATGCGATTCAGATCGGTGGAGACAGAGATTTGGGGAGAAGTAATTGAATTATCAGTTATGAATATGCTATCTGATAGGCGTAGCCTTGCTTTTTGTCTAAGCGAACTATTCCCACACTGACCCTGCTGTGAGAGGGTGCATTTATTATTCAGAAGTTTCGGTGAAGGATTTAATGCCCTGCAGGCTGTTTGCAAAGTGTTCTTAGCAACTTGTTGTTCAGGGATGGAATATGCTTGTTCTATTTCTTGTTAAGTTTATTAGAAGTCCTGAAGGAAATGAGAAGGAATAGGTCTTGAATGGCAGTCCACTGAAATCAATAGGAAAAAAAAATAGAGATTCTAGTTGATTTTAAATGCTATTTGATAAACTCCTTTAAGAGGAGTAGTGAAAATAGATATGCACACGTTTGAAATAATGGACACTCCACCTTACTTTCTAGAATTAGCAAGCGCCTCAGATGGTAATACTTATAAATCTTGCATGACTGCAGCCTACCTGATCCCACAAATGTCACTGGGGTAAACCCACAGCATTTTTCACAAAAAAAAAGAGGTATTAATGTGTCATTTCTTGCTTTATTTAACCAGTCCTACTCATAGTAGACAACAAGAACATTTTAAACTCTTCAGATTTTTATTGCGAGGTCATTTGGGATGAACCTATGTTTTTTTCTCAGCACTATATAAATGACCATCATTTCAGCCTACCATATTTTAAAGAACTTATGATGTTAAAGACAAATGGCCCAATATTTAGCTTTGTGGGGCTTTTATCCCTGCAAGCTAGAGCTAGGTCAGCACACTGACTTTTGGAAACTGCTTTGTGCAATATAAGGATACAAGGTGTTATGAGCACTATATTAAATATGAGATAACTGTAACAAAAATCCATTTTTCAGGAAAAAAAAAAAAAAAAAAAAACTTATCTGCCAACCCAAATCTCTGAGCTATTTGGAGCTGGCCTCTCCATATCTATTTGACTGGTCATTAAAAGAAAAAATAAATTGAAATGACCTCACGGTATCTAGCTCCTCTCTGGTTAAAAATTTTCCAGCACAACAGTATTTGCCAGGAAATTATAAATCACGGGAAGGAACTGGCACCTATTTACTTTTTCCTTCTTGCCCATCTGTCTTTTCGATAGCGCCTCAAGATCAAACAGCCACTTTTAAGGTTTTCTTCCCTAAAAGGGAGCAGGGAGGCTGCGTGGTCCCTAGAGGTCCCATAGGGCGAGGGCTCAGCTCCGTCCACGTCTGCGTGTCCCCCACCGTGCTCACCTCCGAGAGGCCCTGTTTGCAGCCCAGCACTGTTTGCATCCCCTTTCCCCTTTTTTCCCCCCAATGATTTATAAAATTAATGAGCCACATTTTCACAGCAACGACCCGTGCTGAGCGTGTGCATTTCTCAAATTGCTGCAAGTACTTGGCCTTCAACCTAATGTGACGCAGTCCCAAGCACACGCCAATACATGCATTGATGCATTCCCCATCGTGGCTTATTACTGCAAAAGTTATTTTCCATACATCTATGCGCTCGTGTACTCAAGTCTTCACGCTCCTGGGCGTTACACGTGCACATCTATTACCTTTACATGTCGCGTCCTTTCCATTTCCACTCCCACCACCCAGCGGTTTTGGCATCTGCAATTATGTTGCATTGAAATAACAAAGTCTTTTAAAATTAATTTTATATTTTAAAATAACCAAAAAAAGACTTCTCTTTGTAAAAATGAGAAAAAAATGTCTACATGTAATTTGCTTTGTATTTTAATTATTGTTATCTATGAGTGCTTTTCATCTACTTCTGCCTGTCAAAATCTGCTGATTTTCACCACCTTCAACACACTATTTTAGAGCAGAAAAGTTTGCAGAGATGCTTCCTGATCCCAAAAAGGGACAAACCCAAGTCTCTCCTGACGCTTTAAGCAGCGTCTGCTGATTCTTCTGCTTTAAAACGTATCTGTGGAAAGGAGTGAGGAAGGAGGTCTGGAGGGGAAGATGCTGGGTCTGGATGAGGACTGAGCAGCGCGAGCAGCGCCGAGCCGGGAGACGTCTGAGATGGGGATGGGGGAACGGCGAGACTCGTGGCATGGGGAGAACTGAGACAAGCAGATGGCTTAGGGGAAGCTGAGAAACACTGTTAGCACATAAAGCAGCACACGTCTGACTGCGAATTGCCATTCTGAGTTGCTTTCCCTTCCTTCCACGCTTAGCTAATGCCTCTGCCGTTAATGACTTACACAAGAGCTTTACTGTGAAGACCTGAGACTAAAGAGATGTTTTTGGTAGAATGGAAGCGCAGGTCTAATGGGAGGAGACAAAAGGAAGCAGGCTGGGAGAAAGGCAGCTTTGCAATTTGCTTTTTTCCCCCTTTTCAACTGCAAGTCAATCTTCCTCCTAGTCGGGAGGTGCCACTGCCACGGCTAGGCCTGCGGGTCTGCTTTGCACAAGCAGACGTGCTGCAGCAATGAGGGCCTTGGTGACAGTCCCTCTGGAGGACTTCAGCAGCCTGGCTGTGCAGCTGGAGACTTTGCAGTCCAACAACGTTGCTCATGTTCTTGGTGTTGAGTGTCCCGCTTCCTCGCCACCTGGCAGGGGGTTTTCTCCAGTTTCTGGGAGCAGAGCGGGATAGTGGCCCGGGTCAGGGCAGAGGTGCCTGCACGCATTGAGCCCTTGGGATGCTGAATGCATCGGTACACACTGCTGAATATGTTGCTTCCGTGTTTTTCCTCAACAATCCGATCATTACTGGCGATAAACATAGAAATTATGATAAAAATTTATCTCCACTTTCCCGCTGTACCTGTGAAACATTAGTAATTTAAATGAGTCCGTCTAAACTATAAAATTACCATGTCATGTTCCCTCATTGCACTACAATGGGAACCGTTCACAACGGCTCCTCATCTATCCCTATAAAGACAAAACAGGGTCCAACTGTGCTCTTGAAGCCAAGCGCTCAAGTTTGTTACCTCCGTATTCAGAGGGACATAAACAACCAAGGGAGGCACGAGTGCCCTGGTCGTCTTTGGGAGTCCTACAAAAATATTTAAGTATGGAGTGTTTAAGTTCATTTTACGTATGAACTCCAGGTCAGGAATTTCCTGCTCTCGCTGGTCATTAACTGCCAGGAAATTTCCGAGCTGGATGTCATTACTGTTAAATTATGAAAATATTTATAAGTTTGGAAAGGAATCAATTAGGTATTCATGTATTTAAAGTTTAAAATGCAAGAAAAAAAAAAAACATGATGCCACATAGAGTTCAATTTGCAAGTATTAATATCTTCTTAACAGCTGAAGTTTAATAGAAACAAACTAAGAGGCAGGACCTGCTTCTCTCCAATATACTGGACTCAAAAGCATTATAACGTGTACTGATGGTAATACTTGTTCCAATTTCAGAGCATAATTTGAAGTAACGATCAATGCCAATGTCTGAAGAGAAAAATATGCACACACGCACACAAATTGAAGCTGATTAAAATGAGGCTAAAAAGTGCAAAATATTTTGCCATTTGTTGTTCATACTTTCGAAGCAGTGCTTGTATAACCCATATTCTCGCAGAATAACTTTTTCTCATTTGAAATACTTTTTTTTTTTTTTTAAGTAGAAAAGCTGCCTTTACTTTGATTTAAAATCCACTTCCTTACAGTGGCTGGAGATTTATGAGCATGCATACTAAGGAAGAAAAAAATCCTTAGTGATTGCTGGGCTGCTCCTCCCTCAGCTGATGCTACCTATTTCCTCCGAATCAGGTGCAATGCAAAAGATGCTCATGGCAGACACTCCAGAAAGCCAGAATATGCAAGAATGCTGCACCGTATTGCTTTGGATGCCTGCACTGACATTCTCTGACTGTCTACCTGTCCCTTTTTCTTACAGAGTTCAGAATTGGGGTATATTTTGGTGAATGTCAGGAATATTTAAAGCAAGGAAAGCATATTTTCAATGGAAAAGGACAGCATTTCCATGCCATAGTTGGCAGTGGGGTGTTAATTGTGCACATTGTGATTGTGTGCAATAACGAAAGCTCTTTGCATTTCTTCCTCGTGTTATTTCTCAGCTAACCTAATCTACAAGCAGGTTGCTAATTTACTGTTCGAATACACGTGAACTGCACAGGTATTGCACTCCCAGTGTGCTTCCCACAAAATATATTTCTGCTTTGTCTGCTAAAATTAAGATTATTAATATTCTATGAGAGTAAAATATCATGTTAATACTTTGTATTCAGGAGATTTTCATCAACATTTTCTGTCACAGGAAGAATAAATATATCCATTCTCCACCACACTTACTGCCCAGGCTTTATTCTAGTCCTTTGCTCTTCTGCATCTTTCAGCCTCAGCCTTTGTAACCTGGATGCCAATGGTTATGCTGATTAACTCGTTAAGCTAATTGATGTATAATAAAATAATAGCTAGGTTTATCTCTACATTTCCACATTCCTGCCCATTGACAAGAACTGTTTATAAATAAGCATTCATGCTGACAAAAAAAAAATAATTTGTGAACACAAGTCAATTAAGGGAGAGGAGCTGTTCATGCAACATGATGACAGAAAGAGGACCCACCAAAGATTTTGGTGTTAATTTTATCCTTCACCTTGACACGTTTTGACATTGTCCTTTACACACAGTGGTGGAACAGTTAATTGATGAAAATTCACAAAAAGGACAGTTAGTAGAAACTTATTTCGTCCTACCTCAGAAAATGGCTTCGTTCAGGTATCAGTAAATTACATGTGCAGTTGGTACAGTTTCTTACAGCTTGAATTTTGAGGACTCCACTGTTCACTACAGTATTCCACACATCCATCCTATTCAGCAGATTGTTTATGCGTGTGCTTCGCTTAAAGACACTCCCTAGGATGTATCAAATTTGCTGACATTAAAACGGTTGGTACTTAGAGTAATTTGCTACGTAAGTGTACTGCTGAACTGGGACATTCACCTGAGATGCTTACACTAATACTGTGAGCCTTTGCTAGACAAATGCCTGAGCACAGATCTTTTACGCTAAAATTTAGTGAGTAATTAGATAGTATCTACTTGACTAGTTAATTTTTCATTTCATTATAAATGTTCATTAATAAGTTTTCCATTTTTTTAATCTATTCAGAATACTTCATTTCACATATCCAAAGATATTTCCATGTCACTGTCAACATTGCAAGTTCTTGTTTTCTTATTTTCGGTTATGACTGGTCTTTTTTGCTCCCTCTGATCAGTAAACTAGTGAATTAAGAGCATTAAATTATTTTTGAAGCATTTACCTAGATTCTAGAGGAACTGTAGCTTCCACACTACTTGCCATTAACATACATCCAGATTTGTTGGTAAATGGAGATTCATTGCCATCTGATTTTTGTCGTAGAGTCCCCAAAATCTGTAATGCAGTTTCTATTATTGTACACCACACGGAGAACCCCTTCTTTATTTTTACAAACCTGCCAATCATTAAGAACTTAAATTTGAGTCATAGGTGGAGTTAAAGGTAAATTACTTACAAAGGATCTTTATAAAGGACATTATAAAGCTTCAGGAAGCAGGGAGATGCCTACATGTAGTACAGTGATCAGGATAGCTGAAATCATAAGAATTAAAGCAATTCCCTGAGTCAAGGGAATATTTTATTAGAATAACACAATAAATTCCAGCAGTTCTCTTTAATGAGTTTCTAAATAAGCTTTAATATCCTCTTTAATACAATATAGGTTGGTTTGATAGCCAGATTCATGGCATCATTTGGACTAGCTCCTACCCATTTCCCCTGAATTAAGAGCAGTTAGGAAATGAATTACTAATAGACTGTGTAGAGTAGAAAAAATATTTGGTGAACTTTGTTTTCACTTTTGATTTATGTCACAACTCAGTTAATTCAGCTTTGTGGTTGCCCTTTCTGAAAAAAATGCAAGTGAGCTCCATCCTAGTTTTCTATGATGAGTAGATATAAACCATGTTGAAATACAATTTAAAATATTTCTATCATTTCTAAACAAAATATTGCACATTTCTAGCAGAGTAACTTCTTGTACCATTCCTGTATAAAAAAATAAAAATAATAATAATAAAAAGAAAATAGCAACCATGGAAACCACTTATCAGCCCTTGATATGGATGTAAGATAAAAGTGGATTGCTAAACCTTCAGAAGCAGCCCGACGAGTTAGGTCCAGATATTTACATGACTTTAACCCACAAGTACTAATTTTTAGGGTAGAATATTAAACCTAGGAGGTATCCATGCATCTCATAAAGGTTATGCTGAGAGTTTTCACCTCAAATGCCATTTTGCCTTATTTGCACTTCCCTTTAACATTCTTTCACACCTACATTTTTCCTGCCTCTGCTCCCACCCCGGTCCCATCCTCAGTGCCTTTGGTCCCAGCTCCTGCAGCCCAGGCAGCGCCGCTGCCCTCGGCCCTTGCCGTTTTCACAGGTCTGTTCTCACTAAAGTCTGGCCGCAATGCACTTTTTTATCAGATGAGAACAGGGACAATCCTGTTAATTTAAATAGCATCTTGGATACACGTAAGGCTATAACAAATGGATAAGAGCCAGGAAATTTAGCGTACAGGCTGACTTGCTTTACTAGGCTTGTCATGCTAAGCTCAAGTGTTTGGATAGAACATGCACATTAACAGTGATACTGTCTCAGGTTTAAGCACAGAAAAAGCTATTAAGCTGCTGTTGTGCCCTATAGTTGAAAATAAGATTTTGCAGCCACAGTGATTTCCAGCAAAAGCTGCACCCTTGTTTCCTTCCATTCGTATAAGGCCTCCCTCATCGCTGCCGTGGAGGCAGCACATATTTTTTATTTTACTCCTTGAGCAGAACAGAGCAGGGTGAAAACCTTCCCCCTGTCAGGATTTCATGTTTGTTCTTCATTATCTGTTGTTTGCCTAATCTGAAATGTGCCATCCAGTCCGAAAGTGCGGGTTAGCTCTTCATTTCTGAGCGGTTATCCCGCACCCACTGCAGTTTAAACCAGCTCATGCACCGAGAGCAAGGCAACCACCCAGGGCGTTTGCAAATTCTGCAACCGTGCCGAATGCAATGTGGTTGTGGCTTTAACTGAAGACCTTGCAAATGGATTTTGCTAATCTATGTGTTCTCACTGAGCTTTCAAGGGGCTTCAAGCTTTTTATCACTGCTTACAATGAGAGAAAAGAGGAAAGGGAGAATTATTTTTATTTTAGGAAGTGAGCTTGTATTTTAGCCTCATTCCCTGAATGATTATGGATGAGTGCATGTAGCTATACTTACAGCTCATTGACTTTATGTTCAAGCAAATACCTAAATATATTGTCCCAAGCGGTAAATATTGACTTATGCCAACAGTAGTCAATAGCTCCATTTTACATGCTCGGTGTTACACTTGGGCAAAAACAAGTGCCAGCAAGGACCCCATGACCACATGCGTTCCAGACATAGGCCCTCATCCCACACCTCATAGTGGCCTGGAAGCTCCATCGTTCTCCCAAACTTTGAGACATGAAGATGGTAAGGAAATATTCTTTATCCTCCTTTCCCACTTCTTATGTTGGTTGAGTGATTTTGTTTGCTGCTTCCTGATCGTTCCTAAAAACTTGCAAGAGTAGTTCTTGATCTTCTATAGTTATATTTTGACAGTTAGGTGAATGTGGGGCGTTTGATTTACACATGCATGTTGAATCCATATGTATAGTTCTTTCAGTTTCTAGACATGCAGTAGTCAAGGGTTCTCCAATTTTTTGTTTTTTAAAAGAGAGAGCTATATAAAAACTCCATTAGTTCTTGGACATCTTCGCTTGAGGATACATGGGCATACTCTTAAACTAAGCCTCTTAATATAAAACAGGTGAAAAAGATACACAAACAATGCAACAAAAACACATCCTACAAAGAACTGTTAAAGTTTTATCATAAAAATAGTCTTAAACAAAAGAAGTTATTTATTTCTATGCAATAAATGGCTGCTAGGCAACTATGTAGGTATATGTGCACAGGTATTTTCTGTTAAATTGTGAGCCTGATCCTGTTTCCATTTCCGTACTTCCTTTGAATAAATTGCATGTAGAAAACACAAAGCACTTAAAAGTTTGAGTCATGTTGTGGCATGAAATAACTATGGACAGAAACCCTGCTTCACTAGGGCTGGTATTTTATCTTTCATACTTAATTGCCCCTTTAACCACTGGTACTTAGCAGTTCCACATTCTGTTTTGCTAGAAATACGTGTTGTTTTTAATACACTTCTCAAAAGCATTGCTCCTAAAGGAATTTCCTATGTCTGTTAACCCAAATTTGTGACTTTGACTTTGAAAGAAGAATGACATGAATGAAATCAAGTGATTTCTTAGCATCACATTCACTGTTCCCCTATTATGGTGCCTTGGCCCTATGAATTTAAATCAGTGAGAAAACAGAACCAAACTGACAATTAAAATCTACCTTAGCCCTTCTTCCAACTTTAATTTTATTTATGCATTGAGCATGGGCCAGCTACATCACCTCACATTTACGTAAATGTTTCCTGGGTTTTCTCAGTCCTAGCTTTTACTTTAATGCAGGGTGTGATGAGGAAAAATCACTTTTCTGATGTTTGACCTCTCTTAGCTGTAGTAATATATATCAGAGACCAAAAACAGTGAGCTCATCAAAATTGTCTGCATGACTAAAATCCCCTCAGCAGCCTGTACAAGGAAGGTTATTCCGTTTCTTTAACATTTTTTCAGTTTGTCTGTTTGCCTGACTATTTCTGAACATTTAAGGACAGTTTACCATTGTAATAATCGGAGAGATAGAGAAATCTCCTATTTCTATATTGCTGTAGTCCAGTAATGCATATCCCTATGCAAAATGTTTATTTCTCGTAATGTATGAAAGTGAAGGGGCAGAAGAACAACAGAGCTTGAGGCAGTGAGCAAAGTGAACCTCAGGTGAAAGACAAAAGCCTGGAAGAATTGATCGTGCCACTCCGCTGCTCTCCTGGTCCTGGTTTTAACGAATAAGAAAGAATTAGGAGAGGGAAGGGGTGAAACTGGAAAAGTGATTAAATACAAGATCAGAGTGGCTGCAGACTGGGTATTCTGCCAAGATAACATTAGGAGAGCTTGTGCTAGAGGGTGCCAGGGCAGTACGTGCCCAGCCAAGGACACTGGAGGCGGTGCAGGCTTCTGCTTCCCAAGCCTACCAGGAGATGCAAGTGCAGAAGAAGAGCCCCTCACAGATGCGCAGCCTCCCAAGCGCTGGGTCACCAACACGGTGTTACCTGTTGTCCTGCAGAACCTCCCGGCACCGAACAAAAAGGCCAACCCAACAGCTTGTTCCCGTTAGGTATAAAACCAGTTAAAAACTCACAGCGCAACTTGCTCCTGTGCTGGATCAATCCAGAGATAACATGCAATGTTTTGCTGGTCGGACGATCTAAATCAGAGTTATTTTCTGGGGAAGGCAGAACCTGAGCAGGCTGAGATACAAAGCTCACCCTCCAGCCTTCTCTCCAAATAAGCCAATTACAAAAACTCAGCAATCAAACATCCAGAGCAATATGGTCCGGGTTATTATGTGCACTGCTCTGCTGGGTGGACATCACTGTTGTCTTGGTTTTGCTTTTCTTTGAACGCAAGGGGAAGGAGCTGTTTTGTTTTGTTTTTAATCAGAACTCACTGTTCAAAAAGTAATGATTCCTGGGATCAATATGAAACAACAAATTGCACCGAGCAACAAGAAATTGGACTGCCGTTTGTTCTGGAGAGACAAAATGCGATAAAAGGGCAGAGACAGCCCGGAGAGGAGGTCTGCCCCAAAGTGCGTTAGCACAACTTGTGCCTGCCCTTCCTGGAAGCCCATCTGCCCAGGGACAGAACAGGATCTGCCTGTGACAGCTTCACAAATAAAAGACACCAGCAACTCACAAGAGCTTCGTGATAAAATTCCTGATCTTGATATCTCCTGCTCGCTGGGTGTGATGACACTGTTGCCCTCAGCTTGGCCTTTTGCCTTTTCCACATATGTGAGATACAGGTGTGGAGGTTTCCTACAACATAAATGAAGAACTCAGAGGATAGTAGTGGTTTTGGTGCTTTTCTTGGAACAATATCACATTGCTATATTATTTCAGTACATTTCATGTCACCAAATTCCTCAGAAAAAATGAAGAATTTGACAGTTCTGCCATTCTCTCTTGTGAATACACTTGAGAGGCATGTCCTACTTCTACAAATCAGCATTTGTTCCCTCTGCAAGATATTCAAGTGCATGCAGAAAAATAAAAATGATCAACAAACCATTCCTAGGTGCAAAATTGATTTCTTGCATTCAAAATGGTGTTTCAATTATGTTGTACTAAACCCAGTGCAATAAGGAGAAAAAGAAGTTCCTATAAACTGAGCACTTGTCCTTGGTATGTGTTCAAACTGGGCAAGACTTTCTTGACAAACTTTTCCTCCAAAGAATCAACTAACTAAAGACAGAGGGTGCCGTGGGAAGGTGATTGGTGACCCTGCATTGAATTTAATCCATTAGAGCAGAATTATTTTAGCTGGCATTCATCTTACTGAGAGAATTATTTCTTGGCACTCACTGCAGCAGCAACTGAACACATAATGAACATTAATAGATTATTTTCAGCAGCAGCAGCCTTATGTGGACCGAGTGCGAATTAGCCCCATTTTGCAGGTGGTGAACTAAGCCCAATCCTTCAACATGATGAACGTGTCCTGCACAGCGCTGTGTGCCCTCAGCTCCCGTTGGGATTGCAGAGTGGGGACTACCTTGGAGAAAGCTTTCAGACATCCACGTGTTTTGTTTAAGTGATTTACTAAAAGTTCTACATGTGTGGCCTTCCCCATCCTCAATTACACTAAAACCATACTACATTAACAGGGCAGGGAGCCAAGGAACAAAGCCTAAACCCTCCACTTCTAACCCAGCGTCTTAACCACAGAATCATTCTTTCTCCTTAAAAATGGATGCCAAATGATCCAGGATTTTCAGGGGAAAAAAATGAGTGTTAGGCTAATGGAAGCCGTGCACTTCCCTGGCACAAATGAGAATCTGTCGATGAGAGTAAGTGGATGGAAGCAAGAAAGTGGTATAAAAAACCCTCTACAACACAAAGGGAGAAGGCCCTGGAATGAGCTGATTTGATTATCCCTATAACATTTCCAAGTTAAAATTATCTCTCGGGGATAGTATGGGCACCCAACACTTTCATCTAGTGTGTCCCATGCATTGAGCTCAAACTTCCGTAGAATAGCACCCTTCCCTCAAGGACAGAGCTCTTAAAATGATCCTTACGGATTCGCGGCCTCAGATTTTCTGGCACAGGAGCCATGTCACGGGAATGTCAAGATGCTGGCGCTTGCCTTGCATTCCCCTTCTCCTCCATGAAGGCCGAAGGGGCTGCCCACGCGTCCGTGCTCGAGCACAAGGGAAGCAGCAACGTGCCAGGAGCAGCAGGATCTCTTAGACATGGACCGCGAACAGCAGCTCCACTGTCCTCTGGGCTATTAACACTGCCGTCACTTGCCATAGCTTCCATCCTACGCTGCTTGTGGCTACCTGTTTCCAGTGTAAGGGCTGCAGTTTATCCTCATAGCAGCTTTGGCGGTTAAAAACAGGTGAGGTTTTGCATTTCATCCCCGGAGGGCTGGTCACTCTGTGACAGCATGCTGCAAATGCCCTCCAAAGTGACATGTCTTAGGGAATAGCTGCAACCTTCCTATTATTTTTGTACAGTTCAAAAATAGTAAAACATCTTTTCAATAACCCCACTTCAGACTTAAGCTCACTGCTGCAGAAAGCTGTCACGGTGGTTTTGATTTCAAAGGCTGAGAGAAAGGGAAAATGATGGAAATAGCTCTGACCTTTACTCTCAGTACAAAAGCAGAGGATCATTTCTGTGGTTACTGTATAGAGAGTGTTGAGGTTTTAGGATGAAACCATAGGATATTACTGGCTGCTCAGTTTTGAGATATCGCACACAGCATAAATGTGCACATGTGTACACGCTCACACACGTTCAGCCTGTTGCTGTAAAGAATGTCTGCGCACAGTAAATTGGCAGAATTTGTTTCCTCACGTCTTGCTCATCTGTTCGGTTTTCTTCCTGTGTCCTTTGAGATGTCTCCTATTTTAACATGCTGCCAGGTATTAAAATAACATCAAGATATTGCAGTGCCCACCTGAAGGAGAGCACAAGGGCACGCGAGTGACAGATGTGAATCCGGAGACACTCAAGCCTAAATATTGCAGGAGCAAGGTGGTTCTGGCACTTTACTTTGACTCTCACAGAAGAACTTTTTTTTTTTTTTTTGCTGGAAAATATGATCAGGATGCTTTTTATGGATTGCACTAACCAGGACAATGATGCAATGGCAAGAGGTCAAAGCTGTGAGCAAGGCATATGTGACCAACCGTAGGAATTGGAGTGATACGGGCAAAGCAATCACCACACATGCATGAAAATCCACAAATGCATTAAAAGTGCCAGGAAGCAAAGGACAAAAAAGGCAGAGCAGTGATTCATTCTCTTTAAGAAATGATACATATTACTTTTAAAACCTACACAGGTGCAAAAATGAAGAATGGAACACTACAATTAAGGCTACCCGCAGCCTACAAACTTACTTATATGCAGTTGGTAAATTTTTAGCGATGACATTTATTTATTATTAAGAGATTGTTGAGCTGCTGATATCATCAGATTATTGAGCACGCCCCAGATAAAATTGGTTGGACATAAAAAATTCCCTAGAAAATTTAATGAAATTTGTTGTCACCCCCTCCTGTTACAACATTATTTCAATTGGATTTGTTTATTAGACAGTCTTAATTGGAATAAAGTCCACTATTCACCCCACTCCTGTTATCATTTTAATCTTTAAGAGCCTAGGGACATTACTAGTCATTACTTAATTGGAATTTCTCTTCAAGTAGAGCTAATGAAATACCAATGACACAAGTAGGGGGTATGAAAAATTAAGAAATAGGAAGAAATCCGTGTGTGCCGTGCATTGCCTTGGGATTTGGCTGTGCATGTGTTTTGATAATCATCAATTTGTTGGTGTCACCAGTCCACACTTGCAAGGACCAAGATTTTTCTGTTAAAACAATCTGTAGTCTCCTTCCACACATTTTAAAAACTTGTTCCTTAAGAAGTCATTAAGAAACACTGAAACTCTTTAAAAAGACAAATACAAACAGGCAGAATTGCATAGAAACTATACATAATATTTCCAGAAACTCGCATATAAAACAGAGTAGATTTTATTGTCTCATCCTGTTTTATCAAGAGTGATGGATTAACTATTTATCATATGAAGCAACAGGTGTACGAACAGATGTTGTGAAACAAAAGGAAATTTATAGACAAAAAAGACAGAAAGGGATGTAAAGGGGTTTCCCATCTTCTGCATTTCCCAGTCTCTGACTCATTTCATGTCATTATCATCTAACCATGAATTTGATTATATCCAATTTCCCATTTACTGAATAAACAGAGAGAGGTACCTTTTTCCACTTTAAAAAAAAAAAAAAAAGAGTTTTCTGCATAGAAAGCACAGCATACATGAATGAATGAACTAGTCAACAGACTAATTATGGAGAAGATTTCCAAACAAATAAGCTAAATTAACGGGAGATCTTAAAACTAGAGAGAAATGTTTTTCTTGCATTTTTAACCTTGTACTGGATTTGACTTTGAACAGAAACAGAACCACATGCTCTAGCTGAGCAGCTTTTAAGGGAAACACATCAACATGAGAGCAGGGAGCCAAAATCAAACAACTTGCAAGCTTTGCTGTGGTTGCTAATGGCCTTCACAAGTTTAGCTAGTTGAACAGACAAACGAAGGAGCTCACAGCATCTGCTGAGAGCCTTTGAAGAGTTTAAATACACACTTGGTGAAAACTTGCTTTACCTTGCGCTTCACCTCACTGCTATTCCAGAAAAGCATCTCAAGCCTGGGTATAGTAATGAGCCCTGGGATGAAAACAGCTCTAGAAAGTCAGATGTTTCTCTCTCTAGGAAAGTTTATCACCTTCACAGTTGCCAAAGCCAGACTCTCTACTTGTACTAAATCATATTCCTTTGTTCTTGCTAAATGAACTATAATGTATGTTTTAAATGCGGTCATTTGTCACAAGAATGATGTGCGGCTTCATCTTTTCGTCTCTCCTCAGTGGTACTCCTTGTACTAACACCTTCCTTCCTGCTAACGTATTTGACTGGTTGAAGAGTGTAAATCATGGATAGATAAGGAACTTTGGCTGTAGGTACAGTAGCAGCAGGACAGCTTTTTATTCCTTTTTAGTGGATTATTTTGTAGCTTGTTAATGGTGTGATGACACACGTGGTTGAATCAATGGGAGGAAGGGGATGGCCCTGTGTTACACACGGGTTAAGGGGCAGAAGGCATGGACAGCCATAGAGAAAGGAGGGTCCATCAAACTACCATGAATAAACTTCAATCACTAAAACAAATCTGTAAAACTGGCCATGTCTCAGGCTTAAATCTGCTTCTGAGTAATGCTAAGGAAAAAATTAAAAGAAGGTTGGAGAAGAAAGAGTTTTTTTCACCCTTTTTCTCTGTGTTTGTGTGAGGATGCAGTGGGCTGCACTGCAGAACAAGTAGTTTTGTCACAGAAGAGGTCTTAGCTGATAGAAAGAAATAACCTTGTCACATTCTGTATCTTGTGCTGAAGTTAACATTATGTCATTATGCTGCTGGTATTTTGCAGCTTTACAGTGAGACACGGAGTCAAAATAACATTTCTTTTGTCCTCTTCCTCAGAGCCTTGAACTCCAGACATAATGTGAGCCTTGAATTAAGCATGTGCTTGCTTTGGATTGGAAACATTTGCACCTCTATTAGGGACTTTAGCACGTATTCTGTCTTGCTAGCACTGGGGTAAGGTAGGGATCATTACAATGCAGCCAGTAGAATTACTCTGGTAGAAAATGGAGGTAAAAGAGCTCTGGATTGTCCAAGGCCTCTCAGACAATTGGGCAAGACGTTGCAGCTTGTCCTCCAATTACTATTAACAAAAGTGCTCTTCCCCACATAGACATTTTTCTTGAAGTGCCAATTTCTTTTGAGCTTTGCTTCCCATTAAGACTTTTCTTGAATGGGGGCAAATGCGACTGATGCTCACTTTCATCAGCAGCGTAGTGTCGGAGGACTGGCCTTGCTATTACTATGTGCTCACAACCCATTCGGCAGCAATTGCAACACACTTGGTTGTCTAATTTGAAACTAAAAAAAGAAAGAAAGGGCATTTTTCAAGGCTCAGATCAGTAAGAAAATAGTATGTGTGGCAGCATTTAAAGCTTTCAAGTGCTTTTTAGAACGAATTGCATGAGAATAAATTCTTCCTTCTCTTCTCTTCTCTTCTCTTCTCTTCTCTTCTCTTCTCTTCTCTTCTCTTCTCTTCTCTTCTCTTCTCTTCTCTTCTCTTCTCTTCTCTTCTCTTCTCTTCTCTTCTCTTCTCTTCTCTTCTCTTCTCTTCTCTTCTCTTCCCTTCCCTTCTCTTCTCTTCCCTTCCCTTCCCTTCCCTTCCCTTCTCTTCCCTTCCCTTCCCTTCCCTTCATCCAGAATTTGATGTGGGGTGTTTCACCTGCAAGAATTCATGACAGCACCACATACCTCAGAAATAAGGTAGGAATTGCAAGAAAATTCTTTGTCTTGATTGTTATTAACATGTCCAGGTCTCACAACAAAAAGACAGATGCTGTTTTAGCAAGTGAGTGGAGGAGAACATTCAGATACATGGAAATTATGTTCTACTTTAAAACAGAAAACTTTGAAAATCAATCTTGGGACTGCTTGATAAAGGGAATAATAAATTTCTGCTGTCCCTCCTGAGCGTGGAGAAGGCCCTTGCCTTTCTCAGACCTCTTCCCTCTACTGAATGGTGAGTGTGAGCCCAGACCTGACGGGCGTTGAGAGTTAACCCGCTGCTCAGGGTCCCGGCATTCTATTGAAACTAAAGCAGTTTCTATCTCTGGGATAAGAAATTTATGTCCATTTACATTCTCTAACATATGCCTAGATTAAGAGTGACAGAATCTAATTTAGGCGAGTTTATTAATCACTTCTGAATGTAGCGCTGTATCTGTTTTCTAAAGGAAATTAAATAAAGAAGCTGTCCTGTTCATATTTATGAGGGATGACTTTCTAGATCAGAGGAAAAACTTACTTCCTCTGGAATACTGCTCCTAAACAACTACTCAGAAGAATACAGGTCAAGAATTTGTTTAGATTGCACCCAACTCTCCTATCTTACGGTTATTTATTGTGTCAGCAACTAATCGCTATTAAGCTGGAGAGTACCAAGCAGTAGCCCTCTCAAGCTGGAATGAGCTGTTTGTGTGCTGTGCAGCTCACTGAGCAATGCCGCATCCAGTGGGGAGAGGATACATGGAAAGCTGCATAGTTTATTACAAAACGTGTGCTTTACCAAATTTAATACATTTATTGGCATAGTTATTCCAGTACTTTGCTGCTTACAGGCTAGTTGTTCTCCATCCTGTCTTATCAGAATTGGCTTGTTCCAACAAGTACTAATGTACAAATTCTAATATAGTTTTGGCTATTGCTAGGATGATGGTATGCTACTGAAACAAAAAAAATATTACTCTAAGTTTACAATAACTTTTCAGCAGAGAAGCACTAAACCAGGACTGATACTGAACCATTCTGTTTTCTAAGTTACTTTTGTTTGCATTCGTGATGGTGCTGAACTTGTTGTTATGAGTTAGGTAAATAAGAATTGCTTGTGTGAGAAAATATTTCGAATGCCTGCGGCTTAAGTCCTCTGATAAAAATCTAATGGAAATCTGGAGTAACTTCTAGTGTCTACAAGAACTAAAGCTATTCCATTAGGAATCTCCAAATGCTAGAAAAAATCAAGTACTTTGAGGGGAAAACTCAGGAGAATTTGCCTTTACAAATAGAGACCTTTTGCTCCTGAAAAATCACATATGAAGGAGACTTCTTTGGAAAGGAATTGCTTCCAGAATGGGATCCGAATGGCTTGACAAAAGCTCAGAAACTCAAAAGTTTTGAAGCTGCCATGAAATGTACTCTATTTAAAAATAAATTGAATTCCAAGGAGGAAAGAGGACATCTAAGGTGTTGATTTTTATTTCTGAAGTTAGCAAAAATACTCAGGTTTATTCCTCGGTGTTTCTGTTTAATGGACATTTGAGCAGATTTGCAGCATCGCTGGAGTGGATTTGCCTCCTCTGAGACCTTCTTGGTCTTGCTTGGTGGCCCCTGGGTGACTCTTTTGTTGGAAATTTCAGCATAAGCTTTTCAGGTTTGACAAGACTGACTGCCAGCAGGCTCCTCAGGGCTGAAAGACCCATCTTCGATCCCCGCCTTGGTCTACTTGACCATATCCATTGCATCTCCTCACAACATTGTGCCTAACTAACCTTGAGAAGAGTCATTCCACATTCACCATTGATTCATTACTACAGATCCATATTTAATTATGTGTAACATGTTCCAGTCCAAAACTTCTAGCTCTTTGCTCATCTATGTAATAGGCCAGATTGCCATATGCTTTCAGCCATTGCAGTGATGGTCTCCTTGGGAAACTGAGTTTTCCCTCTCCTTAAATTGCCCAGGGAAGAGAGTTATTTCCTGCTCCTCCAGCTGCCTGCAGGCAGAAGCGACCACCCACCCCTTGGTACAGAAACATGACCAAATTTGAATCTAATGCATAGTAGTTTTGATTTTTTTTTTTTGTTCACAGAGGCTATTAGATCACTGCTGCTTTAAGATCAGATAATTCAGATCACATAATCACACAGACCCAAACTCTTCCTTACCCAGTTCCTTTATTTATTGTAGAGATAAACTTCTCTAGTAGAAAAGGAACATATAATTAAAAGCTCCTGAACTCTAGCTTTAGTTTCCTGCAAGCTGTCTGACTTTGCAGACAGTCTTCTTAGAAGTAATATGTGATGATTTACCTCCTGCTGAAAAGGACATAATGCACAAAGTAAACCTTCCTTTACAATATTTTTCTCAGACACTAACCTAATCTACTCTTCCTTACAAAGCAAATCTAATCTGTGATCCTCAGACATGCAACTCAGATCCTTGCTTCTGAATCTGCATCCCTGCTATTTTATTTTAATTCATTCAAAGAATTCAAACCAGGGGAGCCTTCCTCCTAGATCCAGTTCCAACTGCTCTGAATTGGAAGAAGCCTTCTACCAGGCTATGATTCAGCACTGGCTACACCTTGCCCAGTCCCAAACATGTGCTGCTTCCTACTGATAATTCAAGGTCAAAATTCAGAGCTTGCTTCGTTCAGAAACAGAAATGTGGGTACTAAGCAAATTAACTTGGGATAAAATATTATAAGGCCCCTCCTAAGAGATGACTTATATCTTCTTGCTGAAATAATTTCCATGGGCTTTCTAGTATGAGGATATGTGTAGGAGTACCCTTCTTGCTTGCATTTAAATATGAGGCAACCCTTTATGGGCTGAACTCCCAGGCATCACGGTATGACACTGTGCAGGCCACGGCGTATTCCTCCTTACCTCTCAGGAAATCTGATTACAACCAGGGCAGAGCACTGCAGAATAAAAGCAGAGTGAATGCATCCTTAGCAGGCAAATTAGTAAAATGTTCCTTACTGAGAAACTATGACATGAGCACGAACTGCTGAGTTCATTGCCTGCTGGGGCTATTTCTAGGGGGTTTGCTCTCACCTCTTGCTCCGAGCTGTGCCGTGTGTGGTCATTCAGTTTTGAAGATTTCCACAGCATAGTTGTGCAGGGTTAAGCGGGGGACCATTTTGCTTCAGACATGGCTGTCCTCCAGAAAGAACCAAGTAGTTCCACGTATCTCACTTGTGCAATAAAGCCCTAGTCAGTAATCTGCTTTGGGAGCACTTTTCGATCCCAGGTGTTATAAGTGGAGGGATGTTATCACTTTAAAGCACTTCTGGTGGCAAATGGTCTGTATGAAATGGCAAAAAGGAAGAGATTGTAAGGAAGGGAAGTGTAAAGATCAGCTCTGAAGCACATCGGAGTAACTCACACAGCTACAGCAAGGATATAAGGGCAGTGGCATCGTGGGGCTTGGGCCACAAGCAGTCCTGGTAGCCACAGGACTGCCAAGTAAGGTTGAGTGACATGAGCGTCGCTGACCGAGAATGAGATATCCTCATGGTGATTGTTAAAGGAGCCTTAAAAATCTCTCAATGACAACAACAACAATAATAATAATAATAGTTAAAACACACACACACACAAGAAGAGTTTCCTGTACACTGAACAAGAACCGAATGAGAAAAGCTGTAGCAGTCCCGGAGTGTGTTCATTCTCTGAACAAGAACCACGCAGCAAAAAGATCAGACTGCGAAAGCTCATTTTAAAAATTGTTTGTAAGTGCAGTAAACAGCCAGTAGGTTTTGAATAAATCTGCAAATAAGAGGAAAAAGGAATGTGTGACACTCGCAAATCAGGCTATGGCTTGCATGAAAGCTTTTCACTGACAAGATTCAGGTTATACATACACATTGTTCTATAGCCAGGATATATGTTGCTGATACTACAGAAGAGGTATATTCTCCTAGTAGAAAATTCTGATTGAAATCCTCCATTTTCTAGCACTATTTCTAGTACTATTGATTACCTATGATGCATCCTGCAGGCAGCTCCTTGTTTTATGTCTGATAAAAACCTCAGTATTATCCAGCATTAAAAAGAATAATAAACCTCAAACAAACATAGTCATTTGTGGAATTAGAGAAAGGGATGTAACAAAATGATGGCCAAGAGGAAGAATTTTCCTTTGAGAAGTTCAGTGCGAGAATTTACAGAATTATTTTGTGTAAGACAGAAAACATGATGAGATTTTTCCTGAAGATTAGGTTTGAGCTACTTTTTGTAATAATTTTTAATGAAAATTTATAGGTGTATGTTTTTAATTGTAGTATTTTGGGAGGAGGAGAAAATGACTACTAAAGTAGTTCCAAAATGACTTACCTTCCTTCTAAATGACAGCCAAGCGACCAGTGTCTATATCAAGTACAGAACCCTAGTATTTGCTTAAAAGATCTCCTATGGAAAGTACTGTCTCCAAGCTATTAGCTGGGGCCATGGCAGGTTAAAAATTAATCCAGACCCCGTCTTCAGAAGCAATATGAGCAGTATTTATGCTTGACTTTCTGACCCCAGAAAAGCACGATATCCACCTCCGCTTCACCCGGCTTCTGCAGAGCCGGTGTCATG
Organism: Crypturellus undulatus; assembly: GCA_013389825.1. NCBI lineage: Eukaryota > Metazoa > Chordata > Aves > Tinamiformes > Tinamidae > Crypturellus > Crypturellus undulatus. Next base: position 360,448 of record VWPW01023939.1, read on the forward strand.
GGGCAGGCAGGCGCGGACCCTTCGCATTTGGGGCTTCGGTACGAGTGCCGAATTCTGGTGTGTAACCAGGAAATCAGCGTGCAGAAATGACGGCACCTGATTTTTCACATCTCATGAGGCCGATGCCACCAGCGCCGTGGACGGTTTGCAGTGTGTGCACAATGCATGGATCAAAGGAAGCCAGGCTGAGAGGGTCTGTCTGTCAGACCGCAGTCTGAATGTCAGCGTTCTCCACTTGGTAATGAGCAGGGGGAAGGAGAATCACATCCTCCCATTTCTTTTGTTCAGTATATTGTTTATATTGGAAATTACAGTATTTCAAAGCCTTTGAAAAATCTAATAAACATAGATTCTTCCTGAAGCTTCTTTAATATTCTCAAATGTCAACTACCTTTCCCCACAAAAAAAGCCCCTTCAATCTGAGACCTAGTTTTTTCTTCAAGGTATAGGCATGCATATTAAAGTAAATAGTGGGTTATATTAATATTCTGTCTCACTCTAGTATCATATACATGCCGCTGCATCTTAATTGGCCAGTTTACAGGCAATTTTAACTGTTTTGCAGGTGATTCTTAGCAACTGCTTGTGTTCAGATCATGAATGTAAAACTGTTGGAGAAACCCTGCATACTCATTTCTTGAGTTGTTTGTATTTAAAATTTGAAAAAGTTAACCCTGCATAAATGATAAGATCAGTCCATCAGAGGATGCTTAGGGAAGTAAATAATGAATCTGTATTACTGTTATCATAGTGGATGCATGGGGAAGTTCCACTGTATAGGGTGTACATGCTGCACGAATACAGACAAAAGCCCACGTTTTTCTTTGAATTAAATGTTCTTGAATCAAAGGCTAAGGCTAGAGCATATAAAAGCATGGAAAACAACAGCCAATTTCCTCCTACGAATACAACGAGGAAGAGAAGGAGCATCAGAATGTTACAGCATAGATTGTATTGCTTGATAAGTACATATACTGGATGGAGAAGCTACAATCAATTTGTGCTGTTTCTGACTGACTACCACTTGACCAAGGCACAGCCATGTTCTCCAGCAGCAAGTCATTCTATACATTATATTTATGTGGCCTCAGAGAGATTGGAAAAGTCAAATCTGATGTAATAGAGAATGTGGAAAGAAAGGGTAAAGGAAACAGTTCTCCTGCACTCGCTCTGCAGCAGGGAACCTCAGCAGACCTGAAGAAGTCTTCTCAAAACATGTCCCTGATGATTAAAAAAGAACAAGAAACTCCCCCACAGGTATCCTCGGCTGGATCTTCTTTTCAGCATCAGTGATGCCTGGGAATCCCGCTGGTCTTCCAGGTACAGACTGAAAGAAGATTTCTGTGCTCTTCAACTTGCATTTCCTCATCATCACAGGTGGCAGAAACCTCAAACAGTGCAAGAAGCCAGTTCTCTTCGGGAGAATGTTTGCTCTTGGATAGTGATGAGAAGAAAATGAGAAGAATGTATGAAGGCAACTTTTCCTATCCAAGGTGCCAAAAGCACAAGGTGGAAGAACTCTGGCCGCTTTGTCAGTTACAACAATGTTGAAGTTCTCAGCTTCACGACGTAGCCGTATCCCATTAGTTTTAGAAGAAGCCTCTCTTTGCTTTGATAGGAAATAATTATATCCAAAACTGCTTTGAGGTCATCTTAGGAAAGGAAACAATGTGCCCAGTCTAGTCAGCACCACGTGCAAGTGGCCCAGCCCTCAGAAAAACGTGAAGACATAAAGAAGACAAAATGAGGTCCTGTGATCACTACATTAGGAGGATTGATGTGATATTTAATTCTTTAAAGTCTCCTGCTTAGCTGCTAAGCCAAAATGATAGAAAGCTGTGCTTCTCATAATTTGGTGGCAAAACTGAGCAGAAAACCATGAGTTCTGTCAAGGATAATATCCCTGGGAGCTTTCATATTATTCAGATGATCTTGAATACCGAGCAAACAGCATAAATGCTGAGCTTTGAGAAACTCTGTGTGAATAAATACGTGCCTATAACACTTTAGATATAAAATATTAATATATTTAAATGGTAATTCTTCCCCAACTCTACTGCCTTGTGAAGGAAAATGTGTTTTTTTTACAGAAAAGTCACTGGCTCCAAGTTGTGCTTAACATTATTGGTACAGACTGTGGCTGGAAACAATGGCTAGTTCTTATTAAAGCTAGCTCCATACTCCAGGAATTCTGTGTTTCCTTGTTACATGATGACAATTACAGAAGCAAACTCAGGACGGGAGCACACACCACTTTCCTGCACCATTGCTTAGTTGTTTGGGGTTAGTTGGAATTCAGATCCAGCCCCTAAATTTGCTCATGCCTCAAAAGTGGCTAAGGATTAATATTTAATAAATAGGTCAACTATGACCAGCTGTAATTGAACAGGGACAGCCTGAGATAATTCCAAATGTAACAACATGGGTTCTTGCCTCTTTTAAGGAAAGGAGAGCACTCCCTTCCTTAGGGCTGAGGGGAAGGCTCCAGGGATGTCTGCAATGTTTTGATCCCTTCTGGCCAGGCCCAGAGGCAACACTGAGCAAAAAATCTAGTATATCTGCTAGTTTTATTGGATGTTTTGGTCATTCACAGCACTGGGGACAGAGACACGACTCACCAGTTGTTTCAAGCTAATTCAAGATGAAGGAGCTATCCAGCCCCTGCCCTGCAGGCCCATGAGCACACGTGCAATGCAAGGATCTGGCTTGGTGTATCTGTTCCTAGAGCAATACATTTAGAGCGATAATCTCTCATGACAAATAACTGTGTTTAAATCTGTGGCTCCTGTGATAATGGGGTGTTACTGCAAAGATATGCATCTGTGAAGAGCTGGGTGCTCCAAGCAGTCTCCTTCCAGGAAAACAGCGTGCTCCCTGGCGGCACTGCGGTTCCCTGACCTGCTGGGCTCGTGGTGTGGATCGACCTTAGCTATTCCCATGGCTTTTGCTGTGGCATTCCCAAAAAGCACTTTTGGGGGGCTTTATCCACCTTCTCAAAAGGACAGTGCTGCTCTTTGGTGAGCTCGGTGTTCATTTCTTCTTTGCATTTCTGCTCCCTGAGCCCTACACAGACCTGCCCAATATTTTATGGGTGTTTTCTTTCTCAGCTGCCCTCTTCGCTTTTTATACACATCCTGCAGCCGAATTCTTGCTGTCCGTCTGTACAATTCACTGCTTGTGGTTCTGAAGCATTTTTACTGCAGTTCCTGTCACATGAAACTGTTTTGCTATAGTCCTTTGCCTCATAAACTGTCCATCTTCCTTCAAATCTTGGCTGAAAATACACCTTTTCTCACTTGCCTATAGCTCTCGATTTTCCGGTTTGCAGTTATTTATTATTTAGCACTCCAATTGTGGTGTTGAACTGTGTAAAGTATTTAGAAATGCACAGTATACTTATAAAGTTACATAAAATATGGGTGAGCTGTGTTGCCAGGATTCTTTTCTTTCACGTTAGTTGGAAAATATCACCATGAGTTTCCACAGAATTAGACTGGAATGCTCTTGAGTAAGTGGAGGAGGCCGGGACACAGTGTATTTTATGGGAGAGCTGCAGGAGCAACAAAGTTGAGTTTTTGATCACTTTAGGTCCACTTAGGGTTGGACTTTTGTCCTAGCAACTCCTGGCTGGCTATACATAACCTTTTTTGATTAGAAAATAATAAAAAAATAACACTAATTCAAAATGTTTTGGATGTGAGAGCAGGAAAAGGATGGAGAATTGGCTGAGAAGACCCTGGCTTGGGAGCAGCTTCTAGAAGTGCTGTGGAGAGAAATAAGAGTTGGGGATGGAACCGTGAGAAGGGAATTACAAAATGAAGTTCAGAACAACAAAGTTAGTGTCTGTTCATCCAAACTCAGTGGTCATTTGTGCCTGGATGTAGTTTCTTTGTTCCTAATCTCCTGTCATGGGTGTGAAGAAGAACAAGTAGGAATGACAGATCCAGCTTTCCCTCTGGCAGCCTTTTCCCTCAGGTCCACTGGGGAGTGGGTAGAAGGAAGATTTTACAGTCAAACTGAGATCTGACATTTCCTAGTTCAGTGAGGGATGCGTCTTAATAAACTCCCACGTATGGTCCAAATACTGGTATCGAACACTGAAGAGAGTGAGTGCTCAGACCTGTTAGTGTGACATTGGATGGAAAAAAATTAAACCTAGTGTTAGAGAATTCAAGCTAATAGCAGCTCTTTACAGCAAGTCCTATCCAAAGGGAATTATCATGTCCCTTGGAATGTGTTAAAAGGCCTTTCCTGAGATGCCTGAGAAGAAGATAAAATTACCCTGTAAGAGACAGTCTTGCTTTGGCAGGAAGAAGGACCTGGGAACTGAAGGGACATATATGTCTAAACTGGATCCTACTATGCTCTTAATGCACTGCCTCGGAGCACGGCTAATAAAACATTAGCAGCTAAATTAATCGCCTCACTGAAGGATCACTATTTATTTGGAAGTGCTCACACGCTGATATATTTAGAAACCAACAACAGCTTAGTTTCAGCTCACTGTCACACATATAGGATGGGTGCTAGATACAAGTGACACTGATTTTAGAAAACAGGAGCATTGAAGTCTGATGCCACGGAGCTACCGCGCTCCTGCGCTTCACGAAAAGGTACAGGGGCTGCAAGTATCCGCTGAGCTCTTGTCAAAGCCGTTTATTTCAGGAATTTAATGAAGCCTAGCTACCAAACTTACTTAAATATATATATATATATATGTATATTGTGCTAAGGAGCTAGTTCTTACTTTGCAGTTATAAATTTGAGATGCTCTTTCTAGGGTATGTGGTCAACCAATCTGCAATGCAACCTAGAGCCAAAATTGATTTATAAAATTAAATGAAGCAATTGTGATTGGGCCACATAATATCCATATGCATGAAAACACCGTGCTTCCTAAGTAATTAGAGGAACCATCAGTTTACTAATATTTGTTTGTTAAGTTAAACATTTGTTAGCTTGTTAGGATGAACACATCTTAAAAAGGAAAAGAAAGAGAGAGGAAGGAAGGACAGAGGGACTGTTTGTTTGTGGAAGATAATGCATAAATGTAAACTGATGGAGAAATAGGTAAACACTTCATCTACATTGATTTTCACATTCATACGCCCAGCAGTTCTCCTGGAAAATTGGATGCAATTTACTTCTTCCTCTGCTAGGAGTAGCTGCCTTTTCTCTTTAAGCCACCCCTCAAACTGCCTTCTCTCCTGCTGTGTTTTCTTTCCAGTCTGCCGTTGGGGTTCATAAACTTGGGTATTGCAGAACATGGGTTCACACCCCGCTCTCTGCTATCTGAAAGGGATAGCCTGCCCCAATCCTCCCTTGAAAACCTGAACTCTGTGACTTCTAGATGTCTTTAAGGTCAGGGAGATTGCAAGATAAAGGAAGCAATTATATTAGCCATTTAACTCAATTAATAGAGGGAAACACGGGGTCCAACTCAGTGTCCTGACAATGTATGAGGTAGAAAAGCTCGGCCCCTGGCCCCCCAGCAGGCAGGTCTGCGAAGGGATTGTAGGAGACCGCAAGGGACAGACAGTGCGGAGATAAAAACAGGAGCCTCTGTGAAGAACAGGGGAAAACACGGGTTTTGTTCGGGTATGAATAGGCAGGTCTGGCTGCCTTTGTTGCTGCTGTTGCTGGTTTTTTACACACCCTTCAGCCTTCGTGGGTTTCAGTTTGATAGCTTTTCCTGAGCGAGGCAGATATACATCACACCAGCTTCTCGAGATGCGCAGCGTTCACAAGATGAAGAATGACAAAATACATGAAGGAATCTAACACAAAAGATGAATTGTAAAAAAAGAGAATGATGCATAAAAATGGAAAACAGAAGAGTGTAGATTAAAATCCAAGAGGTGTTTATAGGACTGAGTCAACAAATCAGCTTCAATCCCTTCATACATTTACTTTGGGACTATCTATAATTCAGTTTCTAGATTGTTTGCTTGAGTATGTAGGAACTGATTGCCCTCTTGCTTGTTTGTTTAAAACAGGAGTGTCTTTGGTGCCTTTGCTAATGTAAGTGCGACATAACTGAGAGATGAGTCAGGCTGAGAAAAAATGTTATATAATGGCATTTTTAAATTGCGCCATAATTTAATGTGAGGAAAAATAATCTATAAGCTCACAGAAGTGAGCAAGTCAGCCTGTATACGAGGGACCAGATCCGGAGAGGAGCAGTCTGTATCTTCTAAGCTGAGGAGAGATGTGCCTGGGGATATGGGTCACTGGAACGAGTACAACACGGCACATTCTCCCAACTAATGTCCCAAACTGGAATTCACTCTGGCCCTGGGTATGCCGAGCAGTCGCCGTTCAGCTTGCACTCACTCAGGAAGCAGCAGCCACAGGATAGACTCAATCTCCTGCAAGTGTTTGCCAAAGTTGTTGGAGCAAAAGACATCAAATACAGAGAGCAGTTCATATTCAGGCCCCACGATTAGACAGAATTAACATTGGGTAATGAATACATTTGAGGAAATCATGGCTTACGTGCAGCTACCTCCACAAACAGGAAATGAGACTAAAATAATCTGATAAATTATTCTTTGCAAAGGAGTCACTAAAACGTCCTTTTGCATTGAGAGGTCTCCAGAGCAAGCGGTGAGCAAGGCAGCAAAGGGACTGTTTCCAGACAGGAGTTTGGATTCCCCTCTCCATTAGATATGACCAAGAAAATGGATGTTGTATTCCCACATATTAAAAGACAGTAATATTCTTTCTATAAAATAGCCAGTCTATTACTAAAAAGGCAAGAAGAAATAAGAGAAAGTTCATGAGGAGACGTAAATGGGAGCACCCTGAAACGTGCTAGTGCGTTTTGCTCAGCAGAGGCAGGCATTTTGTGTGCATATTTGTGTGTGAGAGAGAAGTGCTTTCAAAAACACACATGCTTTTGAGCACAGGCAGAATAACAGCTTTGGCTCTTGAGAATACTCAGGTGACAGACAGAGTAGTGCTTAAAGAAACTTGGAGCTGAAGTGCTATTTCCACAGCCATTATCAGCTGCACTCCCGTGACTAAGACGCGCTCCTCCGGAGAGCCAGGAGAGCTAACAGAGCTCCCAGCCCATTCGCAACAGATCTCCTTTTTCCTCTTCAGAAAGGAGCGGAGGGAATAGGAGGTGAAAAAATTAACTTGGCTGAGACCAAATTGTTAGCACACAAACAGACATGAAATGGACAACTATAAGAGAAGTTAAAGCCCCGGTCACCCAATGGGTAGTGCAGCTGAATTCACTTGTACAATTGGGCGTTTGCTTTAGCTACTGGTATTGGTTCTGCAGCAGTGACGGCTGAGCAAGGGAGACACAAAACAGTGATGCTTGTAGACTGCAGAAACGGGAGAGAAATACAGGTGGTGGTAAGAAGTGGGAAGGATTTCTAGCCATAGATTAACATAGACATTTCCTCCCTCAAACCGGAGACAGATGGAAGCTCCGCTAGACACTGTGGCTTTAGCGCTGTGCTTGTCTGTGCCTGCACTTAGGTTATGGCCACTAGGATATGGAAGGAAATACAGGGATCAGAGGCGAAGCCTGAGGGAGGGGTTGGGGATCAGCGTGATTTCGGAACTGTCATTAGCCTCTGTAGTGGAGGAACAAGTTAATGTTAGGTCTGCTTAGCTACAGCATGCCTAATTCACAGAGATGAGCACATTATCTAGGGTTGAGCTAGAAAGAGCCCTGCTTTTAGATTACAAGAGAAAGACCCCTGCTTTGAACTACAAGAAGTCAAAAAACAGGGCTTTGAACTACAAAAAAAGGTGCCACTAAGAAGAAACTTGCTTTAGTGGAGCAGTACAAGAATCCTGCTTTGAAATACAAGTAGGGGGGGAACTCCTAGCTTACCCTGAGATGAAATGAGGAAAGAAATGTGCTTCCAAAACAAAGACAAAACCAGGATTCAGGCATTTGATAACGAACAAGAAGCAGCAGGTTGTGCTATCTAACGGACAACGCTGAGGATGGGAAGAACTCCTGAGTCACCTCAGGAAGGTGAATTCCTGCTCAGTCTCTGGAGCTCCGTTCCCTACCTACCCGCTGCTCCTCTCTGCAAACGTGGGTGGCGAGGCCGGCCGCCTGTGTAGCAGTGGGGGCAGGTTTCTTACAGTGCTTTGGAGATGCTAAGCCTTATGTCCATGCTAAGTAGCGTTATTATACTCTGCTATGCTTACGACAATGCAAAGGAGAGAATAAAAGCCCACTTTAATATAGAAAAGATAAATGAGCATTCGGGCTGGAAACAGAAGTAGTTAATGTAGGGGAAAAAAATCAAAGGACTGAATGAAAGAAGAAAGAGAGGGAGGGCGAAAAGAAGCAAGCGAGAGCACTCTCTTCCAGGTTCATCCTTCATCCATGAAATGGAAATGACTTGGAAAGGACTTGCAACAAGGTGAATTTCCACGGGAAAAAGCCTTGCAACAAGGTAAGCCCTGTTTGCTTCCGTCCTGCCAGAAACATCAGGCCTCTTGCTGTCACATTGCCATCTGGTGGGGAAAACTGCACTGGAAAAACCCCAAGCCAACACGTTACACCGCATGCGAACCAGGCAGGGCCCCCTTGCAGAGCCCCGAGATGCTGAAATGAGAAACGCCACCACCGGGGAAGTCAACGGCTTGACTGATCCCTTTGGGAAGCCGCCCTACCTAGCAGGCTCATTGTGCTAATTTAAAAGCAAATGCGACACGTAATGGTGCTTCCACTAATGGGTAGATGAGAGAAGGCTAGCCAGGCTGAAGAATATGTGTTGAATACTTCAAAAATAATATATAATTAGGGAGGCATATGGATAACTGAATTCCAAAGAGTGAGTACTTCAACCACTCAACTGTACACTGTAACTAGCCCCTTTCTTTAATATTTTCAGTGAAAATGGAGAAATAATGAGACCCAGCATATGTACTCATCCTTCTGAATGCATTAAACAAGGGGCTCTCTTTGGATGGCCTGATAATTATGGCCAGCACAATGAAGATATATGAGGAAAACACAAAATTAAAAAAAAAAAACAAAATGTGCTGAATCCTTTTTTTTTTAATCCAAGCTCACACAACAGAGGAAAGTGAGAATGAAGCTGCCGGGAACAGAAACATCCATGTTCTGCAGAATGTTTTGTCATTTTAGAAGTGAGTACTGAAGTGTGGTATAAATTTCTTGTATCTGCAAACCAATCCAGTTAAGCCAAGCGCTTCCAGCCAAAATGCTAATCCTTGTGGGCTAAACCATATTTCCAATAAATGACAAGACAAATCAATCAATATAGGAGTGTCCTGCACGAAACTGGAGTCCCTGAGTTACTTTGTGTTCAGAAAGGAGTGATGAAAGCCAGTCCTGTTCAAGGAGGCCGGATTCAGAGTTCATTTGCAAGGGTGCTCGTCAGGTCACCCCTGCTGCTCCGCTCCGCAGGCCTGAGGCAGTAAGGGCCGTTGCTCAAAGGTATCGACACAGAAAGTCCTTCTTATACTGATTCTGCCACTGAACGCTGCTACATTTGATTTTTAAGGACTGCTCCTTCCTCCCAGCTCCTTCTCCTCCAGGTGTCCCTGAGATGGGTGCTTGTGCTAAATACACCCCATCAAACATGACCCTTCATTTTAAGCCGTGAATTTCAGCAAAGAGGATGTAATTCCCCGTGCCGTGAAAAGTTACCAGGGGCCACAGTTCACGTGGTCTTGGGGACTGGGAGCAGGGAGGAATTCTGGAGGGCTGTGGGCCGTCCTGCACAAGGAGCCGCTGTGCCCCTTGGAGCTGAGTCACCAGACAGAGGGAAAAACTGTGCTCAGTTTTCATCTGAGCAGCAGAACGGTCCCCTGCAACGTGCAGCAGCCAAAACTTCTCCCTCTCAGTTCAGCTTCAGGCTGCCCAGCTGCCCTTCTGTGCAACTTTCATCTTTGTCCAGGGGAATCTGCTCTTTTCCTCAAAATCTGTCCTTTTAGATGCAGGGCTTGGTTGGATGTAATTTTCAAGTTTTTTTCTACCTGAAAGTAATTAGGTTTCAGCATAAAAATGTAAGCATTAGCACGAGCTACAAGACGTGTGCTCAAATGTGAAATGTTACCAAAAGTAGGTAATTACTGGAACAGAACTTAATTGTGGTCTAGAATAAATTCCAGATCACCATCCTGGAGGGTAATAAGTCTCTGCAGATGATAAATACTAAATTCCTGACTATGATGAAGCTCCTTCAGTGTGAGGAGGTTTTTTGCCTCTCCTTTTGGTGTTACTTTTGTTATATAGTGCTCAATTCCTGTTAAATATGTCTTTCAATTCATGTGAACTACATGGAATTTAAATAATAACAAAAGAAAACAGACTCCATTCAGCATGGGAATTTCAGAAGTATAGGACCTGAGCCTCTCATGCAGCATCCACAAGGTGACTGTTTTAACCAGTTCAAGATAAGAGCAAAGTGGATGGGAGACATTATCTGCATATTTTGTGCCCACAAAGACATCTGACAGCAATAAAAAATAAAAACTTGTGAAGAATTAAGTCTTCAGAATGTACTAAAGCCATTTCTTCCCAAGACTGGTCTGAAGCAAACAAAGTCCTACATATTGCTATACGACAGGTAGGGCTGAGGAAGGAGCACGCAGCCCGTCCAGCTGTGGCTCAGTGTTAGCAGCACTGCTGCGGTGCGACAGCGGACATGAAATCAGTTGTACTCAGTGCGGTGGGGTTTCGGGGTGCACAGCGGATCAGTGTTCATAATAACGCATCTATCACAGGATTTGTCACTTAAATTATAAAAAATACGTTCATCAGCTCCACCTGAAATATAAGAAGACACAAGGATGATTCATTTACCGTTTTCACAGTCTTTAGCAATTGCAACTTTTACCTTGCAGAATCTTTTAATTTCTCGTTGCATCTTGCAGGACAGCGCTGTTTATATGACTATTTAATTAAAAGCAATTATCACAAAGTGATTCCATTTTCTGCATTGCTATCCCTTTGCCTTGCTTAGGAGTGCTCTGAATTTACATCAGCTTGACAATTAAAGCTCCAAACCAGTTGTGAAAGCCTTTTATATCTGGTTTTCATTAGTTCATATTAAACGATTCATTGGCTTGATTTTCACTTCAGTGAGCCTTCTCATAAAATCTGCTTAGGCATAATGGTGATACCACATAGGAAGTGAAATGAATTAATACATCAGCAGAAACACTAACTAGAAGTCCTTTTTTTTTCCTCACGTTTTTATTATTTTGCAGACGCACTTGTCACTCGTGCAAGATATCCTGAGACCAAGAGACGGGGAGGGAGGCACTAAGTCAAAGGGAGTCAAAGGCTTTGACACAATAGTCTCTCTTCATCTGCTGAAGCAGGTGTGTAGTCAGCAAGTATCTGCTGAAAGGAATGAGGCTTTAGATGGTCTCTTCTTGCCGTCGTAATAGTGCCCACTACAGCTGCCATAATTAAGAATCTCTCAGCATTTCATTACAAAACCATATTTTCAAGTGGGTCTATAAATTGCACGCAGAGAAATTTTGCTTCTTGTTCAAATACCTCCCTAAAATTAGCATTCTGAGTGGCCTCTTAAAAATACACAGTTATTAATTTGTTGATAAGAACGACTTAATGAGTATTTAGTTCAGAAAACATGGAAGAACAGCTGTAACCCAATATGAAGAAATGCTTTACCATCTTTGAGATACGTGCAAATTTTGCATTAAATGTTGAGTACAACATGTTATTCTGGAGTTTCCCTTGCTATCCAGAGCCCATGCTGCCGGGCAGGTGTTGGGTGGACATGGATCAGGTGATTGCTGCTGACCCTGAGCACCAGGTACTTTCCATAGGGCTTTTTCAGGCAGTTCTGGGGCCTGACTGCTATTTTACATACATACAAGGCAACATATGGCATGCATTTTTCATCATTCCTATAGGATTCAATCAAAGAAGCCATATCCGTCTCCTTGCAGCATTACAGAAATATTTTATTTAAATTTACTTTATATATACCTAAGCATTTTTACTTGAGATATACTCAGGATTTAACAAAATAACCGAAGCAGCTCTCTCTTTGGAGCATATAGTAATACAGTCTATAAATAACAAAGAGGTTAAATTATGCATTTATCCAAAAGATGGTGGTCAAATTAAATAAGACAGATTTCTAAAATTATTTTAGTTACGCATTTTGCCTAAGACTACTAAAGAAATATATAAAACCCTAAACATACAAGTTCAGAAAATAACATTAAAAACAAATGCAAATGAAAGAGCACCGAAGCTTCATTTATAGGAGACACGCAGTTCTACAGCAAATATCTGCTTCACCAATCTTGTTTTGCTAGTTACTTGTGATCAAGCCTGTCTAGCTAAGAGCAGTCCCAAGGATGAAGTTTTGCTCTCCATAAATCATGCTTTTCTTATGCCTTTTCTTTATTCTGGACTGAAATTGTTCTGCTAACCTGTCAGTTTGTCAGATCCGTGACGCTAAACTCTATTAAACCATAGTTCCTGTTGGAGATACTTGCTGCATATCTAATAGTTGAATAACGGAGCCACTCTCATTTTGTGAAATGATGCCTGGTTGTGGTGGAATATATTAACCCTTTGCATATTTATCAGGAAAAAAAAAACAAACTAGATTTAGTTTGCTTCCCATGTGAAGATACAAAAGTAATCATATTTTCAAAATTTGACAAATCCAAATCCTCAGGTTTATGAAAGTATATAATATTAAGCTTAGGTTTTGACAGTCTGATACATTCTAGCTTTTTGCACTTAATTTGAGTATTCTCTTCTCTACACCTTCTCCATTTTTCTTGCATAGTTCAAAGTCCCAGTTTTACAAAACAAATACTTTTGGACTGTGGCTAATGCCATTTACCTGCCCACACATGTACCCTGACATCTAAATAACAGACACCTGAGCTAGTTGCTGAGGAAAAGCCACTTGGAGTCACCTACTGAAAAGTGGTCATTTCCTTGCTTGAATAAAAGGATGACCCCTTCTCATAAACAGCCTGTATATATTTTACTAATCATTCTAATACTGATGTTACAACTCTCCAAGATGAAAAAAATCTGCATTTTTTCTCCCTTTTATATTCTTTTCCCAACCAGCCTATTTGCATTTCATCTAAGTGAACCAAGAGCAATAGCACAAGTTTGTTGCTCTTCAATCTCTCACTTTTAATTTGATTGAATGTTATCAGTTCCCAATTATTTTTTGATACTTTTCTTAGTACTTTGGCTCCTACAACCATGAGAGACCAGAATGAAAAGGAAACAAAAGAGTTTCTATAGGTCATAACTGCGGAAGAAAAGATTGGAATCTGTTATCTGAATATCTGACAGGGAAAAAAAAAGAGCAAAATGGACCTAAAAAATCTCACTATTTTTTAAGTAAGCCCATGGCACAACTTGGTGGAAACATGGGTTTGGCAGAAGGGTTTCCCTGGAGTCTCAGTGGACACACTGGAATCACTGGTTAGACTGGGATCTAATCCAGTCTAATGCAAGCGTGGATACCAAAGCCCTTGTTGATCTTCATTTGGTTTCACTCCATGGTAAGGAGGGAGGCAGTGCGAGCAGAAACAGGCAGGTAAGAACCCACTGCTGTTGCCAAACACGAGGTGAGCTGGGAGCACGGCCCCTGTTCACACATGTCACCACACAGATGTCACCTGGTAACAATTTATTTAATGCCGTGGAAAGAGGAGGTTTCTCATCTTAATTACAGCAGGCAAAAATAGCTCGGTGGATCTGGTTGCCTAATTAAAGCAGTCACTGCTGCAAAGCAGGCTACAGCGAAGCTTCATATTTTATTGCTTGTGGAGGCCGTGGCCTGGGCTCCTGCCCTGTGGAGGTGGAAGGGATGGGCTTGAGATGGGGACCGTCGTGCAGAAGGACTGCACAAGGCGAGGGACTGGGGACCGCTGTGCCCTGTCCTGCTGGGGAAATGGGAAGGTTCCTGGTACTTCATGAGGTGGATTATAACACGGCAGATGGAATATGAGGACACACAGGACATGCCAGCTCCAGAGCCGGCACCGGAGCCTCTCGGTCCGACGGCAGCTCTCACCTACAGTCTGCGTGGGACACGGTGCCGGTGCTGCCCGCCGCTGCCCCCGCTGCTGTGCTGTGCTGTGCAGACAAACGCAGCGAGGGTTCCTGGATGGATACAGGTTCCTGACAGTCCATAAATACCCAGGGCCTCTGGCTAGTGGCCAAGGAAGAGCAACTCATGGCTGGCCAGCGGTGAGCCGCAGCAAAGGGAGGGAAGGAGGGAGCTGCACTGGCCTGGCAAGGTCACCGGGGATTTTTGTTTTAAGGAATTGTGCTTGTTGCCTTGATTTATAGTTATATAATGTCTGCCACTTACAGTTGCCAAAAAGGTCCATGGCCATTGACTGTTTCATCTCCCTAAACTACCTAAATAAACACAAAGATGTTATCCCAAGGGTGATGACAGAGACAGGAAGCATCAGAGATATCCAATTATTTCATAGGAACTCCGTGCTACACCTGGAATGAAGGCTTAAGCAGCCCACACCTGAATTTCTGAAGGTGAAATGTCGAACCCATGGGTTTTGCAAGCCAGCCAGGCACCAGAACCAGACACTGACCGCTGAGTGACCCACAAACAACAAGGCAGAGACCATGAATAGTTGGTAAAGCATCTTGGCACGGGGGAAAACCAACTGCACTCCAGCCAGTTCCAACTCTGTCATTAGAAATAGCACTTGGGAGGAAAAAAGGGAAGCATGGAGTATTTAGGATGACGATTGCCTGACGGATTGAGGGGTTTTTGTTGGCGTGCAATCATAGGAGGTGGTCTGGCAGGGAGCCGAAGAGATTGGCTAATCCTTTTCAGCATTCATAGAAAAGTCTCATTGAGAGCAAATATCCATTATATTTTATTTCTAGCTTTCTCAAAAGCTCTTCCTACTAAATAACTTTCAGGGAATCTCTCCTTTCTGGCTTTCAAGCTGGAGCGCAAAGAGACAAAAAATAAATAAAAAATAAAAAGCAAGTGACTGATGGTTTGGATTATATATTGGGCTGCCAAGGAGGGAAAAGCCGGCTCTGGCAGGGCAAGACAGAGCCAGGCACTACGATGGGAATTTTCCCCTCCGTTTGAGCACTCAGTATATATAACCCGATAAGGGAAGTGGAAGGGGATTTGCTTCTTAGCACCCATGTAGGCAAAAGCACCAGCCTGATGGTGTTTAGATTCTTCATCGTCCAAAGCGCTAATAATTTGGTAATGTGCCTGCATATTTTTGGCTGAACCGGATGCTGCTTGATGTGATTCCTGGTGGAATTTTATCAGTGAAAACCTTCTTTCCTGCGCGAGGATTGAGACATCTCTAGGAGTGTGGCTGCCGAGTGAGAGGAGCCCAACAGCAACCCCTTCACGGATGGCTATAGCATTAATTTACACCTCCTGGGAGAGGGCAAAGCGTGTGTTTTGGTAGCATCAAGTGGGGAGCAGCAGGAGGAGGTCTTAAGATCTCCCTTCATTATCTGAGATGTGTCTCCCATATTAAAATATAACCTTTGTCTTGCCCGCTGAGCAATCCTCTTGGCATCTCACAGCCCCTTGGAGTATCTGCCCCGGGGCTTTGTAAAACTTGGAGGTGGTCGGAGAGGCTGTAAATCCCAAACAGCTCCTCGGGGAATGGAAATCCTTCATTGCTCCATTTGCACTTCCCACATATCAGGCTCTGTGGTCAGACTTGGCGGTAACATTTTCCTGTGCAAACTGCAGCCTACTGAACATCCTCCGTGCTAACGGCTCCTGCGCCACACACATGTTATTCCCCTGTCACAAACAGTTTGTGCCCAGGTGCTCGGCTGCTGTAAACAGGGGACAAGGAGATGGCTGCAGGCAGGGCTCACACGCACGCACCCCGCCAGCTCCGTCGTGTTTGCTTCTTCGGAGGGAAAAGGTGTTTCCTCTCCAGAGGCTGCAGTCGTCTATCTGGTGTGGGACACCTTACAGGCACAACGAGGCGGGAAATGAAAAATACCGTAGCAAATTAGCAGAGGGGTGAGGAATTGAAGTCTCCATTTCCAGGAGATAGGAGGCTCCATTCCTGCCCGCTCAGCCTGAGACAAGTCGCGGCTCAGAGGCATCAGGGCTGGAAATCAGCAAGTAGCAGGCATCAGCTCTTTGTGTGCGTGAACATCTACACGTGTATTCCCTCCTGCCTCTGAATGTGAAGAAGAGATCGTCCTTTCAGAAATGGTGAAATCTTCTTATGCGGCTCTTCCTTCTTCCTCCTGTTCTTCCATCCTGTTCGTGTCTGCGCGTTGCAGATAGTGCTGTGTGAATGTGCTTGCTCGGTGCAGGAATGATAGGAAATAGAGGAAGAGGTATTAACTGGAGCTTGGTCAAAATAAGACTAAAACCATGACATTTAAGTATTTCGTTAACTTTAAAGGCAGAGAATAGCAACTAGTGCTGTACCAAGGCGTGATATACTGAGAGAAAAGCAGAGCACGACCAGGCTTTGCCCAGGCTAAATGGCTTTTGCTTGTAAATCATGAAAGATACTTGTGATTCAATCATAAAATAATTGTAGAATGACTTTCTAAGGGCCACTAAAATAAACCAAGAGTCTTTTCTCCAGTTTCCCCGAGTCCTGCGGCTGACACCAAAAGTCTCGCGTTGCTCATGCAGCCAAATTTCCCAGTGAAGTGAGAGAGGTTTTACAGCACGCAGGAATATGTGCCTGGCTCTTCAGGACACATCAGGTTTGATGTGAGCTGAGAAGACGGCCCCTGCTGTGAGTATAACCATTAACGTGGTGCTTTGATACTGACAGGCAACCGGAGCGCTCAGCCACCAGGCAAGGAGCGGAGCGGCCTGCGATGGAGCCAGCGCGGCTACAGAAGTGCAAATCCACGGAGAGAGAAAAATTAGGAGCTGTTGCTGTGACACACATTAGGAGAGTGTATGTAGAATGAACATAAATGCAGATAACTGTTGAATGTGGCTGTTCTTGGAAACGTTTTGCCCGAGTGCCATTTACCCAAGCAGTATCCAGTTTATCACAGACTACTGGTAGAGTGAGATCAGCTCCCATTTACCTTCAGCTCTGATCTGCCTGTCTGTGTATAGTGTAATGGTCTGGGTTTGCGCTCTCAGCCTCGCACGGTGCGTGTTTGTCACCTAAGCTTTCTCCTTTTACTTGTCATGCGGGGGCCTCCCTCCCCGCTCTTTGCTGTGCGGGCTCCCCCCGTGCTCCTTGTGCACTGACACAGCTCACGTTACCTTCCGAAACGAGGTTTTTCCCCCGCAGATTCTGTCTGGCCAGTCATTTCCAAAGCTGTGCTTAGTGCCCACGTTTGACAGGTTTATTTCTCTTGGAAACCTGTGCCTGCTCTGTCAGCCTGCTGCTTTCTTGCTCCCTGTCTGCTCAGACTTTGCTTCTTTGCCGTTTTCTTCCCTTGTGTGGGCAGCCGGGTCATCGAAGGCTGCGACGGCCGCAGGGGCCTCCTCTTGAGTGACTCACCCTAATGAGGGCACAAAATACAAAAAAAGAGATCTGAGAAGGTTTTCATCTTTTCACAGTTTCCAGCTGATGCTGCAGGACGTATCGTATCTTGTAATGCGGGAATTGATCCTAGTTGTCTTCTCTCTGTACCCTTCACCCACCAGTTTGCAGATGAAATAGGATTGGGATTGGGATTCCAAGGGCTGATCTCCATACGTAGCTCAGCTGCCCCAGGAAAGGGGCGGTTACTCAGCACCAAAGTTTTATTTTTCCCAACTCAGCACACAGGCAGTATTTCACCGGGGTGACAAGAGATGCTGTACTGCGGGGTTTTTCACTTAATGGTAAAACCAAGTTTATGACTGCTCATGGTCACTAATGTGTCCTGGCATGCTTCCAAGAGCTGGACCATTAACCTTGCTGTCAGAGCTAAAATCCACTTATATAATTAGGTTATCTTTATCTCAAATTTCCACTTGCAGTTTCACTAGGGAAAAAAAATGTTCTTCCTTTCCTTTCTTTCAGAAAAGAAAACATCTGTGTGGAGTTGCTCTCAAAGCGAGGTGGCACAGCTTTCCCTTTGCCTTTTTCACTTTCTTTCTAAACACAGCAACAGGTCCAATCCTTCATTCTCTCTCCTTAACCTCTCAAAATCTGCATCTAAAGCACAGCATTCAGTTTTATTCCTGTTATGTGCCTACTTCTTGGAGGTGCTTGGTAGCCTTTGTGGTTGGTGCTTGGACCTGTTCGGTCCATGGGAGGGTGGAAGGTGGCACAACTTGAGGCTTCCCGCTGCTGTCTCTCCATTTCAGTTGTGCTCAGCACGAGAAGCTGTTCTTGGCAAAGACTTTGGGCACAAAATAAAGCAAAAATGATCATACTTGTCCCATAAACCATAACTGAGACTGCCTCCTTAATCCCTTGCACAGCTGAGAGAAATGAACTATGCAGGGGCTCACGTTCTTAAAAGGGAGGATATTTTAAGTTGTAGAAAGTAGACAAGGAATTTTTATTAGTGATAATGTTGCAGTGCTCCTCTCCTTCAAGCCTATTATGGGAACAGTTCTGGATTTAGTGTTGCAATCTATCTCAATTGCATGTAAAACAGAAAACTATATACAGTAATATTAACACCATGATTATAAAGACCTGCACTTCTTTAGAACGGTACCGAGTGCGGTATCATGAGCGGGAAAATATGGCTTGTTTTCATCACCGTGCTCTTTTAACATGGACTAATGTGCACTTTAATGGTGACAAGTGCCACGTGAAAGAAGAGGAGACACGCCATACATTCTGCTTTGCCAACTATCTCCACAGAAATGCGGAGGTGACTGTCTTCTTTGTGCAAAACCCGTTTTGGGTAGAGATCGCTGTTGATTTGGAATTTAAATCAAAATTTCCTCCTGAACAGGGGGACTTCTTTAGCCATGCATGGCATCGGTCTCTCCAACAGGACTCCTGCCTGGAAATGATGGCTCACTCCCGTGCTCCGACTGAGAGCCGGCAGGAAGGAGGAAGGTGGGGGAGCTTGGGAAAAGGTAACTATTTGTCCAGAGTGCTTATTTCAATATTTTCTGATGTGAAAGCAAAAATGCACCAGAGGCCATTTCCTTGCCTTCGGTCAGCGTGCCTCACTTCTCGCATAGGTGCAAGCTGGGGGATTTGCTAAAATGAACTGACACTCTCCAGCCTGGCCTCTTGTTGCTGTTTTAATGTACTCGGGGTGAGCGGGAGCGCAGCGTGGAGTGGAACGGCATTTCACGTGTGTGTGTATATATATATTTATGTACATATATGTTCGTCCCCGATGTCAGTGGTGCCTGGTTGGAAACTGAAATCAACAGAGAGCTCAGGGCACTATAACGTCTTTCTCTCAGCACCTTTTCCAGATTGATGTCTTTGATTTGCCCAATTTCAGCGCAGAGCGAGGTATGGTTTCCTCTCTGTCTTCTCCAGAAAATGCTAAGAAACACAAAGTAACACAAAAACCCGTATTTCTTTTTGGTATTGTTGAATGTAGGTACTGCTGATTTTCTCAGGCCCATAATAAATGTAAGGATTTGTGCAGCACAAAGCGAATGCAAAGCATTCTCTTTGCTTAGGCATATGGATGAGCATATATGTATACACACAAATCCTTCTATTCCCGTTCTGAGAAACTTAGAAACCTATCGTCAAAATCTAGCATTCTGTTTAATGACATTTTAATTCATTTTAATTATATATGTATTAAATAGGCTTCAGTTAAATGTTTTTGTTAAGCAGAGCTTTTAAAAGTTCAAATAATTCACATGACAAGTCTAAATTAAAATGGCAAAAAGCTTTTCCTAGCAGTAAAATAAAAGTTGAAAACTTGATTAAAAGACAGATATGTAAGAAACTGTCATCAACTCAAATGATTTCATTATTATTACTAATAGACAGTCTCAGTGGAGGTTTCACAGATCTCAAAAATGAAAATATAATAAACTATCTTTTTCTTTTTCTTCATCTAATTCTCATAATTTAAAGTAAAATATTTTGCTAATGCACATTTGTATTTTCAGGTTTACATTTCAATTGGCTTAAAGAAAGAAATTGGTAAGACCAAGTTTCTGTAAAGTGGAATCAGTAACAATAGAGTTTCCATGAAAGTGAAGGAGAAGATACAGGTCATCTCAGTAATTAAACTAATAAAACATACATGTTTTCACCAATGCATACAACGACAGTTGAAAAAAATGATAACAGATTCTTCTTTTTTGCCTACTTCCTGTTTTTATACTCAATCGCTTGAAATTTTCATTCCAAGCATCCTAAATTCACTCAAGTATCCGGCTGTAATGCTCAAAAAGACATCTCTGGTCATGGCAAGTACATCACACCAAGAATAAAATAATTTGTTTATTTCTCTTGTGCAGAGCTTTGTCAAATATTTGGTTGAACAATTATTCTGGAGAAAAAAAGGAACATTTAGGATTTTTTTTTTTGTCTTAATTTATCCTCATTCCATGATTTCATTGGATCCTCCATTCTTCATGTTCCTTCCAGCGAAGGCCTTAAATCAAGAGCACAGAAAGGAGGAAGTAACCTCCCCACAGTTGCAGTTTGTTTAAAAATAGATAAATAGAAATTAAAAACGTTGTGGGTCACATGAGAGCCTTTACAACTATGTCTTTTGAAGCTAAACTGAACTAACCAGGGAATTATTCTCATCACTCTGGTTTTATTGTCTCCGCCAGGCGGGAGCACAGGGATTGCCCTTGTAGGTAGGAGCCCCGTTGGCTGACTTTACCCTGAGAAGTTGTCCTGTTTGAGGCACGAAGACTGGCTCTAAAGCGGGATGTCAGCTGCTGCATCTGCTCATAGCCCGGCTGTTTATTTCAAGGGCTGATCGCTCAGACACACTTCTTCATATATACCCTGCCTGTCCTTTGCAATAAGAGCGAAATCCAGAAATGTTTATGCTAACAAAACTACAAGCACAGCAGAACGATCAATAGGAGGTAAAAGGGAAAAAGTAGAAAATCAGGAAACTGGGTCATTCAGCATACATTAACATGGCCTTTTTTCGGAGAGAGTAATAGGGAATTTTGTACAACAGCTACTCAGTACAAAAATAAAGATGACATGTTGAAAACAAAATCTTATTTAACTCCACAAAATATATTTTGGCAGACGGCTACTATTTTTTTCCCGTGACACTTAACAATATTCTGTATGAAAAAGTGATCTCATCTAAACAGGAGCCACCTATCCTTACAAAGAAGTCATCCACATAGCAGTGCGCAGAGGTAGATCAGGTAACCAACACTTTAGACACGTCT
Organism: Crypturellus undulatus; assembly: GCA_013389825.1. Taxonomy (NCBI): domain Eukaryota; kingdom Metazoa; phylum Chordata; class Aves; order Tinamiformes; family Tinamidae; genus Crypturellus; species Crypturellus undulatus. The sequence goes on from VWPW01023939.1 coordinate 381,717, forward strand.
TCTAATGTGGGATCCTGATGACAAAAAAAAAAAGAATTTTCTTATATGTTTCAAAGATGACAAAAATAGGTACTCGTAAAGTGACTGTTAAAATGAATAGAAATTTCATTCTAGAAGTTTCGGTGGATCCTGGCTTGGAATTTTGCTGATAAGAAACAAAAGAAAACAGATGAGGACTGCGGGGCTGGGAGGACCCCGTCGTCACAGGTGTCAGCTCATTCCTTCCACAGATTTTCCTAAATCTCCATACCAATATTTACCATCTGCTTTTGTAGGGTGTAAACACAGACTGAGACCCAAGAGATGTTCCAAGGGTTCGGCGATGGAAGTTTTGCCCATGCAGTAAGTGGCATCAAATGCTTTCCCTGAGGATGGGCTAGTGCGGGTGCTCCGCTGGCTTCTGAGCGACTTGTGATGGTCCAAGTGACTGCTTCTCTCTGTGCAGGAAATGAAGGGTGACCTTAGCTTAACGAGTGGTGGGTAAATACAGGCTCTCGAAAGCTGATAACTGAGAAAAGAGAAATGTGTTTTCTACTAAATAAACAAATGGAGGGATGGACAGGTATGCAGGACCAGAAAACAATTCCAGGCAATTTTCATTCACAAAATGGTAATCTCCAAACTATGCACCTTGCTTATGGGCTCCTTGGGAATGAGCAGAGAAAGGAAGTCAGACAAACGGAAAAATTATGGGTTTTACTTGTCAAGATGTCTCCTCCTTTCTACAAATACTCTATGGCGAGCTTATGTGGGCGCTACTGATGAAACAGTCATGGGATCGCTGCCCCCGTCGTGAATGTTCCCCTGTTGTCACCGGAGAGGTCTGCTCCTGCTTGCTTTCACTGCGTTGCTCTTTCACTCACACAGATCGTTTGTCTCTGATCTAAACAGAGGAAATAAGTGAGATTCGCTCTTTGCGAACATGGCAGAAACGTTCAAGGATGAAATGCCTCTAGCAAACTTGGAATCTGGAGTCTCTGGGCTGGAAAGGGTGAATATAAGCAAATTGTTCTGCATTCTCCATAGCAGGTTCTGCTTAATAACAGTGTGCCTGCAGTAGCTAGGGTTTGGGGGGTTCAGCATGTGATTTAATCCATTTTATTTTTATTTTTCATATTAGTGCCTCAATGATTTTTTCCTCTTTATCCCAAGGCGTTAGTGGGATATTTCCATCGTGTAGGCTGGCTCGTTTGTCTCCGCTGCTCNGTTCAAGGACGAAATGCCTCTAGCAAGTTTGGAATCCAGAGTCTGGGCTGGAAAAGGTGAATATAGGCAAACGGTTCTGCATTCTTGTAGCAGGTTCTGCTTAATAACAGTGTGCCTGCAGTAGCTAGGGTTTGGGGGGTTCAGCATGTGATTTAATCCATTTTATTTTTATTTTTCATATTAGTGCCTCAATGATTTTTTCCTCTTTATCCCAAGGCGTTAGTGGGATATTTCCATCGTGTAGGCTGGCTCGTTTGTCTCCGCTGCTCTTCCATTCACAGCGTGCTTCTGCTGGCTGGCACATAGCCCTCAGCCCGCAGAACCAATTAACCTCCCTCTTTTTCTTTAAGAAATAATAATAAAAGAATTCCTCCCCTCCTCCTTCTTGGAACAGGACTAGCCAAAGTACATATTCACAGCTATAAATATATCTCTTAGAAAATTATAAACATGTGCCATGAATGGGATTTATTTTGTCTTGGGAAATCACACTTAATATAAAACTACAACTTCTGACCTTTTCTTTGTTTTCCCTTGTATTCGCTATTAGCATAAACTCACATTTATACTCCCGCTAATACCCGAGGAGGTGCTGGCCCCTCGCGAGTGCGCACGCTCGCCAGGTAAATGATGGGCCCAAAGGACACGTCTTATCCGTGCACTCCCGACAGGGCATCCCAGGGAAACAAACCACCCTGTGGGCCAGCAGGGTCCTGCAGACGAGCACCAGCATCTCTGCTGGGTACAGACTGGCTCCGGGAAAGCACCAACATGCGCTCGGGAGAAGGTGGAGCCTCCTAAATTCCCAATTCCTAAATTTCCCCTTCCTGCCCCCGGGGAGCAGATGTAAACCGCTGGAAATCAGAATTCCTGGGCAGGATGTGTGTGTTCAGCAGGAAGTGCAACCCAGGAGCACTGTGATACTGCGAGGGGGACAAGGGCAGCATCGGCAGAGCGACCGCCTCCAGGGTTATCTTCTGGCCTGACTTGACTCTCTTCCACTGATTGTAGTATTTAGCAGTTATCAAAGTTTTTATTAGGGTACGTTTAGCCCCTTGGGTCACAAATCCTCCTACAAAGCAAGCAAAAAGCACCAGCTTTTATGCCTCCTAGGTTGTCCCATCCACTAATAGGCGCATGCAGAAACTCTCTTTGGACTCGGAGCAGCCCTTCCCATTCCCTGCATGGAGGCCACCTCCAGCACAACTCCTGTTTGGTCCTGCTGCTGCTGTCAGCACAAGGGGCCGGAGGACACTCCCCAGGCTGGGCCTCGGGCACGGGATAAACAGCAAATCCTCTTTATTTCCAGAGCTGTAGGAGCAGGCAAGAGATGGGGGGGATCAAACGGGAGCAAAGGATATTGGGAATGAAGAACGACGAATACAGAAATAGAAACAGAAACCCCAACGGATTAATACTTCAGACTGCACCAGCTTGAGTTCATTCCGCAAGCGTCATCACGCCTCTGCTTAACATAGGGAGTCCGCGTGTGGCAGTCTCCGTCCATGCCAGCAGTTCTCAGCAGGCAGAGCTCCAGGGTGCGAGGGCTGTCATCAGGACGGGCGGCCTCGCTGACCGACCCGCCAGAGAGGCCAGGGCCTCGGCGATGCTCCATCACTTACACGGAATAAACTGGCCTGTGGAGTCGGAGGTGCTAGCGCAGCCCGGCCACCGCGCGCTTAAACAGGGCACGGGGTTTGCAGCATGGAGACTGCGGTTGAATCCCGTGGCAAAAAACACCATTAAGGATCTTAACTTCCATTACTGATTCAGGGAAAAAAAAGGAGGAAAAACATCCTTGTTCCTTTAACCCTTTGGTTTAGAGCTTTATTTGGAAGAACAGTGGCGATGCAGCTCTGCAGGTGGAAGCGGTGTCTCTCCGGGTGATAGTGCTCTTCCCTAATGCTGCTAATCAGGAGGATCTGATTAGCTTGGGCTCAGCCCGAGTATTACTTCATCTATTACTAAATGTCAAAAATTAGTGTCTAATTAGTTCTCAGTGTGCTAATTCCCCCGTCCTGAACTGCAGCTATTCAGTAACAGGAGCAGAGTGGGCACTGCACAGCTGAGACACACACGAGGCCAACCTATCTGGAGATCCTTATGATCCAAGCACAAAACAGAAGTTCATCATTATATGGAAACAGTCCGATCGTGTGGCATCGCCTCTATAATTAGTGCTTGGTATTATATTATTATTGCTATTATTATTCATTCTTTGCAGCAGCGCAATACTACACAGCTACTGGGAGCAACTTCATTGCCAGTGAATTTCCCCTGCATTTCAGTTGTGGATGAAGCATTCCTGCGTTGGAAAACAGTTTTCCTCTTCTCAAACTGTTTGGTGTAAACAGGGCATCTTTTTTGCTGTGAGTATGTGATGTTGTTTAATTGAGGTAAAGTACTGTCTAATTGCATAGATCTTGCACAAGAAATAACAGTAGCAAAATTGCAGGGTAGATTTTTTAACTTTTTTTTCTCCTTTTGCTGTGAACAAAACATTTTACACTGATGAGATTTTAATTAGACACAGCTCCCATTAGCCAAGATTAGGAGCTGGATTACATCTCCTGCATTTTTGAAACATTATATGATGATGAAAAGGATAAGTGAAAAGAAAGAATTGACGCCAAAAGTTTCACTGCATCTGGGGATACGCTAGGCAACATCTGAGCAAAGATAACTGCCTTCCTTCCACCCCTGCTGATGTCTGGGTTTATCAGGAGGAAATGAGAGTGTTTATGTATTGGGAGATATTTGTTTTAAATATTTATAGGGTGCAAACTCCTTAGGCATTTGCAGGAGGCTTTGTGAATTCATCATGATGTTTCCACGCAGACTATACTTTACTGTACTTTACCACACTTTATTATACTTTAGTGAATTCTTTTGGCACTGTGCAAAAAGATCCCTGGCCAGCCCCTGCATTAACCTGACTTTGCAGCCTGGATTAAGAGGAGCGGGGAAGGCAGTGACACAGTTGAGATAAATGGACGCTGCCTGGAATGCGGAGAAATCTCAATCTACAGCAGTGCTCCAAGGGGGGAATTACAGCCTCGCCGTTCCCGACGTTTCGCTCTCCCCTCTGCCTGACTCTCGTGCACAAAGCAGCACTGGGAAATGCAAGCCAGGGTGTTTCAGCATGGAGGGGCTTCTGAGACCTTAGGGCAGGCAATAGGAGGAGGCCATCTCTTGTGGAGGAATATGCAGGAGTTTCCCTCTCTTGCTTCCCTCCATCCTCAGATGTGTGTCTAAGATCGTCCTGCTTGAGGGTAGCCCCGCTGCACCCGCTGGCACCTGCAGATAAATTACAAAGGGAATTAGGTGGATGGGGCGGAATTTGGAGCCCACAGTGAAAAAGGAATAATCCCAACTGGGCAACCGTTGCATGTGCGATGCCCTTGGGAAGGGGCAAGGGTACAAAATCTTGCTTTTCCCAAGGTTATTGCAGTATCACCCAGAGGTCCCTCACACAAACACTGCTGTGCGTTAGCAAGAACCTCTCCCACCGTTGTAGTGTAGCTGCTGCCTCTCACCCAGGAGCACCACTGAGGCAAAACCCTCACGTGTGCTTCCTCCTAGGACAGAGCCCTGGACCTCTGCGAAAACCTCCGTTCAGGAAAAACCCGGGGCACTTCTAGAGAAATGGGACAATGCTTGAAGGCTTAAGTCACCGTTTACTGCTCTTCATTTCCTTTACCCCATCTCGAAGTTTTTTCCACTGTAAAAAAAAAATTCCTTTACCACACAGTATATCTTATCTTAGCTCAGGGATGTAAACAGTCTTTCTCTTGCACAAAACTCTTGAGGACAGGCAGGGTAGGACATGGCAGGAAATGGAACTTCTGGCGGTCTCCACGCCATGGGAAAAAAGTAGTTTTGTACTTCATTTTTGACTTGCAGTGCAGTTATAAAAGTACTGCCAGACATCAGCTGAGATCATCCTCTAGAGCCCTTGTAACTTTGATTCACTTACTTAGGTTGTAAAAGAATAAATAAACAAAAATAGCCAAACAAGCCATAACTGAGTGCACAACCCCGCAATGCGCTGCTGCATTAATGTAAATGCTCCTCGTGGTCTCCCCGAGCCTCGGAGCGCCGGGCAGTGCCTCACGATGACCAGGCAGGGTGACTGGGGGACACTCCGCGCACCCCCGTTAGCGCAGACGCGCTCAGGGCCATCAAACAAAGAGCTTTTAATTTACCTCACCTGCGCAGCGCCGAATGTATTGCTTGTCTAACCCCGGTGGTGCGGGGAGGGTGATGACGCAGAGCGGCAGCTTCGGCTCACCTGCAGCTCCACTCGGGCTCCCATCCAGAGAGAAATGAGGAGGCTGGTTCCCAAACGTTTCGCGATGTGAACGCTGCAAAGCTGCTCTAACAAAGAAACAGGTTTGCTGCTTTCTCTGCAAGAGGCACGTCCAGATCTGCTACCGGGCTTTGGTCCTGTGCAGGTGAAGTATATTTACAGAAATCTAGAGAATTTGCAGAAATTCAGCTCCCCGCATCTCTTGTACCTCAGCTATCGTACTGCTGTGGAGAGAAAATATGTAATTATGCAATGCTGAGTGCGGGTTGCTTATACAATTACTTTTTTATGGGAGGCAACAGGTTATGGAATTGATTTTTGTCTTGCCTCTTTCCTCCAGGCAAATTCAGGCTATTTCCCAATCCAATACGTCAATCTTTATAACAGCCATTTCCAGATCGTTAGAGACACTGCCGCATCCGCGCCATGGGGAAAGGAGGAAAGTAGCAGGGGTTACTTTCACGGTCACCACTGAGTTTTTCCCAGTTTTCTGCTTTCTAGGCCTAATGCAGTCTGCATGGGAGAACCCCTGGATTTGAGTGCAGCCCCACTAATCGCAGTGTTGCTCTGCACGGCTGTAGGACCTAAGTGCAAACTCCCCCGTGAGCATGTGCCCATTGTCTGCAAATCCGTCTTCTCCCCTACAGTGGGAGCGAGGATGTCTGCGGCTCATCCCTATGGAATACAGCCATTTGCAACAAGAGGTCGGAGCTGTGCANACTTTCACGATCGCCACTGAGTTTTTCCCGGTTTTCTGCTTTCTAGGCCCTAATCCCTAATGGAGTCTGCATGGGAGAACCCCTGGATTTGAGTGCAGCCCCACTAATCGCAGTGTTGCTCTGCACGGGTGTAGGACCTAAGTGCAAACTCCCCCATGAGCGTGTGCCCATTTTCTGCAAATCCGTCTTCTCCCCTACAGTGGGAGCGAGGATGTCTGCGGCTCATCCCTATGGAATACAGCCATTTGCAACAAGAGGTCGGAGCTGTGCATGCACATGGCAGTGCACATTTTTTACTTCAAGAAATCCACCGTATTTCAAACAATTTTACTCTCTTCTGTTAACCTAGAGGGAGTTTAGCATCGCTGAATGTCTGCACAGAGTCCCTTGCTCTTCTGAAGTTGCTCCAGTGTTTTGAGATGTTCTTTAACTTGCATTTTTAAGTTACATATTTGCATGATCTTCAGTAACAGAAATCCCTCATTAATTATATGAGTGAAAGATCAAGTCTTTTACTTTGAACTATGGCATCAGCTCACTTAAGATTTAATTTTGTATATGTAACTGCCTTTAAAATCAATTAAGGAGCGAGAGCTCAGATGACTTTTTAGTGCCAGCTTGTTAATGTTGGAGGCATGGATGTGTGATACTGAAATTACTTTGGAAATTCTGGGAAAAGGCAGTATCATCTCTGTGCACATCCCAAATATGTGGCTTGCCTGCAGTGAATGTGAACTAGTAGGTATTGCCCAATAGGGTAATATCGTTTGGTGTCATATGTTCAAAAGCAGCATTTCCAGGAATGATTAGACACGTGACGCTGCCAGCAAGTTAGACAGTAGCCTACAGACCAACTCACATCTATGGGGTCTACAGCATCCATCGCATTCGCATAGGCAGACTTCATTTTGCAGCTCTGGCTCGGCTATGGTTGACCTGAATTTAGTTTTAATTAACTCAGAAACAGGGATTATAGGGTTTTGGACATGCAAGGATATCTTTTTAACGTTGCACGTTCAATGTATGCAGATTTACTTACACCACTTTCGGGAAGCAAAATTTAGGTAAGTGCCAGGGAAAAGGTCTCTGCTAAATTCTAGACTTAAACTTTTAGTTGTTGTTGAAGCCATTTAAGTTGGGATAGAGGAGAGACCATGAATATTAATATGGGTAATATATGCTTTATGATTTGACATATGATAAAACAGAAGACAGCTTTTCCTTTATTTGCCAGAAGATTTATTGCTATCTGAAAGTACACGCAAGAAAGTATCGAAATGTCTTTAGGCTAAATTATTTCCTTTTTTATCTTCCTTTTCCTTCCTAATACATAAAGTTGATTTCATAAAGTCATAAAATATATACACGTGTGAAAGTCTGGGATTTCATTTTAAGACTAGGACAAAAAACATGATAATCAAGCAAGCTCTTAAAGGGCTGTTTCAGAACGTGTACAAAATAGGATTCATGAACTGGATTTGTATTTGTCTCGGTTTTACTGTCCAGCCGAGTTTTCAGATTTCTGATTTTGACAGTGAAAAGTTTGAGGTTTCTATGGCCACACCTTTGGCATGGTAGGCACGTGGGAGCCAGCTCCCATAAATTTATATTATTGAAACTAATGTTACGCTTAGTACTGGCAGGTAACACTTCCCATGTTATGTAGTAATAAAAAGATCAACTTTAATTATGTAGCAGTGGACTATATTTCTTTATTTTTAGAACACTTTTATTCTTGCTATACATATTTCCACAGATTTACTTCCAGGAAAGGCACTACATAGTTTTGGGGTTTTTTTTCCTCTTTTCCATTTTTTTCCATTTCTTTCCCTTGCTTCTAGACTTTGACTCGACATTCTTTTTATAGAGCAAGCAAAGGGAAGCATTGGCATTCTATTTTGAGTATCATTAAAATGTGTATAAATGGAATACTGAACAAAATGTGACAGTAATAGCAGTCCAAACTCGCGAGTTTTGTTGTTTTACACTGCAGCTCCTGCTCCCATGCAATTAAAAAGCGCAATAGATAATGTTGGGTGACATATTCTAAATAAGCATTTCCATGTGTTTCTTAGGACTCTAACACAATTCCCTCCCTTTTAAATGGGTGGTTAGGGAATATTGCAGTTATCTGTGTACTTTGTGGCAGTATTATGCCAAAAATGTATGTAAAATTCAATTGTGTTTAATGTAGGCCACAGTCTTAAAAGACATTTAAATGCTGAACTTGGCAGCTCTTGGCCCCAGGCACGTTGCAGGATGTACACACATGAATAATAATAGCACTAGTCACATTGCTGAAGTTATGGCATGGTTGGGCATACGCAGCACCCGGAGCTACTCCTGCTAAAATTAATGAAAATATGCATTAGGACAACGGTCATAAATAGAGAATGGCAAATACAGCACCCCGGTAATGTCTTCCTTGGAAAATAGTTTCCAGATCTCGCAGCACTTTCAACAGTAACAATTAAACAACAATTTACCTTTGACGCTGTTAAAGATACAATACTGATAGCCCGGGGTTTCCTCTTGTTCTTATCCTCAGAACAGGTAAAATAGTTGCAACAGTCGCGCAAGTTTTCCAGCCTTTCAGCCCTAATTAACCAGAATCAACTTGCCAGAAGTTAAGAAATAAATAATAAACTGTGTAAGCATTTGGAGAGCCAGCTCTCCTCTTGTAAATATGATTAACTTGCACAAAGTCAATGACTTACCTACTACTAGCTATGGATCTGCATGTAAGTGTTTATATAGAGTAGCATCCAGTGCTGCTAAGATTTTAATTGTCATGACAATGTGCTTGAAACAGCCTAATTTACCCCTCCTTCAGGCACTGAAATCAACTTCAACTTTCCTTCTGTGATTTCTAAGGAATAAATGTTTTCTATTTAAAGCCTAGCTCAGATAAGAGCAGAACAAGCATGACCGGCACCGTCCAGAAGCACAAAACCTTTGGCTTTAAACCAAAAATGTTCATCTCTCAGCTCCCGAGCTCTTGCCCATGCTAACTCTGTGCGTTGTGCCTGGTCTGGGACTCCGTCCCTCGATCCTCTCTGGAGGCAGATCTTCAAGTTCCTGTAGACGCTATAAACACTTTTTTTCCCTGTGGGCTGTTCTCTAAAGGAAATGGGGCTTCTCCTGAAGCATATTTCATGTAGGTTCATTACATCTTACCCTATACAGAAGTGAATGACAAGGAAATGCTCGCGTGTGTTGTTTTTTTGCAGAAGTTGGGAGCTTCCCTTGCCATCAATTGACAGCGGTGTCTGCAGAGAGGTGGTTGAACGGGCTACAAGCAACGCGCTGAGCCCGCGTTTCTGAGTCTGGCAGCTCCCAAAGAGACGGTGAAAAGGTTGAAAGGTTTTGATTTTGTTTTCCCCCAATTTCTATACAAGAGTTCATTTTTTGTTCAATTTCCTGGTGAATTCCTCGTGAATGCGCGCTCTGTGCTCCGGATCCACCCGCCGAGGCAGGGCTGTTCCAGCCGCAGCCGCAGCCTCCGAGCGGGCGGCTCACGCAACGGCCGCCTCTCCAGGGCATATGGAATTCCTTAGGCTCGCGAGCGCTCCTTCCCGCCGGAGCCGTCCTGGAGGCAGCGGCAGATTCCAGCGTTGTAAAGAACAGTTGTTTCAGTAGCAGCTGTAATTAAAGGAACCGTTCTTTGGGTTAATGTTCACCATTGGCACAAACCCCCTCGTGGCTTGAACGTGGAAGGCCATAAATACTGCGCATGAGGAGAATAACATCTCTATTTGCAGAGCGGCCGAATTAAAAACCACGAGCAGTGAGGTGGTCCAGATGAAAACTATTACAGCGAGAGGTGAAAACCGCCCTGCGGCCTTGACTCTCAAGCAGCGCACGCACACACGGAGCCGTGCCGAGGACCGGCCCTGCATCCGCGTTGCTCGTGCCCACGCACCTCTGATAGCCAGGCAAGGAGCGTGCTCGCCGGCAGACTAACGGTGCTCAGGAAACCAGCAACGCACACAGCTTAGACCACTTGTTTTCATATTTTTCACTGTTTTTTTTATAGATGACTCTAGACCGGTGTTTTTTCTTTTCTTTTCATTTCTTCTCCAATTGCTTTCAGTTTATGCCTCTCAATATCAATCACCTTCACCTTGTATTATTACTTAAAAGGAGAAAGGGAAAAAAGGGGCAGCTTGGCTTCTGTTTCCACCCCCAGCTGTGTCTATTTATCAGTGCTTCCAAAGGAATCAGCGAGAAGCTGTGGACTAAAAAATGTCTTTCTCCTCCTATCGTAAATCCACAAACTTGCACAGAATTGTTAATTAGGCCGCTCAGCAGCACAGAAAAGGGACGACATCAGCCTGATGCACAAGCAAACCCCGTCAGCTTCAAGTTTCCACAGAGCTCTAAAGCATTAGCCATCCTCCAAGCTTAAAAAATTCCGTAATTTGGATGCAAAGGACCCTGTAAACAATCTGCTATGCTCGACTTTGTTTATATGGTTATATGTGGATGCCTCTAATCATCTTTTCTCCAAAAGTGCTGGCCTGAAGCAAGGCATTTGACTAAACACGTCCACCAGGGTCTTCTGCAACCAGCCCAGGGGAATACGTAGGATTGCTTTATGCCAGGGCAGAGACCTGCAGTGCAACGTCCCGGTGTAGAACAATATTACTAAGTTCCAACTAGATCTGAGCTTCCTTGTGCTCCAACACAGCATACTTTGTTTAGAGCTTTTCCATACACACAAGTTCTACTGATGGTTTGGAGAAGGACAAATGATGAATGCCGGAGCCGTGGCAAGGAATAAACAGATCTTACTCATACATATGGAATTGTTGATGTGTGTACTGATTCGGGGGAAAAAAACAGCGAGGCGAATAAACGTAGACTTGCCTCTTGATCCTGAGACTTATCTCTGGACATCTTAATTATTTCCTAAACCTCAGGGACACCGGGCACTCCTAGGGCAGAAGAATGTCCTTAAAAGGGCACGACCCAAATTGGGTTTTCGAAGCTCCACCAAGCACGAAGATGTGGTTGCTACACAGAGCCATACAGCTGCCTTCTAGCACGCAAAGGCTGCCAAGCCTGTACCCCTGTGTGAACCACTCTCCTCGCTGCAGAAGGCAGCGTGAGTGAGGGACTGCTGGGGACAGTGAGCTGAAGGGCACTCCCGAAGACCCCTTAGGGCCAAGACCTCTAGGAAGTGGGTTGTGGATTCCCCATCTGCAGTGCGGCCGATGGCCTTCGCTTTGGCGTGCAGAAAGCAGGACAGGGCCGCAGCGCGAGCGCTCTGTTTGGGGGCATGACTTTCCATGAGGAGAAAGGAGGGAAACACGACTCTTCTTGGGAGCAAGAACTACCTGGGATAGAAATGAATTTAACTGGAAAAGAAAGCAAAAGGAGAGAACTGGCTACAGATGAGGGAAATTAATTCACCTTCTGCTTGTGGTGAGATTTCAACAATCCCTAAAATGTTGTAAATGTGGGGAGGAAGAAAAGCCGTGAATCTTATCCCTGGTTTGTAACTGTGCCTTGTGGCTACTTATATACATATATATATATATAGTGTGTGGCTGCTTTACCATGTTCCATCCTCTGCAGTCCTTCCACGTGCTGCTTATCCTTCCTTGTTGTTCTGAAGCAACAAACTTTAATAATTAAAAATGCAGGGGAGAAGAAGTCAGAAGTCGTCTTCTCTCTTCCATCCTGTGTCTTTCATCTTGGTCACTCTACTCATGGCCTCATGAAACTTGTTTTGTCAGAGCACCACTAAGCAGGAAGGAATCATTGCTAATTTGAAGCAACTTGACTCCAGAGAAAGACAAAGAGGCCCTAAGCAAGTTTGTTTTGCTCTAATTCTGTCACCACAGGAGTACTCTTCTTTCTTTTATAACCTCCTGTAGTCTAGAGAAGGAGGAGCTTTTAGGACATGTGCAGTTGCTCTTTTTCTTGCCAATAATGCGCTCCCTTGTACTGCTGCGTAGGTCCAAGAGACCAAAATTGACCATATCCAGTTTTTATATGGAAAGTTCCTATTCCACATTTCAGAGCTGTGATTCATATTCCACAGACTGCATGATGAACGGTATTTTAGTTATAAGGGTGAAGCTAGTGTCCCCTTTTCATCTTAGTGTGTGTGTGACTTGGAGGGGAAGCTGGAGTCATCTTGGTGGCTCTACATCCAGACCTGTAATCTGCATCTTATCAGACTCTTTTAGGAGTCTGTGAATAGTACTACTTCAGCGGGGGATGGAGGGGAAAGACATTATATGAAGGATAGTGTAGAATATTAAGTTTTTATTAACAGATTAGCATCAACTAATTTATGAATGCGTACGGAATTAAACGGACAAAGAAACTCGGTGCAAGATACTTTAAGCCCGAACACCGATCAGCTGAAGCATCTAATAACAGACGGCACTGTGTGAAGCCACAGCCAAAGGGACATTTATTTGATATTGCTTTTCAAAACGTTACTCAAAAGAGAAGTGATGAATAAAAATGGTAACTCTAGAATTAAAATGATTATAAACTAGATCATCTGCAATGCTCCCTAACAAAAATAAGGCTCTGACTCTTAGGTTTATGGTATAGATTGACCTATAGGTGAAAGGGCACAAAGTTTTCACATAGATGACTTATTCCCAAAGGGCATAAACTGGTTTCATGAATGGCAGTGGGACCTCATTTGAAGCAAGAGCAGTCCCAACTTCACTCAGTCAAGACAGAAGCTAAACTCCGCTCAGTCTGTGATGAGAACTATATGGTGATGCTTAGACTTCAGAAGGAAGGAGGGCTCTGTCTTTATTTTTCAAGTTTGCCTGATGTTATGTGTGCTCCACATGAGGAAAAGCTCATCTGAATCCCTCATAACATCTTTAGAGAAAAGAAGTCTTAAGGCTGTCAAATTAAATTACAGTAAGAGTGCAAACCACATAGGTTACCTTCTAGCGATGAATAACGTGTTTTTTAAAGGGCTGAAGGTCCGTGATCACATTGCCATTATGGGGGAATTTTTATTTTTATAAACTTAGTTGTGGGGCTGAGACTTTTATTATTCCCTCATTTTTCAACCTCAGCAGATAGATGAAACTGGGAGCTTCCACTAAAATAATGTAATTGCTGCTAAACAGTCAATAATGTTGTTAATTATGTGACTTAATGTTTCCCGAAAGTGTGTGATTTGTTTAAGGTCTATTATGAGATGATAATGATAACTATGAGTATTATAACTGCCACACCGAAAACAATGCTAGATTAAATGTTCTGGAAATTATACAGTGTCTCCTCCACAGTTTAGCACAGAACTTTGCACTCTGATCTTTAAATTTCGTCTCTAAATCCGTAAGCGCTAAATGCAGCCACAGCTCGGAGCGCTTCGCCGAAATGAATCCTCTCTCAGAGCAAGGGAGCAGCTTCAGTTAGCAGAGGTGCCCCCTTGGCGAAGCAGTTGGGATCCATAAGATATTTGTGTCGATGCTGGGACCAGGATAGAGCTCTTTGGATGGATCCACATTTGGAGCTCTGCTTGTCCTGCCACCAAAAGGTCGGGGAAGAAAAGACTGAAGATACATAGCAAGGCTAGAGCTGCAGGCACCTACAAAGGGTCTTCACAAGCCTGCAGAGATACTTAGCTGTAAAGAAAATCTTTAAAAAAATATATTTTTTGATGTGGAAAGAAGCAAAGTGATGTTATCTGGGAATGCGTCTCAGTTTGATCTTACTGTGCGGCACCAAAATGCCATGTTAGCAAATTAACTTTTCTGGCAAATTTGTTTCTTCAGAAGCCAGCATTATCTTGACCATCTTTTGAATGAAAGTTTCTTTGCCCTTTCTGTTTCTCTCCGTATACTTCCAGTGTTCTGCCTGGAGAAGTGGATTAACAAGTGCCGCAATTATAATGCTTTCTGAGGGCACTTTCTGCAAAGCGTTGTAGGCAAAAGCAAATCCGTGCCTGCACAAGTGGTGCAAGAAGAGCCCAGGGAGAAACTGAAGCGAAGATCCCACCCCCTGTGCGAACGGTTCCTCCGTGTTTCACGGGCACGAAGCAGGGCAGGAAACGGGAGGGCTTGAGTGGCCAGTAAAGAAACTGGGGGGAAATCCATCCCCAACCGGGTGATGGGGAACAGCTAAAGCGAACGCTGTGGGGGCAACTGGTGGGGATGAGTATGGAATAAGCACAGAAATCTGATATTCCCCACCCCAACGACAGATCTGTGCGAGGAGTAAAAGCGGAATATAATCCCGCTAGCAGTGGAATATAGGGGTGTTGTGCAGCACACTGAGGGTTTTCTGTAAGTTATTCACGTTCTTCAGCAAAGCGCAGGCCTGCACCCTAGGAAGCCTCTTGTGTCGAGGCAGTTCACAGGGCCAAAGCAGGGAGAGGTTTGTCCCGAGATAAAGTGTGCCGGTTTAATGGGAGGACCTGGCCCTGGGCTGTGCACCTCAATCATTCCCGACTTGTCCGCTCGCAGCGCAGGGAAGCGGCCAGAGTCGACGTCTCCTGCCTCCCTCTGCTGGGTGGAACCACAATCGCTGCCCGCCTGGCGCCAGCCGAGCAAAAATCGCTCCCGGGATGTTCATGTCAGCCCTCAGCAAATGCGAACTGACAGCAGCACTTACCTTTTTTTTTCTTTTTTTTTTCTTTTTTTTTTCCTCCTGCAAGTATTCAGGCAAATGTATTTAGAGACCAAAAATGATCAAACTTTTTTTTTTTAAAGTGTTGCAGAATATTTGTACATACATATATATTTAACACTATATTATGTAATGGGAATAAGGAAAACAGTTTGAATACTGCATTTCAGATGCCCATGATAAATTGTGCATGAACAGTCTACAGTGCAGGGTCTGTTCAGAGAAAACATTCAGCAAACAAATGTGGAGAGAGAATAAATAAATAAGAAATCTGTGATATGTTTGCAGATAATTCACGTGGTGGGAAAAGCTCTTTGGATACATTATTTGGCTGTAGCTGGAGGACACAGATTTCAAAAACGGGCAAGGAGCCAAAATCCCATTGCCACTGAAAAATGTAATGTCAGTGACTACTGCAAATGAGGTTTATACTTATCTTTGATTTTTGTTCTCTCTTTTTTTTTTTCTTTTTGGTAGGTGAGCTATATGAGTATGCAGTTTCTGCAGCTCCTACTGCTCCCGTGACCCCCCGTGGTATCATAAACACAGGTACAGAATTTGTCCCTAACTTTGGCACAGCTACTCGAGACGGTCCTTCAGTTCAGGAACTAGGAGCTGTGCCTGGCAAGATCCTCCTCAGACCTCGCGAAAACTCGAGCTATTTTCAAGAATGGAGAAAAGCAACGGGTCAGTTGACCGCGATTCCCAAGCGCGGCCGCGCAGGGCCGCGCACACGAGCTTCGCCCTCCCTCCCTCCCGCCCTCCCTCCCGACCCGGTGGGTTCGGGTCGCTCCAGGCGCCCGGGACGTCTCGGCAACGCGCGGCTCGGGGCGGCCGCTGCGGGCGCCTGCGCGCTCCCGTGCGCGCTCCCGTG
>VWPW01023939.1:400194-443332 GCA_013389825.1 Crypturellus undulatus
CTTTCTTTCTTTCTTTCTTTCTTTCTTTCTTTCTTTCTTTCTTTCTTTCTTTCTTTCTTTCTTTCTTTCTTTCTTTCTTTCTTTCTTTCTTTCTTTCTCTCTCTTTCTCTCTCTCTTTCTCTTTCTCTCTCTCTCTCTTTTTTTCTCTCTCTTTTTTCCCCTCTTTCTTTTTTTCTTTCTTTTCTCTTTCTCTCTTTCTCTCTTTCTCTCTTTCTCTCTTTCTTTGTAACAGTCTCACAACTCCAGCTATTCACTATGTTTTGAATTTGGCATCTGAAGTCAAAAACAGGAAAGAGCGTTAGCTCTTAGTATTAAAAAAGATTAAAAGGATTTTCCTAATTCAATTTTCCAAATGCAGCATGTCTGAAAACAGGAATACAACTGTGCTCCAAAGCCGGGCGAATCACTTCCATGGCTGGTCTGCAGCGCCAGAGAAGAGCAAATGTGGATTATATTTATTGGCATTTCCGAGCGCATGTCTTGACTTTGGTACAAGAAGGCCGTGTTTTGAGGCACGTTGTCCCATTTGGTTGCACAGGATGCAAAGCAACGTCAGTTCCCAAGGCAGACGAGAGGCGCTCGGGCTTTTTGGGACAGTGCTTGGATATTCCTGTATGGTATATTGGCAACATTTTGCGTGTGTGTAAAATACTGCATAAACTCATGCTTTGAAAAGCTATGTTACATTTATTTTAGCCTTTATTGGCTATTTATTTTATTTTAGTTCAGTAATCTAATTTGTAATAACCCAAATTGTGGCGTGGAGCCAGCGTTGCTCATTTCTGGTGACTTTTGAGAGTGTAAATCACTGGATTTAATGAGGAATCAGGTCAGCTTACTTTTTCTGGAAAGATAACAAAAGTTAGATTCGTAACTTCTCAGGGAAAGGTGTTTCTATTGCTATAGTGTGGGGTGTTTCTAGGGGAATTTGCTTTCGTCAAAGTAGAGGGCAGTTCACTGCAATTTATACAGAGAGGATTTGACTCAATGTGAGGGTTGTTTTTTTTTTTTTTTTGGTCATTTGAAACATGTCACCAATGGCATTTTTTGAAATAAAGGTTAATTTAATCACGGGTGCTACAGCCTCTGTCTGCATAGCTGCAAAGCAACCCTGTAGAGAGCCGCGGTTAAGCGCTAGCCGCTTGCAAGGACTGGAGAGCAAGGTGGTGGTTTGAGTGATTTATTTATGGTGCGCGCTGTGCAGAGCAGGCGCCCTGGGAGCCCTCCATCCTGCCATCCATCGGGGAAGCAATCCGAAGGAAGTGGTGCCGAGTCCCCTGGGAGGCCAGGCTGTGGCCAAAGCAAGGCTTAATTTGAGCTGTTGGTGAGCACGGGAAGGATACGGTTTCCCCGGGGGTAGCCGTCCACAGAGCGGCTCCCAGCTGGCTCCTAAAGCCCCATTCCAAAATGCACCAATGTGGAGCAGGAAACATGGGATTTCTTTCCAGTTCATGAGAACCTGGGGTTTGAGGAGGGTGATGGCAGCCTTCATTTCCAGGGATGGTTTTCCAAGCACCCCTGCCAGCCGAGCACAACCCCTTGCTGTTGGACTCAGTTTGCAGTAGTGGTTGAGCACTTGGTTCAGGCAAGTGCTACCTGTTGGTGTTGCTAGTGACAATGTGGGGTTTTCACTGCTCACATCACCCTGACTGTTCAACCTGTCTTGCTCAAGCGGGAAGGCACCTGTGTTCACCTCTATTTGGGAGACAGAAGTGAATGTCCAGTGAATAACTGCGATAACGTTGCAAGAGGGGTGAGGATCGCAGCCTTGGGTTGGGATGCTCTCTGTTGTTTTTTGCTCTACAGTTCAGTAATGCCTTATTCAACTTATGCTCCAAAGAAGCTTGTTCCTAATAAGTCAGGATGCCCATGAGGTTGCCTAGGCAATTAAATCAGTATCTTTTCTTTCCTGTAGAGGTAACATTATCAACTGCAATGCTAAGTAGCTTGGAAAGATTTTCCTGGCTGGGCAACAGCTAAGCATTTTCTTGTTAGATAGTTCCTACCGATCCCCTTTTAGTTATTTCTGAGAAGTAAAGTAGCTTTATTTCTGAGTCTCATATTGAGTGCGAGGTTGAAATGTTAAGCTCCGTGGATTAACAGTGTATCCTTTGAGAGGGAGGAAAGCTTTTTTTTCCCCTGCATTTTCTGTGGTCCCGCGGGGGCTGGATGTGATTGTTTGAGAAATCTTGAATTTCATCAGCTCGATTCGAGCGAACGTGCAGCTAAACCTTGAGTGAGCTGTCAGAAGAGGTTGGCTCTATCCCACCCGTTTGGGAAACTTGCTTGAACTGATAGCAGGCCCACAGATGTTTCGTTGCCTGCGTGTTTCATGTGCGGCAATGAAAAGCGATCGCCCTGGGATTATCAGTAGTTCAGAGGTTCTCTGGGAGCTGTGTTCCTACCATAAATTTGCTAAAATAATAGCTGGAACATGAATAGCTTTACTCTCGTGATATGCTTTGCATGTTTATTTATTGTTTAAATCCATGGCTTATCTCACCCAGCGCCAGCGTACGTGTTTCTCCTGGAAGGTTTGCGCACCAAGAGAAAATAGGACGGTCTCACTGAACGAGGTTAATTGCAGTTCAGTCGAACCAAAACCGAGGAGTAAGAACTGGGACGCGGTGAGTCCGGAAGAGCAAGCGGAGCTGATTCCATGCTTCTGTACGCTGCATTTGCCTGGCGGAGGAGGGATTCCTCTTTTGCTGGGAGTAATGCTGAGCCCGGGCATGCACACCAGGCATCCACAGCAGGCATACCCAGCAGACACGCAGCAGGCATGCAGCTTACATGCAGCAGGCATGCACAGCAGGCACGCACACTGCCGCTTTCCCCGTTAATCCATCCCCCGGCCCTGCTTGCTGCGTGCTGAGTCCGCGCGGATGTATTCCCCTCACCTCCCCGCACCGTGCCAGCAACAGCTCCATGTGTCAACCTGATTACTTTGCAGTTTTACTAATTTGGTGGTGAGCCACTGTGAATAGCAATGAAGAGGTAGAACTAAAGCAAGTGTAACAGCAGGGGGTCGGGGGCATTTTGGGGGCTTTCTGCAGCCACTTAAGACTATATTGAAACCCCTCTCTGGTCAAGCTTTCGGTGCTAAACTTGGGGCAGGACTGACTTGTGGTTTTTTATTGACAGTTAATTTGAGCAAGTTATTTCTTTTATGCTCTTAAAGAAGAGCACATCCAAGTGAATAGGGTCATAGTTTACACTGCTGTAGATGTCTGAGAGAATAGATGTGGCCTCATATGAGTTGTCGCTTCTGTTCTTGGTGTCCCTTAAGGAAAATCCACTCCGGTCTTCCTCAGTGTTGGTGTCCTGTTTGAGTCCTTTAAACTAGAAGGAGCTAAAGTTTTCCTGTCAAACCTGGACACTTTACATGTGATAATCTTACGTCCAAACTCTCCAGTTGAGTGTTGGGCTACAGAATTAAGTGGTGAAGGATGTGCCCTTGTAGCCACATCTTTCTCTGGATGTCTTGCTGAGTTGGCTCATGAACTACTAGTACTCCTTGCTCTGAGCTTTTTGGCCCCAAAGCTACCTATTTTCCGGCACATCATCATCCCTGTTACAAATGCCTTTCAGACACACATTGCTCCAGGGGCTTCCCTTCTGCTTGCTCACCAGTTTCTGAAGGCGATGGTAACTTTTTCAGTCTCTTACTCAGATAAAATGCAGAAGTCTTCTTGTGTCATAACTCTACTAAGAAAAATGGATGCTGTGTTTCCTTGTCTTCCTCATTTTAAATTTACTGTAGTAAAGTTCCTAATTTCTTAGTTCCTACATAGTTAGAAATTTCAGTACTTGGCAGTGTTAGTTAAAACATTATTAACTACTGGTTTGCTTTCTCTTTTTAATCTCTGATGCTTAAAGTAAGGAGGCACTTAGAGCTAAGCTATGGCCAGCAACCAGCAGGGATCTAGTTGTTTCAGAGCCAGCACACATCAGCCAAGGAAGGATGTGCTTCTGGGTTAAAAATAATCAAGTCAACACGCTAGGCTAAGGGCAGGACTTAGGGGCCCTATGTGCAGATTCTGAAAGCAGGGCTTATGTGGTGCATGGACCCTGATCTGGCCGTTTGCATTGGAAATTTTATTTATTTATTTATTTTACGCCCCCCCCCAAAAAAAAAAAAAATTGAATAATTTATGACTTTTCATTTCTTGGGCATCTAGTGACATGTGTGGCAATTTCTTGTCTCTGAAGTTGGTAGTTTAAAACTTTAAAAAAACTTCTATTTATTCATTGCTAAGTGTTGTGTATTATTTTTGTGTAGTAAAAAGCTATGGGATCAAGCCTTCCAACTCATCGTAAGTGGTGCTACTTTGTTTGCTCTCTGTGTAAGCGCTGCTATAATTTTGTAGTCTCCAGAGGAAAATCTCACATTTGCATTTATAAGGAATCATACAAAGAAAACTGAATTAAAATGATGCAGTGATATTGTGTGGACTGTTTCTCCTTTATGTTGTACTGATGAGCTTGTTTTATGAATACTTGGTTTCACTGCAAAAATCCTTCCCCTTAGGAAAACAACTGCTGACAGCACCCGGACCAAATACTGTTTCCTTTCTGGTTAGTCTCACTAGAGTACTTGGGATTTACTTGCTTGAGCAGGCAAGGAAAAGTTGGTCTTTTGTCCTTAAAGTTTTATATTTGTTAGCACAAATGCATAACATGCCTTTTCCTCGTTAGAGCCCAGGCTAAGGTTAAGTTGGTTTTAAAGATAACAGTAGATTCCAGTGTCCTTGCATTTGCTTTGCATTTGGTGACAGTCACTAAATCAGAGGCAGGAATGTTCAAACAGCACACTTGAGGAAAAGTGATTTTTGCAGAAAGGGTCCATTCCTGCTAATAGCCAGTAACTGCACGTAACCCCGCTGACATTAAAAGTCCATTAGCTAAGCCCAGTTTAAACAGCAGCTGATGCTATGTCAGCTAAATGTACATTGGAATTTTTCATGTAATGCAGCAATAGCACTTCTATAGTTTTTCTACAACTATGTACATTAAGGAAAGCAAATGTCATCTGATAGTAGTAAGACAAAGAGTGCACATTAATGTAGGGAGAATTGTAATCAGACTAAAGTTACCATCTGGTTACATTAACAAGAATCATAGAAATGGTAACAGAAGTACAGGGTGTCAGGTTCGCGAATTAAAGTTAATTTGGGATTCTCCGGGCAAATTTAGTGTGCTGGCTTTTGAGAACAGCAGCAAAACCACAGGAGTATTTATCTGTTTGGTTCTTGATAATTAGATGTATCATGACCTAGTTCAAGAAAAGTTTCTGCGGAAGTCAGCATAAGATACTTGTCATACGGAGCATGGGGTTGCCATGGAAAAAGGGCTTTATGCTGGTTATTTAGGGAATATGCCTGATTACCGTAGTGTGAGAGCATCTGAACTTGTAAAGATACAGTGGGCGCATCACTGACCCTACACTGCAGTCAACCATTTGCACGGCAAACAGCACCTTCCCGTGTCCGAGTATCAGAAAGAGGCAGAAGAAGAGGAGGAGAAAGGGTGCGTGGGTGTCAGGATGGAAAGAAGTGCCACAGGTGCCAAAACAGCGCAAACAAACCCCTTATCTTCCAAACCTATCAGCAAACTGAGCTCCTAATCCTGAATCCGAGGGCCTCCTGGGGCCTCGGGGGTACTGTTCAGTACGCAGCCCAGCTGGGAAAAGGCATTTTCCAGCTTGCTCGGAGAAGAGCTATGGTGCAGCGAAGCCCTCGTGGCGATGGGGGTGCTGGGCGAGCTGGCGTGAGGGCTGCGAGAGGGAGCAATCCATCACTGCCTGTCGGGCTCACGGGCTGCTCCATTAGTGAAACCCGGCACAAGCACCGACAGGAGCGGAGCCTAAATGCCTCGTGCTGGGGGGAGGCGCGAGCCCTGCAAAGCCCTGCAAACGCACACGCACATCTGGAGGGCTCGCCTGAGCTCGCCACAAGCGGCGTTCGTGGCGCGAGACTCTTGACTCTGTCATGAGGCCGGTTCGTTTCTTTCCCTCTCCAACGCCAGAGCTGACGTTAGTAGCGTGCCCAGAGCAGACCATGTGTTCGCGAACCACAGGGCTTAGGGAGAGTAATTTGATTGCATTGTTTTTTTTTTTTTCCTTTCTGGAAAATAACATGTAAACATATTACAGAACTAAAGTCTGGTTTTAATTACAGGCAGTAACGTTTTCATGTTGACAGATTTTCACATGGAAAGCTTTATTGGAAAAGAGAGGAGACCTTTTTGCCATCATTAGTTTTTGCTGCTTAATGCTTTTATCAAGTACAGTAAAATATACCATTCGTAATTAATTCCAAGCTTATGTGGACATGTTTAATGTAATTACCAAACAAAATCCTGTTTACTAACATATTGCTTGTGAAACCAGTCCGAATAATCTGGTCTCTGGCACACATAAATCAGGCAGTAATAACAGCTGTAAATATTTCACAATATACTTAGAGTGCTTTGATTTTAATGCTGAATCCACTTTTGGGTTTTAAAGGATAAAACACAGGTCAAAAGTGACTTCTCCCATATGTTTTGCTTTGTCTCTTGCACTGTTTCTCCTGCAAGTTATTAAAAAATCATTATTGGATTTGATGATAAAAAATGAACAATTTCAGCATATGAAGCATATGAACATTTTCAGGAGATGGAGGAAAATTGTGGCAGGGAATTTTGTTGGCTGGTCACAGTGGAGTGGGACAGTTGCTGTAACATAATTATGAATATTTTTCCCTGGAAAAGGTGTTGCAATGCCGGCACTCTGCGTCTTCCTGATGGCTTTACTGCTTTTACCTGTCAGCGTGCCTGTGTTTCGGAAACCCGAAACCCGGTGGCCAGAGGGTGGGTTTGTAGGGAAGTTCTGGGAGAGCCACTGGCCCAGGCCACGTCCTGCTCCCGGCCACCTTGAGTCGGCCTTTGAGCAGGAGGAGGGCAAGGAGACCAGGAGCTGGCTACAAAAGAGCACGTGGAGCTACGTGAGACCGGGACATCCTCCCTGTGAGTTGGGACTGTGCACATAATCTATCCAGTTCATTGGTGTGCCTTGGAATTTCAGGGGAAAATGATCCTTATCATCCCCTAGGTCATGTTTCCCTTCCCCGAACGCAGAGCTTGAGCTGTAGTGCTACAAAATGAAGCTCTCTGCGTTTTTGCCTGCTTCAGAGTGTTCTCTGCTGTCTTTAAATAAAGTGCTCAGTGTACGGTTTTGAAAGACAAATCTGAAAATGTTCATTTCTTGGAAGCTTCCCCCTTCTTCTGTAGCTGGATTTCTCACTAAAGTTGACATGGAGGGGCAAGTAATTTGCCCTTTGCCTTCACTGTGAAAAACTAAGTAGCCTCCAAAATATGCTAGTGACCTCATTGCCTCAAAATGAAAAAAACACAGTTAATTTTCATGGGTTACGTGTCCAGGCAAGGGAACTTGCCCACAGTCCAAGGTAAAAGCTGCTCTATTGTTTGTTTTCTGAAATAGCTCCTGAAAATTAAATACTAGACCCGGCCTGTTTAGTGTCACTGGTGTGTATCAGAAGACGTGTGCACCCGGGACATTCCCCTCACAGAGATCCTCAAAAACACATAATTCTCTCTAATGATCACAGTTCATCCAACTTCCCCTTGCATTCTGATGGTCACTTATTCTGAGATTTATCGATGTCCTTTGAGCAGTTTAATAACATGCAGTGTCATCATCTTGCGATGAATATCAGGTGTCACCATCAGTGCCATACAGGCACCTAGGAAGGCGATGCTGGGATTTAAATCTG
Source organism: Crypturellus undulatus (assembly GCA_013389825.1). Classification (NCBI taxonomy): domain Eukaryota; kingdom Metazoa; phylum Chordata; class Aves; order Tinamiformes; family Tinamidae; genus Crypturellus; species Crypturellus undulatus. The sequence goes on from VWPW01023939.1 coordinate 407,970, forward strand.
TCACTGGTCAATGTCTCTAGAGAGAAGCAATCCTTTAATTTTGGAAAATGGTAGTCCCAATTATTTGGTTTTTGCTGGATGAAGCACTGCATTGTACGATACTTTTGTGTGTGCGAACTAAGCAGTTGCAGCAGCAGAGATGGAGAATTTGAGAAGGCCAGAGGTGTTTTGATTAGCAAGAAAATGGGTACCAGCTGGTATACTTTTGCCTATAAATATATATTGCCCTATTTAGTTGCACAAGTAAATTCTGTATGCCACTTGGCCACATCTGTTCTTCATAAGTGTGAGCTCGTAGACTCTAATTTTTGAAACTTCCGATCGCGTTCAGGCCACATGAACTCGTGAAGGGAGAGAGCTGGCCCGGGAAACGTCTTCGTTAAAGTTGCTATAAGGCTGCGGTCAGAGGGGGGACATCTCTGTCTTGCCCGTGTGGAAAGGAAACTTTTCAGGACTTTAAAAACAACTTTCATACTCTAAAAACAACTTTCATGCTTTAAAAACAAAAGGATCGGGCACAACAAGGTACATCAGAAAGCAAACCGAGGGTTAACCAAGAGATGCTCTGCCATGAGCAAAAATGTTTCTGTCTTTACAAGATCTTACCCTGCTTAAAAGGACTAAAAGGAGAGATACTAATCTAGGACGACAATTACCCAATGGATAAAATGCTTTCTGAATGTCTACTATTATCTTTTTTTAAATATTTTAGATAGAGTTCAGCTTGATGCAACTTTCTTTAAAAGTTTTTGCAGCCCTCAACCTCTGCAAGACCCAGGAATTTGAGTGAAACATCTGAATGTTGACACTACCCCTTGCCGTCTACACTTGCTTCTCCTCAAAAATCACTCAATTTTTGGGGAAAAAAGGATTCTCAGCAGTCGTCTCTATCAGCCAGGCCAGCCTTCCTGACTGTTGCCGTGACCGGTCACTTTTGATCATCTGACACATCTATTTAGAAAAACAAAATCAGATTTTCCTCACTAGTGTCTCTCAAAGTGAACAATGAAAAACTGAAGCCAACAAAGCCCGACCTTTGAAGATTAGCCATTTCAAAAAATAATTAGTAACACTGCAAAATGTTTTTCTCTGGAGACTCGAGTTTGACCATGTTCCAGTATTTATTTTTGTTTCCCTGGGTGGCAAGACAGATACTGCTCTGTATAAAGCAGTTAAAGCATCCTTCTTTTCCCAAAGATACGTGTTTATAAACATGAGGCATAGACTAAACTTTCTTTTATCTTGCATGAAAACTTGGGATGGGAATAAATTTATTTATGGGATACGAGGTTGGAAGAAAGAGTCTTTATTGTAGTTATAAGGCATATTAAGCAATGAAATTACTTTAAAAAGCAAGACAAAATTCATATTGCCTTCAGATTATCTCTTGTTGTTGTTGTTTTGTTTTCCAAATGCAAGGTTCTTCTATAATGACCTGAAAACCTTGCAGGTAAAGTGTTGTGCCCTAAAATGAGTGATACTGAAGGTACTCACAGGTTAAGGAACATCCCCTAGGAAGGATTTCAAACCAGGAACATAACTTGTCTGAAGAATTATTAATCTAAAATTCCCTGTTACAGGAGATCTCATCAAAGAAGTTTCCATGATGTCTATTGATCACATTTCTTTTTTTGTATCTTAAAGAGTAACTCGAAGGTCGTTTTTTATATTGGCGTGCAAGGAGCTTTATTGATTTGCTTTTATGAGGCATTAATGAAATCTATAGAAGCCTAACAAGACTGTATAGTTAACCTTGGCAGGATTGCCTGCTCTTTTGACTCAAAATACAATGTTTCATTCTGGTTGTTTAAATTCTGTGGGAGTCAGTGGATTTCATGGAATCAAATACCTCTTAGGAGAGAAAAGGAGCACGATGGATCTGCACTACCCCATTAATTCCAGAATGTGCTTAGCAGCGTTTTGGGGGGAATGTTGTGTTTTCCTGCCTAATGGTACTGCTGTGAACATGAGCGTGGCAGTGAAGCAGTCCCTGCATTTGCCAGAACTGCCTTCCCCACTCACAGCGGTTGCATGTCAAGATGCTGCCCCATTTGGAAAGAGCAGGCAGGATTTATTCTGGAAGTGGACCAGAATGGACCAGTCCTCCTCACAAATATGAAGCTGGGATCAATTTTACAAAGTGAAAATAAACCGCAGTCACACTTGACCCAGTGTGTTACGCTAACAGAGGAAGAAATGTAAAGATCTGCAGGAGGCTTCGGCGCATTTAGCTGGGGTGAACGCTAAACGCAATACATTGGATTAAGACATTATCCTAAAAACTACTCAAAATTGGGGAGGATTTTTCAGGGAATTATTCTATTCTTTATTGTTATCTTTTATATATATATATATATATATATTTCTTTTTACACACTTTAAATTAATGAGAGGGGACGCATGTAGGCAGCAGAGTGGGCCTCATGACAGGGCTCAGAGGTGCCGACGTGCTCAGAGAAGCGCCCCAGCTTCATCTCCGTGCTGGGGATGTCGGCCTTTCTAGGATAAATAACACAAAGAATAAGCAGTTGTTTTTTCCATTTGTAACTGGATATTTTGGTTAGACTTCCTCACAGCTTTGAGTTGTCAATACATTCGTAAGTTCATTAATTTGAAAGGTAAAGAGATTTTGGTGACTCTTAATATTTAGCTTCCGCTTGAGCTACACAGCTGAGCTCTTTGATTTATTCTCCCAACTAGTGTTGAGGGTTAGAGGATGCTGAGAGTCTGAATGCCAGCGCCCCACAAGGACCACGAGCACAACTCAGGCAAGGCATTTCCAAGAAGTCTGTTTTGTAACAAAAAATGGTGGAAAAAAGAGTAAGGGGTAGGTAACGGGATAGATGAAGGGCGAGAAATACAGGTAGATGGGTGCCAAGGAGTGGGGATTTGGCTGGGACTGATCAATCCAGAACTGAAAGGGAGGAAAACATCCAGAATTCTGCGTGTGTCCTTCACAGCCAGAAATGGCAATTTTGGGCACGAAAGTGCCCCCAGGACGAGGCAGGGCTGGTACCAAATACGCTTTGCAAGACAAACCACCTGCCTCGCCAGCTCGGGAACTGGGGTTAAAGCTGGTGGGAAACGTCCCAAGAGCCCAGCGCACTCTGCCGTTCTCCTTCATTCACATGGACTTGCCGGCAGCTTCAAACTGCTGATAAAAACAGTGGGAAATGGAATGGCATTTTTTTTTTAATTTGTCCTAAGGACAATTCCCTCTCTTTAGTGAGATATGGTATTTTAATGGGTAAGGAGAGACTTATGCACCACTTATGTCCTGCTTAACCATTCTAGTAGGAATTAAGTGTTGATTAGATTTGGAACAGGGCCTGTGCATGGGTATGAATTAAATTCAGAAACGTCATTCATTTTCAGAGAGTAGGAAAGAGACTTAAGATTCTGTTCACTTCTTAAACGCCTTTCATTATATAGTTTGCTGCTCTAAATCTTGCTTTGATATTGGGATTATTGCACATACTCCATTGTCTTGAAAGGCTGTTTTCAAATCTCCGTCTGTCTGGCACATAATAAATCTGCTTCACTTGATTCATATATGGTGCAGTACTTTATACTGCAAATAAATCTGGTTCAGTTAATTTATATATGGCGGAGTAAATGCTTGAACTGGAACAGGGGAAGTATGTTTATTTTATTTTTTTTTAAGTGTTGCCATACGGATGACTTTTAGGACAATTTTCACCCTGTGGGTGCTGCTATAGCTGGCTTTACTGGCAAACTTGTGCCGGGGAGAGGTGAGATGAAGGCGGGACACCTGAGTGGAAGCCAAAATCGCCAAATATCCTTTTCTGGCTGCAGAAATAAAGGCAGGTAACCTTGGGGTATTTTGTGAGTTTTTTTACGGGTAGGCTTGCACATCAAAAACACGTAATTACCGTGAAAACTGGCACTTTTTCCTTCCTTTTTTAAAAGATGTATGTTGCTAGAACTTGCTTTCTGTTTCATGTGCGTGCATTAGAATTACATACAATGTAGCTGTCTGCTCTTTCTATTCCCCAAGCAAAAAGCAAACGAGAGCCGGGATGTGTTAAACAAGCTCATTCCAGCAGAGTCCCGGCCTTTCCTTCCAATTTCTTCCTCTTTTATGACTGGGTGAAACCACTCTCAAACATGAATCCCTGCCTCACCTGCATCCCTGTGTTGTGCCTTCTGAGTAATCTCAAATATTGGCAAGCTTCTAATTGCAATATTTTGTTTTTCCTGTGTGTCTGCCCAGCAAGGGCACCCCTAAGGACACGTTTTCCTGGGTTTCTGCCCCGTGGGGACAGCCCTGAGAGCCCCCGAGAGCCCTCTGGCGCTGGTGCCGAGATGCAGGAGCCGAGACTTGCTCACGAGCTAAGTGCAGCCCCTGGTCCTAGGAGTTTCCAGGCGGATTCGGCAGCCCGTATCTCGGCAGCTGTGTGAGCAGCTCTCCAAATGTTTGGTCGCTTCTCTGGCCGCTCTTGATAAGGGCCCTGCTGTCGTTCGCTGTGGCGCTCTTTATCTCCCGGGGCAAACAGAGGCGCTAATGCGGATTAGCGCATTTGTCAGCGCGTGGCTAGTTTTAATCTCGGTCACTCACTCGCTTACGCTCTCCCTTATTCCTGAGCATCCAAATAAGGCAGTTGTCAAACTGTTTGTGGATCCGGAAAGTCTGTTGAGTTGTACTGTGATCAACCGTTTGCCCGAAAAAAAACTTGGTATGAAGAAATGCTCTGCGTATCAGAGGTGTGTCAGCAGCATGCTTAGGATTTACTGTTTCCTTGTACTGTTTGCAGGAGTAGCTTTTAATATCTTGTGTGTCTTGCTGGGTAAAATGGTATATTGCCAGCACAAAGAGTTTTGAGTAAACTGCACTTAAAAATTTTGCGTGAAAATAATTCTGTGAATAGGGGCAAACAGCAAACAAAGCTGAAGGGTATTCAGATGGGATTGTAAATAAAGCCAGGAAAGAAATGAGGCAATGCAGAATTGGTGAAGAAGGCGGCGATAATTCGCTTTTTGCCATGCCTTTCTCTTCGGGCTTCGGGCAGACAATGGGAATTAGTAGAGCTACATCAGAACAGAGCCTCTTGCTTGTTCTCCCATTGGATTCTACTTGTGCCATCACTTGCACTGGTTTTGCAAGGAAATTCCTCTCTCTGCTGCCCCTAATTTCTTTTATTTTCACCTACATCTTATACACTAATGGATACCTCCTTTATAAGATGCAAATTATTCCATTTTATCTGTGTATAACAAACACTGTCTAACCACTTGAAGTTAGTGGGATTTTGACAAAGTTGCTGGTGTTTTTATAAAGTGGCTTCAAAAGAAACAAGATCGGATTTGTAGTAAACACTTAACTGCAGAAGCCTGCTTTCAAACAAGGTGTCAGGGAAGCAGGTATTTCTTACAGGAGAGTGTACGAGCCAGGATCTTCCTGAGCGTCACAAACAGTAATTGAATTCTTGTGGAGAAGGACCTGCCTGGCTGCTCAGGCTGGGGAATGGAAGGGCTTGCTTGGTGGCTTGGTGAGGGTGCCTGCTAAGTGCTTGGTCCTCAGCTCATGTCAGCCGTATTCAAGCACTTCCGTGGTCGTAAAGTCTGCATTATTCAGTTGAGTAAATGTGTTTGACATTGAAGACAAATACTGCACTCGGTAGACCAATTTTGAAGTCTAATATTCTCCTTTTCCAACTAATTCTAGAGCTTAATTACAGAATACCGATATTGTGTAACTCGCAAATAATTCCCTGGCTGCCTTTTGTTCACTTGTGCCTTTAGTGCTGTTTTATCGAGTAGCAGAAAGATGATCGGGTAGCTTGACTGCTCTGTAGATACTTCACAGCACTAAAAATACCAGAATGGCCTGACTTGCCAGTTCAGGGAACGGTGCTCGGCTGCCTCTGTGGAAGGATGAAGTATTATTATCCCCGTCCCTTGGTTTTCCAAGACGAAATACGTATAGTAATAAAACTGCCCCTTCTTAACACAATCAATCTCCCAGATTTGAGAGGCAGACAGAATGAGTTTCCTTTGTCTTAATTCAGGAAAATATATGCTTTGTCTGTATAGCTTATAGATTAGCTATCTGCAGTCACATTCGTTTAGCCCTAGGAAATATGAGGAAAAGGACATTGGGCTTTTCTGTGTGGGCAGCTTCTGCCCTAGGATAAACAGCTGCACTTCTCCTGACTTGAAATTACAGTCTTTTCCAGGAGGGCTGCAATTGGGCTTGAGAAAATAGATTTTTACATTAGTTTCCTGAAAAACTGAGCAGTGCATATGAGACCTTTTGACTGTCAGTTTACTAAAGTACCATACACAAAAGGACTTAAAAGTAATATATCTAGCAGTGGAAATTGCTAGTATTGATTTTTGTACCATAAATTGTTCTTATTTTTAGCAATAATCGTATCACATTATTATTACATTACACAGATTTGATAGATGTGTGCAGTTTTTCTTCCCTTTCATGAAAACGTGTCACTCAGAAAATTTTAAATTCCTTTGCTGAGTGTAAAAATAACTTTGCGGAAAGGACTGGGGATTCTTGCTGCGAAAACATGCCCCAGCATCTGACAGGGTAATTCAAATGCTGCTTCTAGGTGAAGGTGAAGGTAGGAAAACCTGGAATTGCTGCCACCTCCTTGGGATGCCACGGAATGTCCCTGGCGCTCCTGGGTACTTAACGTGTGAACTGGGCACCTTGGGAGAGGAGGTGTTCAGGGTTAGGATCTTGTAATCACAGAGAGGTGCAGAGGGCGTAGACGTGCTTCACTTTCACTAGTTTACTAATGTATGAATCATAATTTTGGGCTGGGGTTCAATTTAGTCACGGGTCTCAAGTTCCTCTGGCAACACGGTGATTTCAGAACAGTTCTCGCTGTTTTCGGGGTTGCTGCCCTAGCTCTATTACTATCGTGGAGTGCCCTTAATCCCCCTGAAATATCATGTATGGCAGCCGCAAGAAAAATAATACAGCGCTGCCAGGCGGGTGGACTAACATGGAGTGACGTGCGGCTTTCTTTGCACAGACTTTTCCCTCTTGCTTGACTTTTCCTCGTGAAAGAGGTGACAGCAGCCTCAAGTGCTACCCCAGGCACCATGGATAGAGCACCAGCAGCAGCGTGAGCACCTTGCGAGGGAGGTGCTGGCGAGGACGGTGGTAGCCAGGCTGCAGACTCCCTCTTTGCAAAGGCAACGCGGGGAATGGTTGCACCGATCTGTGCAAGATCCTAAGCAAACTAAGCAAGGGCTTAGTGAACCCTCTGGGAAAGACACACATTTAATGGCTTTCGGCAGGGTAAAGTGCTTCACGAGGACATTTCGGAGCAGCTCGGATTGCTCCTGACCACGTTAAACCCGTCTGTGGGCAAACAGAAGCTGCTGCCTTCTAGGGTTACCTATCCATTACCCCGGGCAAAGGAACACGAGGGAGGGAGGGCTGCAGCAGAAGGGTGGTGGGGCGGCAATTAAGCAGGGCTGTATTAAGTGGCACAGCTGGCCACTTAGCTCCCCATTAGCGACCATCCCCAGATTCCAATCAGGAAACCCTAGAAACCCTCCGAGAAGCTTGAACTGGCCAAATTGACAGGACAGTTTTGAGATCAGATGTTCAAAGGGCCAGTGAAGTTCTGAATAAACCAGCTGCTGGCAGATCCATAGACAGGCAGAGATGGGACACCCTGCGCAGAGCAATGTGGTCCTGGGATCACTACGCCCCTAAAGCCAGAGCTGCTTTGCCCTCATGGCGCCTGCGGCAGAACCAGGGCTGCAAATTCAGTGTCACCAAATGTGTGGGAGAGTTAAAAGGTCTGAGCTGGAGTCTGCAGAGATAAGTGGGCCTAGTTTTTGAACCATGAAATGGGTCCCTGCTAAAGCTGGAACGGTGTGTTGAATCCTCTTCACCTGTCCATTCATCTGTTGTGTTACCCTTGTACCTTCTAATGGCTGCATGTCTCTTCATACTTTAAAATGAGGATTTCCTTTCCAACTTGCCTACCTCCAAAAGCTACCGTGAAGCTGAGGTTCGTTAAGCTTTGAACTCCTTGGCCTCTGTTGGGGCTGAAGAACTACGTGCATAGAAAGACTCCGTAAAGCAGCACACCGGTGTTTTATTAAAGCAGCACAGCCCCTGGGCTGAATCTTAGTCTTGTTGCACCCATCCCCAGATAGCAATACTCAGTGTCAGCAATTTTTAAGTTTTTCAGGGATTTCACCCCCTTCCTTGAGAGGACTCCTTGAGGATACGCAACGGGAGGGCGTGCAGCCGCGTTGCCTCCGATGCAGTGTCACCGCCTCGCGCTCGGCCCCCGCGGNTGCAACGGGAGGGCGTGCGGGGAGCAGAGGGCTTGGGCAGCCGCGTTGCCTCCGATGCAGCGTCACCGCCTCGCGCTCGGCCCCCGCGGCCCGTGTTGCCGTGTAGTGCAGCGTGTGGCACACACTGCTCGGCGCACGGGCTGGGGGCACTGTCCCCGGCCGCCTCTGCACGCTCTAAGTCGGTTAGGAGAGAAAATCCAATAACTCCTCCGTGCTCCCACCAGAGCAATCCACATCCCTTGTTTCTTGCCTTCTAATTGCATTACGTGGCAGGGATGCAATAAACATTTAATGGCAGTCGCCATCATCTGTCACCTCCCCTCAGATGTGTAATGTTCAATATGATTTACATGCTTAACACTGTACTTTATTTAGCTTTTTTGGTGGTGTGTGGGGGTATTAGTTGTACTTTCTAGTAGAAGAGTTTCTTTAATAAGGATTAAAAGAAAGAAGGTGCCATTAATTAAATGTATTCTGCGGCTGTGTCCAAGTCCCTCTCTATGTTGTTGCTTAGACATCTTGCAGAAATTGCTGTATTTCAGAGAGAGGTACCGTGGGTGCCGGGAAGCAGAGGGCTCTGAAATACATATGTATTTCAGGACTTGCTGAATCAGATTGATCTAAACAGTGGATCCTTCATTAGCTTCAATGAAAACACTCCGGTTGCATCACCGATGTCTGTTTAAAAACTAATAGACCATTAAATATGTTGTTCATGCGGAGGACTTTTAATGGAAAAGCTGCAAATCCCCGTGGCTCCGTTAATATCAAATTATGCTTCTTCCCCTGGGGAAGGCAGGAGGGGGAGACGCTGAGCCACGCTTCTTGTAAAGCCGCTGCGCATTGCCTCGCCGCGGGTTTCGCCCCTCCGCAGGCCAGAACATCCTCCTCGGGCGGCGAGGACGAAAGCCTTCGCACGGGATCTCTCGCGGCGGCGCCGGGCGCTGAGCGCTGGTGCAAACGCGGGTGCAAACACAGCCCGGCAGCTCTGCTGAGCAGCTAAATGGGGCTGCTCCAGGGGGGCCCTCCCTGCACCAGGGGTTTCCGTGTTACGGAAAGCGAAGCCTTGCTTTAAAACGTACGTATATGTACGCGCGGACTTGGGGCCAGCGTACACCGGCGCCCAGCAGGTGCTTGCAGGAAACAGTCTTTCATGAGAAAGAGGGGAAGAAAGCACAAAAAAGCAGTGGTGGCCCCCGTGTAAATAAAAGCAAGTAATACTGAGTGATTTCATTCTCGGAAAGCACCACCTAATCCACTTCAGCCAAGAGTTTCGGGCAAGCCGATGTGTTCATCACGCGAGAGCCGTCGCAGGGATGTTGCCCTCTAGTGGCTCGTCCTGCTGCAAGATCTTACCTGAAGCCTGGCCAAAACGGTGTCTGTCTCCTGCGTTTGGCATTCCTTGGATTTTCCATCTTAGGGGCCTGGGCTGTCTCTCCTTGGAGAGGAAGATGCTGTTTTACGCCTCTGAGTGCCTTGAAGTGTATTTAGTTGTGTTGCTAGTGCTTTAATGAAGCTTTAACATTGAAAAATAGTTTAAAGCTCTTAGGACGTTTTAATGCTCCAAACAAACTGTCCTGAGAACAGTGCTTTGAAAGCAATTAGTAATGAAGAGTGCAACTGTTACTTTCAATCCCTTACACTCAGCGAAACAGAGATTTTAAAGACTCATGAAAAACTAGTAAAGGCGGAAATTTTGCTTGTCTGGTTGCTTTTTGTTATTTCTCCGGTTGCCCTTTGGAGCTCCTCATGCAGCTCTTTAAAGTGGAATTTGTAATGCTGTTCAGAAAACAGAGAGAGGGCTCGGGCCAGGGGGCTATTCCTTCACATTCAGATTCTGCGGTGCTTTTTGCAGTTTTCCAGAAGAAGCTTCCCCGCCACGTTAGTGTGGCCGTGGCGGCCGCGCAGCTCCGGGTGCTGCTGCGTGGGGCGCTCGGCACAGCGAGGGCTCTGTGGCTTTATCCGCTCCTCGGATTTGGAGGGGCAGGAGAGGAAGGAGCCCCTGTTGTCCCCTTCAGGAGCAGGACACGCTATAATTTAATTTCCTTTTAATGAAATACCTTCTTAGTTGGCTCAAAAGGCTCTGAAGCAGCTGGGACTCGCGAGGCGGTAGGAGCTCTGTCTTGGCGCGTAGCACGCGGCCTCCCCGCGCGGCTCCGACCAGTGCTCAGCGGCCGCAGCGCCACGACGGGCCCTTTAATCTGGTTGTCCTTGGGGCCCCCCAAAATCTGCCCCATCTTCCCGTCCGCCTGGTTGTGCTGCGTGGGAGGCGGCTGTGCCCATGGGCACATCTGTTTTTTCCAGTCTGCTCCCAGATCCGCTCTGTCTGGCTGCCATTAGCGATCCATCGGGAGCTCCTTGCCTCCTCCGAGTGCTCTTGACTTTCTTTAATGTATTTCTAAATCTCTTAAAAGTTTATTTGTAGCTGTAATAGTCTGCGCGGTCCTAATTTTTGGCTGTGTGTTTATAAAATTGTATGTCAGCAGCCATCAGCGTTGGAAATCGTTGCTGGCATATTTCAATTACATCCCTTTGATGCTGGTAAAGGCTGTTTAAGAATAAAATAACAGCCCCGCACTTAATGCAATCAAAGTTTCCTCAAAACTGGTTTATACCATCATCACTCATTCAGTGTGCTTGAAAACATTTTGTATAATGCTATTAGAGTGAGTTGCTGGTGAACAATACAAGTTAATATTGATTTTAATATACACAAATGATTCCTTAAATCCCCAAATGCTCGGTGAACATTTCAGTGTGTTCTCATAAAGCAGCTCGTGGATGCTGGCCACGCAGCACGCAACGAGCAGCAGGTTCCTGGGGTCCAGAGTACAACCTGATGTATGTGGCACGTACCTGTTTATCCTGCCCAGACTCGAGGGGAAGGGGTTCACGGCTTTGGAAGTGCCTGACACCTCCCACATACATACATATGTGTGTGTGTGTATCTTATTTTTTGAGAAGGCTATCTCAGAAGTTTGCTTTTAGTGCTCTGCTCTGGGGAAATTCATAAACTAATTCCCAGGAATCGGAGTCCTGGTTCTGGCAGCGCTTCATAGTCAAACCTACTTTTAGCACCACTCCACTTAACCGTAATGAAAACTCGCTGCGCTGAGTATCAGTGGGGATTCCTCTACCTGACCCCATCCTCTAACCTCCCTGTGGCTGTTTAATTTCCCACTTCATTTAGGAACCACATCGCCAACGAGCTGAGGGAAGACATGGAGGAGACGGGGTTGTCGTCAGTGATGGAGGGAGAAGGTGTCAACAGGACTGTTGGTTCTGTTGTGCTTTTTGGTTTTTGTTTTGTTTTGTGTAAGAGACCACAAAGTGTATGTGCCTTGTAGAAGTAGGAGCCAAAGAAGAGTGTCCCAGAGAAAGGGGAAATGTGGCCACAGCAGCCTTGTCCCATTAAGTTTGGCGAAGCAGGTGCCTTGCACCCTCCGAAGGGAGGTTATTTCACTCGCTGCTGCCCGTGGTCCTGCCTGGGCTGCCAAGGAGGGTGTCCGCAGAGCCGGTACCGTGACCCGACTCCTCTGTATGCAACACACACACACGTGCACACGCCAGCACCGCGCTGCGTGTGCCTTAAAGCACAAACTATTCCGCTCCGTAAATTGCTTTGAGACTGCAAATTGCTTTTTGATCCTTTGGGATGAAAAGTTCCATATCAATGTATTATTATTAATGACAATAAATTATGCTTAGGGTGTGGGGGGTGCTGCCTCGCTTCCCGAGGAGCGGAATGGGCAAGCGGTTCCTGCGTGCGTGTCCGAAATGCAGGGGAGCGGGGGCAGCCCGGGGGGCGCCGATAGGCTAGGCATGCGGCGAGCAGTCAGATCGGCTGCCCTGAAATTCTGCACCAATATTTTGGCCCGAACAGGAGGCACCGGTGGGGCGCATGGCCCCAAATGCTGGGGCGGCTCGAGCGGCACCCTGGCTGCGGCCATGGGACAAGGCGGCCTTTGAGCGGCCCGCGAAGCCCCCGCGCGGCCGGGGGCGTTTGCAGGTTTGTTTTGCCAGGCTCCTGTCCAGCGGCACTCGCGGCGGCCCGGCCGCGGCAGGGAACGGCGCCGGCCGCTCCTGAATCGGCCGCTTGTTCGCCCTGCGCGCGGAGCCCGCGAGGACTCGCGCTCCTGGCCTAGCTGATAGCTTGCTTGGCGTTAATGAATAATTCAAGCCCGAATTCCGATAACGGACAAGCCGGCCTTGTTCGGGGATTGAAAACCGAGGAGAGGGGCTGGTGGGAAATGAAGCCTGTAACTCCCTTCCTTTTTGAGACTTAGCCTTGTCATTAAGGGTGTCAGGAATGATTTTGGCTGGGGTGGTGATGCATGGCTTCTGAGGTGCCGCGACTTGCGGCAGAAATTGGGAAAAGCTGGGCGCAAATTAAGGAGTTGTGTTTCCTTCGGAGCCTTTAGCCTTGCGCTCCAAGAGGAGACACGGGCTGGGCCAGCAAGCGAGCCCATGTCCCACCGACGGGGGCCTCCCACCTCGTGACATCTTCAGGACTAGACCAAACAACAAGTCATGGAAGCAGCACTCACTACCTACTGTAGCGTCATGCAAAATGTGTGCACTTACCCACCTGCGGGGTCCCAGAACAAGGGGTGAGGCCAAAAAAATCTTAAAAGGATTTTTTTTTTTCAAAACTAGAAGGATTCAGGCAGCTGGAACATCATGGAAGAAGGAAAGATGGGAAGGGTCAATGGGGGAGGCAACGGGCTCGGGTTTGCCTGCTTCTAGCGCAGTGGGATGCTGCTGCATGACGAGAGCTCATCGGTGCCGTCGCAACTCGGCCGCTCAGAAGGAGCAGCCCAGCAGGAGCAGCCGTCCAGCCTGGTGCTTCAGCGCTGCCTTCAAAAGACAAGAGCACAGAATACGGCAGCTGCCGGCCCGAGTCTTTGGAACCAGCCAGGGAGAATTGTTAGAAAAGTCCTTTGGAAGATTTGGTGTGGAGAGTTACGTGTTGAAAAATGTCATTCCTCTATAGATGACTGGAAGAGTGATAAAAGGAAAGTGTCTTTTACCTGAGCTATTGAAAGGCAGCGCCGACCAGAAGAAAAGAGGTTTTATGCACTTTTTTTTTTCCTTTTTGCAGAAAGGGTTTATTAATTTTCAAACATCTAAACAGAGGTTCTTGCTTCAGCGAATACAAGGCTAAATACTCTCTGTTCTCTGCCTCTCTGCTAGCATGAGAAAGGAGAGGAATAAAAAGGAGATAGGGAGCTTTCTTTTCCATAAAGTCAAGAGCCTCTCGCATTAGGAGACACTAGGAGTGCAGCAGCTGACCACCTTTCCAGTCATCCCTTCCTGCAGCAGGAATGGGGATAAGATAATGCGGGCAGCAGCGAGGGGCTCTTTCAGGTCTATTTTGAATTATTTGAGGCACGCGTGGTAGGTCATAGGATCGTGCTTCATTGTAGCACCGGGTGAATATGTGCTTTAAAAGGGGAGGCTGTTCTGGAAGCCAGTGGGGTGGTTTTAAGGGGTGTTCTTGTGGAGGGAAGTGAAGGGCCTGGAGAGTGAGGCTGCCTGTAGCTGTCACCATTTGTGCCTTCCAGTGTAAAATAACGGAAACAGCACCAGTCAATAGGGTTTCGGTCTTGTGGGCGAGGTCCTGTGCGGAATTTTTGTTGAAAAGTGCCTAGGAAATGCAGCTTAATGTAAGACACAGTCTTACCATGTAGAAGGTAGAGATAATAAAAATGCTAAACCACAACAAAAAGGCTAAGTCTTAAAGATGACATAAAGTTTCCTTGTTCAAAATGACCCAGAATGTAATAGTGATTGCAGCAAAATATCCTTAAAAATATTAGACTACTCTGTAGCTATTGGCATTTCATCAGTGAAGGGTCCAAAGAACTGATGTTATTGACAGCTCTAAACTAGACCTCAGCGAAAATACAGGGCTCAGATTTGCGTAGATTTTTTTTGAGAATTGATTATCTTGACCTACACCCACAGAAAGACCTATGTGGAAGTCCATGTTTTTGTCTCTGCCCGCCCTTTATTTTTAATGAGACAAGGATAAACTGATTATCATTTTTTGAAGAGAGCAATCTAATACGACCTAACGAGAGCATTAAGAAAGCAAAGGCTGAAAATAATGATGCCGTAGACCACTAATAATCCATTCACATGGCATTATGCTCGAAAAAACAGGAGCTAAATAGCCAGCCTAATCATTAGGAAATGAGGAGCAAATGGGAATTCAGGCAGAACCGCCCTGCCCGGAGGGAAGTAAACATATGGAATAAGTTGTTGAGCAAAGTTATCAAAGCCGATCTCATACGAGCTGAGGAGAGCCAGAGAGGGAGACGTGTTTCTCGTGAGCAGCGCGAGGGATTCTGGATGCACAGAAACAGACACAGATAGCGATGTGCAAATCAAATAAATGTGCAGATCTGCAAATAAATATAAAGTGGACAGCCTGGATTATGCGAACCTAAGGTCCTTTTTGTGAATGCGCTGGTAACATGGTGCTTCTCGTGCTTCCACAAGACGTGCTGTAGAAAGGGGCTGCTCGTGCAGATGAAGAATTAAACATCCGGGTGTTAAACATCAGGGAGTTAGCTGGGAATGGACCCTGCCTTTCGAGAACTGATCAGGATGCTCTCTTTTTCTCCCTGAGTTTTGGGCAAAGCGTGGGGTTTCTTTAACCAGTACCTTAATGATCTGGGCACGTGCTGGGAGCCCGGCTTGCTTTCCCTGGAAAATCGACCTCTCCCAGAAGGCAGCTCTGACCGTAAAGATAAGGCTATTTTGTGAGACACCAGTCCCCCGCTCCTTTACCCCTGCCCCCTGGGGGTATTCTGTGAAGTTTGCTGTAATTAAGAGAAGAAAGAGAGAGCCTTTGGTCCAAAGTGGTAGCCAGAAAGAAAGGAAAAGTGACCTGAAATCCCCTAATTATGGCTGTGACTGCAGATATCCAAGGCTTGGACTTTGGTCCTTTGCCCTGTGACTCTTTCTTTCCTTTATATGAAATAATCCCTTCTGTATGATAGTTGCCCTGTGAATATCTTAGCAGTGAAACATACTGCTTGGAAAGAGTAAGTCTGCTACTTTGCATCAGGGCTCTCCTTGTTTTGTGCTTCGGTGTCCCATAAGAGATAATATTACAGGGGGTGACTTTGGCAGCCCCTCTGAAAGAGTTTCCAGCTCTTGTCTTGTTCTCTAAGAACAGGCACAGCCAGGTTTGCAATCAAAAAATTGAGGTAATATTTCAGATAGCTTATTTTTTACTAGAATCATTAAATACATAGTGGATAACATCATGGGAAGCCTCCAACTTCTAGAATTTTGTCTTTTCTACAGATTGATAGAAAGCAATATATTCAAAAAGTTGCACTGAGCATTAAATTGGGAAAAGCCCGACCCAAAAGCCATGATAGAATCCAGACAGTTCTGTCCTTCAAAACAAAGCTGTCTGTTTCCCAAGAAGAAATTTCATTGACAATCTGATTATTTCTAAATCCACTGGAATCATTTTCCACTAAATGAAGTGTGAGCAGTGCCTAATTAGTTGCTTGTGCAAATGACACCGAGAAGAAGTGGTTTCCAAGCTGGTCTCTTGCCAGCGGTTGTCACTCGTGTGACTGACAGATCCGTCTCTCTGGAAGTCCATATAATAATGCATTTCAAAGTAAGGAGTCGGTTAGGGGAACATCCGTCATGTCAAGAGTGTTTTCAGAGCGGGTGGCAGGCAGGTAATTCAGGATGGCTTCGAAGGAGGGCTCTGAGTGAAGCCTTAACGGGAGGGGGACACAGTGAGTGCTCCGGGTGTCTTTTGCTATTGCTGGGCTAGAGCCGACACAAATTAATTTGCAGCTAATGCTTGGTCTTTAAAGTAGTCTTGCTATTTATTTCCACAATGTCACTGCTCGGGCCCAACATAAAGACATTATATCTCTCGTTTCGCTGTGTCTGTGCAGCCTGTCCGGGTCATGCTGTGGGTGCATCTTTCCACTGTTCAGCGACTAAGGTGACTTTTCATCTCACTGTGGTCTTATCTAACCTTTCTATCTGACACGTAGGAGCCAAGAGGAGCTTTAAATCCAGTTTCTCTTGATTGTCGTTGGTAAACTAAGGTACCTGAGAACTGTCTGCATGAGGGGAATGCTCTTCTGAAACTCAGAACATTCTTGTCACATTGGGGATTGGCACATCCTGCTTGTCAATACTGCTGAGCTGAAAGCTTCAGCTATTGCTATCACCAAAGCAGAAACACTCAGTGACTACAGACACAAGGATCAAGGTGCTATCAGTGAAACTACACTTTGTTTTCACCTTTAGATAACTGGTAAATGGAAATTGCTCTCCAACATTTCAGAGAAGGAAGTGCTAGAAACTATTAGCTAAAAGCTTTCTGCCTGACAGCATTAATTTCCTATTCATTTCATTAAAGGGACATTTTTGGAGAGGTTTGAAAATTACAGTGTGCTTCTAGCAGACTAATAGCTGCAGGAAAAACATGTAATAGCTCTCCTTAATCAAAATAAGGGCAAGTTGTTTATCCAGCTGAAGAGCCAAGGATTGCTGCAGACTGATTTTCTGTTTTTAATGCTGAACAGTTGGCCCTTTTTGAAGTATGTTTTGAGATAAGCAGGGATATATTTCAGTATCGTACATACATATTTGGTTATTCATTTGCCCTGAACATACTTCTGGTCCCTTTTCCTTTTTTCTTCCTCTGCTGGTCTCCCTGTTGTTGTTTCACCTACCTTTTAGGGCTGGCACACCAGCCAAAAAGATCTATACTGCTGCGTATGAGATGATTCTGCCCCCGTGGGATAATGCAGCCGATATTATCAGCATTTAGATAAAAGCTGAGGTTAATACCTCCCGCCAGAGTTGAACGATCCTTGCCCTAGTCACGTAGCAGATCAGGTGAGAATTTCTGCTGCTCCTTTCTCTGTGGTACTCAAGACCATGTTGCACGGAGTCTACATGTGTAACACGAGGTGGAAGGAAATTCAGAATGAGACCCCTGACTGTAATGGGGCTTTTCAGGAAGAGTAGACATAAACGAGGCAGAGATAGGTAAGGCTGTCGTCTTCAAGGACATTTCAATATCAAATCAATGGGCATAAATCCCTATGGACATTTAGAAATCCAAATGTGTTTATAATGAATATACCAAAAATAAGCTTTCTGTTGTATCATTTTCTTTCTAAGCCTAGCCCTCTCTCTGCTTTTAATTGGGTTTTAAATATTTAAAAGTATTTTAAATATTTTGGGTTTTAAATATTTCACACGGGAGGTGCGAATGCTCTTCTGTTGTATCTTTTCCATGCTTTGTGGTTGAGAGCAATGTTATTCTACGTTGCGGTAGTCCATAATCCTTAATTTAGCAGAATGTATTTTATTGTCACTATAGATAAATAAACTTTTAGTGGGAGAGATGGGAAGAGGCTGGAAGGAGCACCTGGGACTGGTTACGATCTGTAACACCACAAGCCATGTCTTCTCCCTTAAAGCATTAGTCAATGTTGCTAGTCTGTGTCCATAGCTTCTTCTAGAAAAGGCCTAAATAACAGGTCTCTCTGTTCGGACAAAATGTAGCCTGGAAAGCATATTTAAATTATGTATGCATTTCCCTTGCATTGCTTGATCTGGTCCAAGAGATATTATCTCCAGACCCCGGAGCAGAGGGAGTTTGGAGTAGGGTCTGGGGCCCCTCTGTGTTGCCTTGGGAGGTCAAGAAACTTGTGATTAGCACCAAAATCAGGCTTATCAGTAGTGGTGCTGAAGAACATGGGGGGGAGTGTGGGGAAGAAGAAATAATTGAGCGAAGTATGAAAAAATGTAACATCCCCCAGAAATAGCTTTTCTTTCCTCAGACATATGAAGCGCAGAATGCTTCGTTCCTGCCTAAATTGCATTCTCCATCTGGCTAGTTACGGAAAGTTCCGATTCTCCTGGGCTTTTCTGAGTTATTTACTTTAATATTCTGCCTTTTATAGAAAAGATTATCTTACAAACTGGATTCTCCATAGTGGATAGATTTTTATGGTTTAATCCTGTTTTTGATATCTAATTCTATTTTTCCCCCTTAAATTTAATATCATTTCCCCTGACACACATGCATAAACATGCACAGGATTTTGTACTTTATTTTTTTGAGTTAGTATCTCATGCAGAGATTCTTTTCTTACCACGCCTGATTGGGAAATAGCTCCTATGGGATTCAGAGAATTGTTTTATTCTTCCAGCCCAGGGACAGAGAAATCCCCTTGCGCCTTGTTCGCTTTGAGCGGAGACTGCAGCCAGAGCCCAGTTAATACAGTGGGAATCCTTCCATTGATTTCAGTTATCTCTTGGCTGTCTTTTATGCTTCATTATCACTATCACCAAGCATATCATAATATATATATTCATCCTGCTATATGCCTTCAAGGTAAGGAAGCGATAGCGTTTCCATTTGATTCTTGGGGAGCTGAAGTACAGAGAGATGAAGTGCTTGATCGTGAAGGAGACTGAATTTAGTAACTTAAGTCCCGATTGCATAAAATCTGAGGTATTGTCACCCAAACGCCCTACGAAAATGCCGTCATTTATGGTGAAACGTGTGAGCGGGTTCAGGGCTGCCAAGCCTGAAGTTGGCATCTGTTTTATCATGTCCTTTAGTGAGAGGAGTTGGCTGGGGACAGGGTGCTTGGGTCTGTGCTGAAGGAAGCACTGAGGAGGCAAGGAAAGAGACCTTCCCACCTCCAGCTGAGGTCTGTCAGCCCCGGTTCATGCCCAGGTGGTTGTGATGGATCTCATCCCACCCACCCACCATGTTCGCTAGGACAGCTCTACCTTTATTATGCAGTCAAAAGTGCATCTCCTCTCTCCAGATACCTGATTTTATGTGGAAAATAGATGTTTTCAAGACCCTCGTGCAAAGGTCCCATTGTGTCTTGGGCAGCTCGTTGTGAGAACTGAAGCCAGAAGCTTACGACTGAGCTTAGTCTTTGCGTTAGACCTAAAGGGGCTGAAATTTCCTCCCTGCCTCCCCTTCTTGTCCAGCTCAATGTCAGTAGTTACATGGATGGAT
Organism: Crypturellus undulatus; assembly: GCA_013389825.1. Lineage (NCBI taxonomy): Eukaryota > Metazoa > Chordata > Aves > Tinamiformes > Tinamidae > Crypturellus > Crypturellus undulatus. The sequence continues at coordinate 427,312 of VWPW01023939.1, forward strand.
TATTCGAAAGCTGCCCGTTGACCTTTCCCTCGCGACTGATCGCACAAGAAGCGCTGGGAGGCTGGATCTTGGCGAGCACTTGCTGCCGGTGGCTCTTCCAGCGCTCCCCATAGCCTGCTAGGGTTTCCCACAGAGGAATAGGCCGCCCGCGTCGATGTGTGGCCATAGAGTGCTCTCAAGTAACCGTAATGAAGCTGAAAGCCAGCCTTGGTCCTCCTCTGCGGCCAGGAGGAATTATTTATGAGGGAAAGGCCAGCGCTGAGTGGGTCAGCGGCCTACAAAACGCTTCCTGACCGGAGGTCTGCAATGAGAGAGACATCAGAGCCCTGGCTGTGGTCTGGCTGCTGTCTGCGTGTTGGCCGGAGCGCTTCCAAAACCAGGGAGAAGAGGGCAAAAACAGGGCCATCCAACTCTCTCCGGTGCACCAGCATGCAGCTGCCATTGCACACACGTGTCGTGCTAGCCTGGAGAAATAATTAACTTTTCCATCTTTCAATATGCATTTGAAATACAGAAACAGCCTGCAGGAGCAGATGCCTAGAATTAGTCTTTGTGCAACTCTTCTTTCTTAATGCTTTCCCAGCCTAAAACTAATGTTGTCAGGGCTTTAATTTGCTTTAAATCTCCTGTAACCAATTCCATGGTAACAGGTTTTGATTTCTGGCATCTGGAGCATTTTAGTTGCTCCCAATTGTTAGCATTATGAATAATAAACCCACCTTTTAACTCTTAAAATAAAGTTTGACAGTGCAGTAAGTGACGTTCTGTTTGCACAGAAGCAGAGAATACAAATTACCCTAAATCAGATAATGGGAAGCTGATGTACGATGAATATGTTGTTTCATCACCCAGTTTTTAGTATGTTGTGCAGGATCGTAATTCAAGGCATCATCTCCCTTTTAAATCACTTTCATAATAAACATGTAACAACAGTACCCCAGTGTAGGGCACAGCATGACTCTGTGCGTAGTCTATGCTTTGTAAGCCAGTAAAACACCACAAGTAATGATAAGGTTCATAGTGTCAATGCTTGATTCTGATTATTAAGAAATTGCTCTTGCTAGAGCATGGAACCATGTGAAGCATTAGAGATGAGATTGAACAGTTATGCTTAGTGCTGGTAAATACTACGTACCAAAGCCTAGACTGATATGTTAAATTGCAGTTTTAACCTACATCGATGACCAGGCAAGTGGAGCAGAGATATTTTTATTCTAGGCCACCAATGATTTGCCACCAATTTCTCTGTTTGCCATCACCGCTCTCTAGCTCCATGGCACTACCAGATACCTCTTCAGAAGGATTAGGATTAACCCTGGCAGCTGTAGAGAAAACAGCGTTGTAGAGGAGCTCTGAAAGGCAGGCATTGTGAGTGAGGAATGAATTTGGGAAGCTTAAAGAGAGCAAGAGTTTGATCCCTACGGAAGGAAACATAGTGACATCATTCAGTATGCAACTTTGAAACTTGGGAGGAAGGATAGAGCTGAAAATGTGAGTCTCAGCTCCTAAGAACTGCTGCCTAAGGTCCACATGAAATGTCCGCAGCTGCAGCTTAACACCATCAGATGAAGACCACATACACCAGGTTTAAGTTGAGGTAAGGTGGATGGACTATGTGTACAACTTCTTTGGATGAAAAAGCGCTTCATAGCTATGTGCCCATTCCAACGTGGGAACAAAGAGGGTTTTGCTTCTCTGGCTCCAGAATCCGATTTGGGGTTGGTGTGAGCTGTGTCATGCTGCATGGGTCTCAGCGGTGGAGCTCTGGGACTCCTGGCTCTTTTCTTTGATAGTTGTTCTAACTGTAGTCTAAAGTACTACCTTTCCTTCTTGTAAGGGGCAAGGATACAAATGATGACCTATCAAGTCATAAAGAAGTAAGATCATTTTAGACTCTAAAAAGAGTGTGGTCAGGAATAAGCAATATTTTTCTTCTCTCGGTGCAGCGCAGTTCAAAATTATTCCATGTAAGGGAACGGAAAAAGAGACAGAAGGGAAGCAAAGTAAATAAATAAAGAGTTGGCAGCTCTCCGGCCTGCTTGCCAGCAGAGTTTGAACCTGCTGCATGCTAAACCTGCACAGCGGCAGGTTTCTGTGCTGACTCATCTGGAGCAAGTCCAGACTGACTCACGGTGTGGCGGCTGGGGAGAGGGGTGCTAGACAAAGCACAGCGGCCGCGTTTAAGAAATACTTCTGATGGAATTAGCGGAAGGATTTGTGCTTGTTAGGAAAGATGCCGGCACAAGTTTATTCCATCAGGTTGTTTCATTATGAATACAACGGCAATATTCCTTTGGGAGGAAGGAAAAGGAATTGGTCTAAAAATCTCTGGGCAGAAGAATAAAGAATGCAACAAAACACAGCTTCTGTGTCGGTGCCCCTCTCCGTGGCTGCCTCGCGCCCGATAAAGCCAGAGTCTGTCTCCCCTCCACTATCAGCGCTGGGGTAGCAGCAAATTTTGCAAACAACCCTTTCATCCCTCTTGGAAAGCACTGGGTCTGGGAGTCAGATTTCAGCACTTTTATTTCCCAGGTGTCTGGTAATTCCTTCTGAACAGAAGGGATTCATCCGTTCTCTCGTCCCAGGGTAAACCCCAGGCTGTGGGAAGCCGAACAGGCCCTGCTCTGTAGCTGGGCAGAAAGCAGCAGCCCGCAGGAAGACACGCAGGAGCTATTTAGCTCCCTGCCAGCTTACTGTGATGGTCTGAGCCCCCTGCCGAGGTGCTACCTTGAAGGAAAGGGAGAAAATACCAGCCTCTTTGATTTCTTCATGCTTAGAGGAAGAAACGGAGACGGAAGAAACGGTTTTGAGATATGTCTTAAGTGAAATGCCTAAGGCTGAGCAGGGGATCTGGCCAGAGCTCTGAGCTGAATTTATTGTAGCCCCGTCGTCTTCTTGTCTTGAACTCAAGCTCCATACTTTTACTAACCTTTGAATAAAAGCACTTTAAAAACGGCTAATTGCAATTCTTTCTCACATGGCTTTTTTTGCACTGCCTGAGTAAAAGTCCCAGTAAAACCTAGGATTTGAGAAAGTTTCAAGATAAACCCAGGTCACAATATCCTGCATTGTTCCTTAAATCTTCTAAGTGACTTTTGAGGAAATAATACTTTATATTTTATCATGGTGAAAAGTAGCACCTCTAATAGGTCTCTTTCTTTGCAAATGCCAAATCTAATGTTTCAAAGAAGGCTCAAGATGAAATGAGAGCAGAAGGCTACATAGCTGTCATTAGCCTTAGGTTTGTTTATGAAAACCCGAGATGACCTACAGCTTAAAATGACATTGATTGGCGTACTTTAACTTTGTGCTAATGGACTAATGACTTGCAAAGCTCTGAACTGAACGCTTGGGGAAAAAAAAAAAAAAATGGCATCTGTGAAAGATGCTGATTGCAATCTGTGGTATTCAGCTGACTTTTCCAATAAGTGTTAAATATTCAGGGATGCTGCATAGAATTGTAGTTGTTGCTATTTAAAAACAAAAATCATTTGGCAAATAATAAAGTCTTTTGTCTCTGGTGCCAGAATTGCAGGGCGTTGAAATGAGTGCTTTGGAGTAGAGCCCCTCAACTCGGGAGACAAAGCTCACTGCAGCACGGAGCTTCCACGCAATCTTCTGTGCCTCCATTTAAAGGAGAGAGGACCGAGTGAACCAGGCTAAAAATCATCGCAAAAAACCCCTTCCTCTTTCTGCTGCACAGCACATATGGGCTACTTGCGAGTTTTGTTTTTCCCCCCAAAGTGAATGGGATGCTTGGGATAAAAAGGGGTGTAGGATCTAACCATAAATTGCCAGGGTAATGGTGGTCGTTTCTTCTTCTCCTTGTATCAACTCGAGTTAAATATGCCACTACAGAAATCCTTTTGAGACTTGAAATATTGCTAAAAGGTCACTGCATAGAGCACAGCCAGTATAGCACAGGAGACACTGCTGATCTTTCGGCTCCACGATGAATATGTTGACAAGCATTTGAATTTTAATAATTAATCATGATAAAACAAAGGAGAGTTAATAATTTAAAGTCTGGTAATGCAGAGTGGTACGACGGCTTGAGCCCGCAGTTTCTGTTAGGTTTCACCTCTGTTAATTTTAACCAAAAGGAGCCCTGTCACTTTTAATTAGCCAAGAATTGCTCTCACTGCTGTATGGCTAGCACAGAGAAGGTCAGCGCCAGTAAATGTTAACAGCTCAAGGAGAAAACTCGGGAAGAGTATATAAAATCAGTCCAAAGCTAATCAAAGCAGTTGCTTCCTCGGGCAGTGCATTTGCTGTGCTGTAATAGTGCATTACTGAAGGAAAACGAGTAAGCGAAAGCGTCGAAAGGTGACTACCCGGGACGCCCGCGCTGGCGAGCCCAAAGGTATCAGGCACCCTAGTCAGAGGGTGAATCCTGCCTTTGCTGCAGCTGGGTAGCAGTTTCTCCTCTCTCTTTTACGGGGAGACCGAACGCGCTTTGATTTCCCAAGACAGTGGCACGTGGGTGCCCGTGCTTTTGTCAGGTGTCAGGGAGGAAACCCCTGCAATACTGAGGCTCTCATTGAGTTATCAGCAATGCTTGGCAAGTTCCTGAGCTGAACTGTTACGTTCGTTAGTAATTTTACGAAGCTGTTTGATAAACAGAGCTTGGCATTTGTCAGGAGCCCGGTTCTGTTCACCGCTATGGCCCTTGGAGCAGCCCTCGGAGAGGAAACCCCTCTCCAGGGGAGGTTCCTGCTAGCAACATTCAACATGATCTTAAAAGAAGAAGCGATGAGGCAGGCAGCAGGTCAAGTATACTGGGTGTAATATTCACAACTGTTTTACGTGGGCTTGTAGCCAAGTACTTTGCTACTTGTAGCAAAATAACAGTACGAATGCCTTCAAAAGAAAGCGCTCTTCTAAGAAGCGCTCTGAAAGGTACCCCCGTGCAGCTCTTGCATCTCCAATTCTGTGATCTTGTCTCAGCTGTTTTTCTGGCCAGACTCCAGGGGATTCAGCCTGCAGGCTGTTTTGTCACTACTATAGTTCGCCTAACTTTGTTTTTTCCCTTTGTTTGCTGGCTAGAGATAATGGTATTTGTTATCCAGCATGGCGCCACTTCATCTCGCTGTTGGTAGTTTCGGGTCCTGTTGTGTTGATGAAGTGGTGAAGACTTTTCCTATCATAATTTTACATCATTATATGGCAAGACATAAATTGGCAATATATTGATTAATAATAAATTCTCATAAAATTATATCATCTGATAATGTTGCAACCTCAGGTTGAGTTTGCATGGTTTCCTGAGGCCAGAAGACCCAAACTGGTTCCAGACAATTACAAAGCTTCATGCTAAGCTTGTGGGATCTGAGATAGGCCGATCAAGATCAGGACTGTCCCATGAATATCTGCATGAGAGGAGTCCCCAAATGCCCCTCCTGCTCCCCAGTGCATCACATGGCAGCACGATGTGCTCTAGCAGCCGTCCTGTACCCTGCTACATATGGCCTGTACCCAGGACGCTCTCTATCCATGGGGATTTGCGATCCATTAATCATTACATTTATGTTTTGCAACCCGCTTCATAAACTGCGGCACTTCAGATATGAATATGTTGCCTGGGAGTGAAAAATGGAACTATACCCATTTTCTAGTAAATTATAATTAATTGCCATGGCCTCAGTAAAATGTACCAACATTTTGAAAGTGAACGTGAACTGAGTGAGCAACGATGGACAAATGTTTGACTAAAAATGTCAAATGTGTTTCATATGCCCTAAGAAGACCAGTTATTTTCAACCAGACTTTTAAGAGCTATGTCTGTATCTCCGTGGTCACCAAATTCAACCCTATTATGTTAATTCTATCACCCACTGACTTGATTTATTTGTTGAGATATTGCATATGTTATTACTCTATTACTGTAGATTTTTTTATTATAATTCACTCATCTGTCTATAAATTCCAGGCCAAATGAGACTGAATGTCAGATAATCTTTTTTTATTTGTTATGGCTACAGAAAGAAATAGCTTAATAACATCTTTATAGATAATCATTCATATCAACAGTCATCAGCTCATTTCTGCAGGCTGAAGAAAGAGTAATGGTGCCTTCTTGCTTAAAAAATATTCACTTTTGAGTTGGATTCCATGTAACCACATCTAAAAGTTTCTGAGAATTTTACGAGTTTTTCAAATCTTGAGGCTTTTTTCCAGGTGACAGAAATGAGCTAAAAGTGTAACATTGCAAAAAAGAAATACAAGTGTTCCTTCTTGCCAGTCATTCATCACTTGACAGCATATAAAACTTCAGAGGTTTTTTATCTAGCTTTCTACTTACCACATAATGTCAGTAACTACTTATATCTTCAGTGCAATCTATGGACAAGAGGACAAATCAAGTCTAGCTTGTTCATGATTTATTGTAAAGGGGGCAGCTATTAGGTTTTGATTTCTGGCCAGCAGAAAGCTCTTCCAGTTCAATCGCCCCTTCCTAGTAAATAACTGCCAGTTTTCTCAGGTCCGTCTGTCGTTACAGATAAAAGTGAGCTCTGCCCCATAAGCTCACCTAGCCACTGCACAGCTAAATTGCCTCTTGCATTTTGCTCTTAGGACATTTTAAACAATGAGCATTGAATTTATTCCCACCCTAAAAGGAGGGTGCAGTAAAGTAACCCATTGCAGTCATTGGGAGTGATCTACTTGGGCTGATCGCAGAGAACTTCATGGTATATTAAGGATCAAGAGACCAGCAATGAAAGAAAGTCAAGGCTTTCCTCCTGTGGACCAAGAATTGCCATGGGGCAGCAGCCTGCAGCTTCTTTAGTAAACTGTACATCAGGTAGACAAAAGACTCCTCCTGGCATTTTGGTTTTAAGAGAAATGAGTATGTTTGGGTTTTTGTTTACCTTTAGTTTTGAAAGGATTTTTTTTTAAAAGGAAGTTAGCAGGGCAGAAAGCTTTTCCGTATCCTGATGCACTGAGAGTTTGGAACACAGAGCTCGGTAGTACTAACTTAATGTCACTTGCTGTTTATACCAGGACATCCAACATGCTGCAACAGCTCTCTTGAGATGCCAAAAACGGGTGATTCCTGCACCCCAGAGTTCCCAAAATCAGTACAGACAGAGGGAAAAAGACATGGGCCCGAGCAGAAAAAGTTAACATGGGAGTTAGCTCCATTCAGCATAATATGGAGGCTGGTTTCTTAAGGATGCTCGGTGGGTAATGAAGCTAAACAGCTTAGTTTCATTATCCGAGCTGAGATAAATGCACAGGGAATACATTTCAATAAATCACCCGAGCCCGCGTGTGAGTCTGCAGTCAAGCTGTGCTCTGCTCAGCACGGCGCTGTGTTTGTAGGGGCTGGACGCCCAAACGTAGCTAAACCTTCCGCTCCAGAAAGTATTCGGGGAAGAGATTAAATTTAAATAAGGGATTGAATGGCTGCATGGGTCCTTTTGTCCCACAGATGATAAGGACTTTGTGAGAAGCTAGGACAAAAAGGGGAGACCAAACCAGAGGGTTGCTGGCGCCACGAGGCTGCGACGGGGCATGCGAGTGGGCAGTGCGTGTCTGGAGCTTTGGCCATAGTAGGAGGATGAAAACCAAAACATTTTAGCCTGTTGGTCGGAGGAAGGCCCTGTCCTTTAAGGCTGTCGTGGAAATGGAGCAGGATTGGGGTCAGAGCCTTCTCGTAGGGATGGAAATCAGCATGAAGAAGCAGATCTGTAGCCGCTCCTATAGAGGAGAGGACGCAGGAGCAAATGGCCCACCTGGTGTGTTCCCAGGCTCGGGCATGTACACACTGCTGATAATCATGGACCTGCGAGGGAAATTATTTCTGAGCATGTGTTTTAGTGAATTTGGCTTAATTAAATAGCATATATTATGCAGTGTAAATCAGGTCTCCTTATAATTGCTTTTAGCTGTAATGATTTTAGAGTGGCTAAGAAAAAAGAGGTAAGAAATGTAAGGTGATGTGAAGAGGGCCATAAGCTGGCTTCTTCCTGCCTCCTTCCACCAAGGGCCCTGGGTGGGGACCTGGTCCGTGGTGTTAATCTTGGTAAAGTCCCTCCGCATCTCCTGCCCTATTAAACTGAATAACTCATTCCAAAGCAGCCTTTGTGTTGCCTGTTCTGCTGCCAGTTCATTCTGGTTAATGAACCGAATGTGTTCCCACAAGAGGCAGTGGGAAAACACTCGGTGCCACGAGTGGAAACGGAGTTCAGCTTCACTTGCTTGATATGTTATGTTATCCAGAAGATAGCACTGTCCGTGCTGAGTGCTTTGATAGGCCTGTACTAATTGCTGCTCATTGATTAGCAGCCCATGAGCAGTGAGGAGAAAGCGTAAGATGCCACCAGTGTCTGAGATCAAGAAATACTGGTAACATCCTGGCCCCTTTGCTCATCTGCCCTTCTGCAATCTCAAAAATCTGCTGCAATTGGGCACTCTGGAAAAGCCATAATATGCAAAATAAACATGGTGCTGGAGATGCAACATTAAGCAGCTGATGATGTTAAGAGCTGTACTAATACTCGTGGTTTAGCATGTCTCATCCGACTGAGCCCTCCTGAGCCTCCACATTAGAGGAACATTGTGTATTGAACAATGAAGTAGTTTAGGATAAAAGCTCCCAAATTATTGTCAATAGGTTCTGTGAAATCAATATTTTCTGATTTATGTTCCCCCTGACTCTCTCATATGCGTGCATGTATGTACACGATCTATATAGACATTTTGAAAGAGAATTTCGTATTTCACATCTCCTGGGAAATTTCCTTTCCCGGAAGACATCTCATTTTCCCTTATGTGGACTAGTGGCAGAGAGCTAATGAATTTTTGCTTCCCTCAGTAGGAATGTTCAGCAGAGACACTGCAGTAATCAGATGGTGCTAGATATGGGATATAAATTTTACACTGTTGAAAGGCCCTCTTTGATGGGAGGGGACAGAATTACAAGTGTAATTCCAAACTGTTAGGAGACTGCCAAAACTCATTTGAAGTACAACGACTCGGGGTGCGATTGAGCTTCTTTACCTATGGACACCTTCTTTCCACAGTTGTCCGTCTACACAGAATGAAATACACATATTCAGACTGTTGGTGTTGGGGGGCAGATTCATTTTAGGCCTTTTTTGCCTGAGTTTTGTAGAGTTTCAGGCTGCTTGGAGCCTTGGGGGAAAGGCGAAGAGGGAGAGCAGGCGTTTCCCGGTGACAGCGTTGTTTATAATGATTTATTATTTCCATTACGGTCGTCCTCAGAGGCCATATTTAAAGATCGGGGCTTAATTGCATGAGGTGTGTTTGTGAGGATGTAGCAGCAAAAGGCAGGTTTCGCCCCCAAAACGCGTGCTCCTGCAACGCCCGTACTGGTCACAAGTGCGACCCGTGTGTGCGGTGGACACAGGGCAGAGGGAACACCTAAGAGCCCTTTTTCCACACGCGGCCTTCTGGCAATGCTGCAGCATGAGTTACGTTTAAGGGCAGCAGGAATAGAGCTGTTGCCTTCAGCAAGAACATGCCAAAAAGAAAGCTGGTCGGAATTACAGTTTTGCTTATAGCTCCCGTGAAGCAGCAGCCTCATGAGCGGAGTGATAAATCACAGGCCAAAGCCCACAGCAACGAGAGGCGAGGCGCAGGAAGGCCTGGGAAGGAGGCGGCGGCGGCGGCATTGATTCGATTTTGATGGCTGCAGAGCAAAGTGGGCTGACAAAAACCATCACGGCCCCTTGCAGCCGCCTTGCCGTGAGGAAATGGCTCCGTGAGCTACGTGCTGGCCGGGAGAGCGATGGCTTGGAGCACCCGGACAGAGTCGGGGCCACTCGCTGGTGGTGGCTGAGCGCATCAGTGCGGGGCCTGCAACTCTGCTCACCGTGAGAGCATCCAGAAAGGGCTGGAGAAGGAGGAGAGCTTGTGTCACGCTGCCTTCTGTCATTCTCACCCTCTTGAAGACTATCTGGCTTGCCATAGGCATGGATACATCAACACCAGGAGCTGAAGACACAAGTTTAAGGAACCCTTCCATTAAACCAAATCTAAATCTGTGAGAACTTCAATCTTCTGTTCTGTTCTCATCCTTTGCAGTAGCAGATTTGTTATGCAGCGGTAGCGCTGGAAGAACTCAGGTCTCCGCTGGCTGGGTTCCTGTACACATCATAAAAGTTGCAGTGCTGAAGAGCTCTCTTTAGATAAACAGTCAAAAATCTGGAGAGCAGGAGGCTTTCTCAGCCATCCTGCAGAAGGGTCCAGCTGCAAACCTGACCGGCACGCCTGCAGTCCCCGAGCACCCTCACGAACATGCTGGGGATGGCGTCTCCCAAGCCCCTTCATCACAATTTCTGCACTAATCGATACCCCATTTATTTGCCATCCCATAACTGCAACCGTATTTTGCTGTTAAATACCCTGCAGTGTCATTAAAAACTAGGTTATTTAAGATTATAACCAAGGTGGGCTCTTGAGGCATTTCTAAAGGAAATAGTGTGCGAGCAGGTCAATATTGCGAGCAGCGGAGCCGCAGACTCGGCTGCCCGGCAGCGCAGAGCCGAGGTTGTGTCCCCAGGAGTGCGGAGTGCGGCTGCAGATGCACATCCTGCGTGTTGCACATCCTAGGGAAAGGCTTGCATGAGCCGGGCACGTTTTTAGCCGGAAAGGGCTGATTAGCAATCCCTGCGGCTTTATAACATCGGATGTTATAAGCAAGTATTTCTCCTGCTCTGGAGGTAAAGCTGTGCTTGAGCTGAACCGCAGCGGGTGTCTGCTCCCCAGGCATGAGTGCGAGGAGACGCACACGGAGCGCCGGGGAAGGAGCTGCCGCCCCACAAAATTAATAGCTTGTTGCTGCCTAACAAGGTGAGCGACCTGCTTGCTGGAGACAGCTTCTGCGTCGCCAAAGCAGACTCGTCCAAGGCACCCACCGCTCACAAACTCCCGGCACGTTTTGCCTGCCAGCACCTACAGGCGGCTAAAGCAAAAATCTCCCAAACCTTTGCATGGAAAAATGGGAGCAAAACACTCTTGCTGTATTAGGATGCAAAGAACTGATGCTAACAAGCTTGTCAAGATGGTTAGGGTATAGCCGACAAAGGAAATGTCTATAGGTAGTTTTCCAAATTCCAGCTGTTAAAATATTAATTGGGTTGACATATGGCTAACGCAGCGTTGTTGACACTTGCGGGATTGGAGCAGTGCTTTGAATTCACTTTCAGTGCCTGCACTTGCTGTCGCAACCCATGTTTGAGACCTGCCACCTTTTAATGTCTTGTTTTAGCAATGGCCTGCCATTCTGTGGAAGCACTGCAGCAAGCTTATTTACAGTATGGAATGGACATTCTGGGGAACTGCTTGTCTCTTTTAGCTGTCCTTTCCCTCATTTGGCCACCAATATGCTGGAGATAAGGAGCGCCAGTCCCGTTCATCTGCTGTTGATTTTGGACTAAGTGAGCAGTCAGCCCCTGTGACTCTGCTCTCTCACAAGTAATGCCTGTAAACATAGAGCTGTAGCAAGGCACGGGAGGGCCAGGGACAGGCGTACCAACCTCACGAAGGAAGCATTGGATAGAAATGGGAAAAAATGAAGTGAGGGCAGGCGGGCTGTGAAGTGGGAATCTAGAAGGTGACCTGAATTATTTGCAAGTTAAAACAACTGAAGACTTAATTTCCCTATAAACCGGTAGGGGAAGTGCTTTATATCGAAAACTTGAACTGGGAATATGAAGCAATTAGTGCAAATGTACTACAACATTACAGCACCCGAGCATATATTTTTTAATTTCTCAACAATAGAACAGGCCAAATACCATTATATATTACATTAATGAGATAGATTGCTACTTTTAATGGAGCCTCTGTGCTCTGCGTTGCACTGTATGCAGATTTACTAGGTAATAAGCCCGAACAGTGTTTCTGCTCGTGGAAAATGACTCCGCACCGTTTGTCAGATTATCTGTCTGGCACGCCCGGCTGCTGCCTGGAGTGGCACTCCGCTAATGCGCTATTACTCAGTGTCATTAACCCGCACAAGTGATGCAAAGGTGAATTTATATTTGCATTGTACTGCTCGGAGCAGGTGGGACCCTGCAGTACCAGAGTGTCCTGTGAAATGGCACGGGGCAAAGTGGGCCGTGCGTCTCACAAGCGCAGCCCAAACTCTCGCTGTCTTTTCTGTTGTCACAAGGTGCCTTGTGTTTCCTTCCCTAAGGGAACATGTTGTCTTCAGGATGGTTTCGGTGAAGTCATGAGCTGGAGACTGTTGAATGCTCTGGATCTCACGTTGTTTTTTCGAAGTGTGCTTGGAAAACAATTTTCAAGAGGGGTTTACTTAGTAAAAGCCCTAGTTGACAGGCTTTCATTTATGCGTTTTTTTTTTTTTTTTTTTTTTTGGAGCTGCAAATGGATTTGCTGCAACTTGTTTGCGTTTGCAAGGGAGTAAAAACCTATAAAACGGTTTCTTGCTTGCTGTAGGAAGTGGCGGATGGTGGGAAAAGGGCAGAGAGGGAGGTTATTCCGCATCTCTCACCACTCACTTCTTTCTCTTTGGCTTTACATTGAAATTTGGGACTTGAAATAATTAGCCTTCTTTTTATTTGGAGTGGATTTTTTTTTTTTTTGGTAGTTTTGAAATACCTGTGTATCTGTCTCTAAAAAGGCACGAGGACCCTGAGCTCTCTTGCTTCGCGAGAGACAAAGGGATGTGACGGACCTTGATGGTCTCCCTTGAACATATACCAGAACTGGAAACATTTCCGAGCACCCAGTGCAAGGGGATTTTATTTACTACGTTAGTGACTCCAGGCTCCCCCACTCCCCTTTTCTACAGCCAGAATCCCCATCGCTTCCTCCTGCAAGAGCTTTACCAGCCCAACCTCGTAGTAAGAGGTTATGCCTGTACAGAACTGTGAAGAAAAGTTTAAGTATCATTAACATATCATAGCAAAAATAAAACTGCAGTGCTACTAAATGAGAGATGTCATGATATTTCTTTATGAAGCTCAGCCCTATTTCAGGGACTTAAAAATAATAGACTTGAAATTCTTCTCAATCTCAATTAGCGCTTTGTTTTGTTTAATCAGACACAGATCAGTTTTCTGTCATCGCTTCTTAATAACAATAAATGCATTAACAAGCTTAATTGTTCTAGTAATCAGACCTCAAACCCAGGAACAGCAACCCCTACGTTTTACTGTGTGGGAAAGGAGACGTGCAGAGCAACCTTGAATGTCTTCCCGTGCCTTGATTAGCAGCACAGCCCAAGGACTGGAAGTCTCGTGTGCGTTGCCTTTGCAGATATTGAATGGCAAAACAAAGAGCAGAAGTCCCAAGGAGTGTGTCTACATTGACATGATAGATTACAAGGGTTTCTCCGGGCGCATTTTTTCATCATATATAGATAAGCTTAATATCTCTCTCCTTTTTTCTTTAGTGGAAAGGTTGCCACAATGTGGGAGTTAATTAGCAGAGCTGTTTATGAAAAGAGTTTCCTTTGAGGACATGCGTAGATAGATGGATGGATGGATTGATGGATGGCTACATAGATGGCAGGATGATTTGAAAATCCAAAGAAATTGGAGCACACTGTATACACGGAATTGCAAAAAGTGGCATTAGCCCATATTTGTAGAAAGAAAATTCCCACTTACTGTCACCCCTGTAAAGGCATTTTGTAGCAAATGGGTCTGGTGGGTTTTGTGGGCACATGTGTGTCTGTGTCAGCTGCAAAACACTGCCTGAGCGCTGCCTAACCAGCCTTGCAGACAAAGAAGTGATCTGCTCGCTGACAGTGGTAGTATTTACAAAGAAAAGGCAGCATTGCTCATGTGGCTTTGGCTTTGAAAGACATAACTCAATTATATTTCAGGTGTATTTCTTTAGTCTATATTGTTGAAGTTGGAAAAATATTGAGAGTTGCAACTAATGTGTTTGATTTCTGCATTTTACTCTGAAGGGGGTAAGACCATACTCTCCTAGCACTAGTAAGTAGATACTCCCAGTAAGGAATTACTTCTCCGTGTTACAGTTTAATGACTAATGCCGATATAAAGCTGAATGGGTTCAGGCCTTTTCTGTTTCAGGTTGGTTTCCGGTCCTGCTTCTAATTCACTAAGAGAATTAGTACTTGGATCTCCATTGCTCTGGTACAATGTTTATTTCATTTTTGCTCTGTTCCAATGCTTATTTCATTTTATTTGGTTTCTTAAATTAAGTCGTTGATCCAATTTAACTATAAAAAAGAAAAAATGAAGAAGCTTGTGAAGTTGAGGGGGTGGATAAAATTATTTGTTCCTGTTTGAAGTGTTTTTAAATAAATGCATATTTTAAAGATAGGTGAGACTTTATATATATATAGGTTTAGCTCAATAGTGTATTTCTGAGTTAAAGTAATTTTCCATTACAAGTATAGATGTTAAAAAATATTCTCAGCTCCTAAAAGCACTCAAGATATTTGGGAAATTTCCTTTGGGAGAGCATAAGTTTCAAAGTGAAAACTCAACCAAAATTCGTTTTGAGCTAGCCTGTGTTCAGTGGTGTATGTAAACATATAGAGAAACACAGTTTAGGATTGCACAGAAATACCTTGAAAACCGCTGTGAGACAAATGATAATTGCCTTGCTCTGAATGCTTTATTAGCTGTTGATTGGGAAGAGACTGTCGTGTTGAACGTGGGACCAGCATGTCCCTTAGCCACACAATCATTTCATTTTCCTAAAATTCAGTGCAGAAAAAAAAGGGGGGGGGAGGGATTAGAAATACTGCTCAGGAGGGATTTGTGCATTTGTCTCCAGCCTCTGAGCTCAGCTGTGCCAGTTGCTCGGCCATTGCCCCACATTGGAACTTTGGGAGTCTTAGGACTTTCCACCTGGGCACTGTTACTGCTCTGTAGAAATGAGCAATTTGCTCTCACTCCTCCAGTTCTTGCTGCCTGGGACACACTGCCTTCGCGGAGGCCACAGGATGTCCGGCTGCCCAGGGCCTTCCTCATGCGGCCAGGACATCTCCGCCTCTCCGTTTCCTCCTCTTGTGGTGAAAGTGAGAGCGCGACTTGGCCACAAACACACACTGTGGCCTTGCACTAATTGTCCCAGATCATCCACACGTTTTCTAAATGTAAAGATAGTGATGGCAGTGAGAGTCCTTCCAGGGGCTTTTCACCCCAGAAGAGCATTATTTAGGCTCATAGTGAGTGGTTATATAAGCATGTCTTTGAACATTAGAGGCCGAGATCCTCCTCACCAATAGAATGGAAGATCACCAAGAATTTTTCAGACAGTAAGCTGGTAAAACCCACAGATGGCCAGTGTCTTGCTATGGCATGGAAATTAAAGATGCTTTTCACCGTGAATTAATGATGTATTTCACGGTGCATGTGGAGAGGCCGGCCCTTGGGACAGGAGGGGACTCAGTCCTTTGTCCACATGAGGAACCCCCCCTTGCTGCTCCCCTCGAGGGCTCCTGGGGCTTTGCGAGTGTTGGATTTAAATTTTTTATTGCTTTGTTAGCTTAACCTGCAGCTGACCCATACAGATTTCATACAGAGTGGTGCCACTTAGTAGTAATGCGCTTTCTGACACCCTGCAGAAATTATGCCGCCAGCGAGCGCCGTGCTTTGGGCCGTCGGCACCGGCGTAGCTGCTGGCTGGCTTGTCCCCTGGTGAGGAGCTTCGTACACGATTTCGTTTTTATTATTTAGCACCTTGCTTATGGCATTGCACTTGAACTCTGGAACTTTCCGAGTCCACTTCCCTTGAGCTTGAGGGCAATTATTAACTCTTGGAATGCCAAAAATCTCAAAGAAATGGGCCGTCGCCATGGCCACCGAAAGGCAAAGTTGCCATAAGTCTGAACATGGCAAAAGAGAGGTATTTAGTGCGGTTAATTCTAGCACCTGCCAATATATATTACTGGTTGCCTCAAGTGGGACTTGTAGCAGTGTCTTAGGAAAATCTGTCTGTTACAGTGTAATGCATGCTAGCAAAATAGGCTCATTACCACGCTGATTACTGGTAATATTCAGTACTTGATGCCTTCTTGCAAACGTGATCCTTTAGGAAATCAATT
>VWPW01023941.1:0-23621 GCA_013389825.1 Crypturellus undulatus
GACATCAACTGCAATGATCAAGCCATTGCCTAATTAGTGAAGTCATGAGGTCTGCTTTTCAGAAGCTCTCTATGCTTTCTTCCCATACACCCCTTCACTTACATTCCCACCCCCTCCACTTGCCTATGCCCTAGAGACCTCTTCCTGCCTCACAGTTCCTGTTCAGAGAGAGAAGCCAGCCAACCTGCATGAAATGCAGCCCCCAACAGACCCTTCTGTGGCTTCAGGGTCAGGATCAAGGAGGTGTGTGTTGCCCCTCCAGCTCTCTCCCTTCATCTCTGAAGCTTTGGTGTGAGGAGAATGAAGGGGCCATTGCTCTTTGGGCAAACCCAGATTCATGGCAGCCTTTACAAAAGCAGGGAGATGAATAAGAGCCAAGTAAAGCTCTTTTTCAAGGGTGAAGAAGCCCTAGGATTTTGATCTCTGAACTGTTCTCTGAGTAGGACTAAACCATTTTGCACATGTGTGCTCGGACTCTGAGCAGTCTTTTCAGCATGATGTTCCCTGTTCTTACCTGTGCGGTATGGCATCTCCATAACTTCTGTAAGGAAATGAATAAAGCAGAGTGTGAGTAGATCCATCAAGTAGCCTTTGTCCCCAGCATTCCGGCACACAGCCTATGTTGCTGACCCAGACTTACAAAAGTTTAAAATAATTGTGGTTGGAAAACATTTTCAAGATCATTGAGTTCAACTGTAAATCCTTCAACACCATGCCTGCTAAACCATGTCTCTAAGTGCCTCATCTACACATGCGTAACATATGTTACAATATTTTTGAAGTCACACTAGAAGCCCTTGTTCCGTGTTCTGAAGAGGAAAGACTTTGGGTCCCCAGTCCTGCTGCTCCTGGAAACAAGGCAGGGATTTCTGAAGGAGACAGAGGAAAGGTCATAATGAGCATCAGCAGAGAGGTGGCGGAGAGCTGGGGAGGTCTTTGGACTTTGCCAGAGGCAGGTGTGTTCCCCTGGTTATGGAAGGAGAGAAGTGGAGGTCTAGCTGTTGTGTTCTTCCTGACCATGGACTACCCCATTGGACTCATCCACATGTTCTCACTAGGAGCACCGCTACTGCTTAAGTATCACTTAGTGGTATCATTTAGTGATCACTTAGTATCACTAAATATACTTTTCCAACTCAACACTTTGGCCTATGATGCCTTAATCTCTCAAGGTGATGTTTTTCTTTAATAAAATATGCAACAAAAACCAACCAAACAAAATATAACAACAAGGTAATGAAAAGCTGCTAATGAACGAGCATACCAAGTCTTCTCCTATCAACTGTGATCCACTTGGAAGACTCCCATTTGCCTTCCCTCACAGTAATGTCCCCCTTCTAGGGTCCAAGGACATGTGTCAGTGTGGTATTCTTCTGCCAGGTGAGACCAGATCTCTCTAATGGAGAGTCTCCTTTTGAGGTGTATTAGAAATAACGCCTCTGTCCCCTGAGCAAGCCAAAGGACTTGCTTCCTGAGATTACTGTACTGTAACACAGGCAGATTTGTGAAGTGGCCTTTGCTGGGAAATTGGCACTCTTATGGCAAGTACATTACTGGGAGGAGGGAAAACACAAAAGGTGTGATTGGGAAGTCCTCAACCTGTGGAAGAACCATGGATCTTCCCGATGGGCTCAATTCAGACTCCTTTCCCATCAGCTCATGTATCTCCACTGCTTAGAATATGCCAACTCCTAATACTCTTCCTTCACAGCTATGTTCATCCGCCAAGATCCAAGGACACAGGCAGTGAGCAAGGAAGGGCGGCATAACATAGCACTATGCCAAGTTTTTTTTTCTCTGTATTTGTTTGCCTTGGTTTTGCCAAGGCTGCAGGAAGGATGCAGCCATCCTGCCATCAAGCCTGCCATCCTGCTTGATTGTGCCTCAAAGAAATGCCAGTCCAGTCTGTGGCTACAAAAAAAAAAAATTATTCCCCTTTTTCACAAGGGTTGCTTGTCCAGGGCTGGAGAAACCCTTTTTGACCCTTGTGGCAGGTGACCAGATAGAGGGGAGAAGGAAGCAGGACTTGCTGGTGGACTGCCTTCCAGAGGGAGCATATGGTGAGCTCGGGCACCTGTGCTCGTGTCTGCCTGGAGAGGGCAGTGGGGAGGATGGCCGAGGAGCCATGCTGTAGAGAAGGGCTTGCCATTCTCCAGTGTTTGTAAGGCCATTCAGAGAAGCAACTCAGAGTATGTTGTGACTCTGAGGATGTCACCTGAACCCCACCCTCTGTCTCTGGGGAGATGAAGGCCCAGCTCATGGTTTCTCTGCTCACCTAATTTACTCTCCGACTCAGCCATGTTGCTTTTGGATGAGGAGCCCGGAGTTGCTTTCTCCTCTTCGGACATTTTGCCCTGTGATTGTGATGCCAAGTGCTGGCGGTCATGCTGCATGAATGCCTCCATGCTCTCCATAGATCTCTGCATAGCTTGAACTTGCTGAGAGAGGTTCAGCAGGGTAATAGTGAAGACGTTGGTTGCTTCATCTGGATCAGGTACTGAATGGTTGGTTGCTTCCACCTGTCTCTGGAAGGTGGCCAGTTTCTCATCCAGAATCTTCTCCACCTTTTCCTGAATGATTTCCAGGGCCCTTGCAGTGTTGCTCTCCACTGTCTTTCCTGAGGAAGAAGAGAGGTGTCATTGGAATCATGAGGTGCTCTTCCTTCAAGTAGGGCCATGTGTTTCTAATGAAGAGGGTCTCCTTTCCAAGCATACTAAATCCCTCACTCCCTTGAACACCTCAAGGGACCTGTGTCATGATATTGCTGTAGTGTGAAATGTCAGATTTGTGAAGTGATCTTTTCATTGGAATATGCAGTGTTGTGTCCAGGATGCTACTGCGAGGAGGGAAAGCAGACAAGGTGTGTTTGGGAAGTCCTCAATCTGTGGAAGAGCAGCAGGGTTTCCCAAATGTCTGAACTCATGTCCATGTCTTAGACCAGGCCAACTCTCATTGCCCTTCCCTCACAGCAATATCCACCTCCCAGGGACGCAAGCGGTGGGCAAGGAAGAGCAGCATAACACAGCACTGCCAGCTTTTATCCTCTGGATTTCTTTGCCTTGATTTTGCTGACTGGAGGGGTGATGGAGAAAGAGCACAACCCCTTGCATCCTGCTTCAGTGTGCCACAAAGGCATGCCAATCGAGTTAGGGGTTAGAAATCACTTTGTTCCCCTTTTTCATGGGAGTTGGTTGCCCTATGGGGAAGAAACCCTGTTATCGCTGTGAGATGCAAGAAGAGAATGGGAAAGAAGGAAGCAGAACTCATCAGGAGACATGTCTGAGCTCAGAGGCAAACATCTGCTTTATAACAGGCCGGTGGAGAATCCACTCCACAGAAGATCTTCCATGGGGTAGAGAGCTTAGGCTACTGTGCCCATGTTCTCCTGGAGACTGCACTGGGGAGGATGGTCAAGGAGCCACCTGTAGAGAATAGCTTACCACCCTCCACTGCTTGGAAGAAAATGCAGAGAAGTAGCTCAAAGCACGTTATGAATATAGCACCCCATTCTGTCCTTGGGGAGATAAAGGCCCAATTTGTGTTCTCCCTACTCACCTAGTCTGCTTTCCAGCTCTGCCACATTGCTGTTGGACCAAGACGCCGGGTTTTCTTTCCCCTCTCGGGATAAAATGCCCTCTGGTTCTGCCCTGAAGTGCTGGAGGTCACGTTGCAGGAATGCCTCCATGCTCTCTAAAGATCTTTGCACAGCTTGAACTTGCTGGGAGAGGTTGTGGAATGTGGATGTGCAGGCGGTGGTCAGTTCCTCTGGAGGCATTGTTGAACGGTGGTGCCCCTCCAGATGATTCTGTAAAGTGGCCAGCTTTTCATTCACAATCCTCTCCACCTTCTCCTGAACGATTTCCAGGACCTTTGCTGTGTTGCTCTCCACTGCCTTTCCTGAGGAAAAAGAGAGATGTCACTGGGACCCTGAGGTGTCCTTCTGTCTTTCAACTCAAAGAACCTGCTTCATGAGATTGCTGTAATGTCATGCAGGCAGATTTATGAAGGCATCTTCTCTGAGCACCTGGCACTGTTTTAGCAAATATGCTATCATGCAGGAATGCTGCCAGGTCCACAGGGGGCAGAAGGAGCGAGATGTGGGATGCCTGTGCTCACTTATTCCTCCTGGAGATGGCATTGTGGAGGATGGCCAAGGAGCCATCCTGCAGGGAAGGGTTTGTGCTTTTGCACTGCTTGCAAGGTCACACAGAGCAGTATCTCAGAGAATGTTATAGATATAGCACACCCTTCTGTCTGTGAGGAGGTAAAAGTCCACTCACCTAGTTTGCTCTGCAGCTCAGCCATGTTATTCTCAGACCAGGATGCCTGCACTGCCTTCTCCACTTTAGACATTATGTCCTCCATCTCTGCTCTGGAGTGCTGCCGTTGAAGGTACATTGACCCCTGCATGCTCCTCAAAGATCTCTGCAGAGATTGAACTTCCTGGGAGAAATTCTGCAGGGTGGAAGTCCAGGTAGTGACCAGTTCTTCTGAAAGGGGTGCTGCAATGTTGACTGATTCCCCACGTGTCTGTAGGGTGGCCAGTTTCTTACTTAGAATCCTCTCCACTTCATCCTGCATGGCTTCCAAGGCCCTTAAAGTATTTCTCTCCACTGCCTTTCCTGAGGAAGAAGAGAATTGTCCGTAGGACTTGAGATGTCCTTCCTTCAGGTGGGACCATTTCTCTCTAGTGGGGAGGGTTTCCTTTCTAGGAGTACTAAGAAAAATCAACCTCTAAGCTGAGTAACTCTAAGCACTTGCTTCATAAGATTAGTGTAGCGTGAAATAGGCAAACTTGTGAAGTAGCCTTGATGGGCAGTTAGCACTGTTGTGGCAATTATGCTGCTGGGAGGAGAGAAAGCACACAAGGTGTGATTGTGAAGTCCTAAACCTGTGGGAGAACCATAGATCTTCCTACAGGCCTCACTTCAGACTCTCTCCCTTACTGCCTTGGGTCATCTATGACCAGTCCTTAGACTTGGCCAGCTCCCTTTGCCCTTCTATCACAACTGTGTCCACCTCGCCGAGTCCCAAGCGCACAGACAATGGGCAAGGAAGAGCAGCATAACACAATACTGCACCCACTTTATTTTCTCTTTTTCTCTTGGCATTGCTTTTGCTGACTGCAAGAAGGATGGGGAAAGAACACATGCCCTGCCATTCTGCTTCAGCGTGTCCCAAAGGCAAGCCAGTCCAGTGTGAGGCTAGAAATCACCTCACTCCCCTTCCTCATGAGGTTTACTTAGCCTGTGGGGGAGAAGGAACTTTGTCCCTGCAGAAAGCAACCAGACAGAGTTAAAGAAGGATGCAGGACAAGACAGGGCCATTGCCTGGGTTCAGAGGCAAACATCTGCCCTATAGCAGGTGGTGGAGAGCCCATGCTACAAATTGCCTTCCAGAGAGGGTGGATGGAGAGGGATGAGGGGCACCTATGCTCACTTCCGCCTGCTGGAGACGTAAATGGGGAGGATGGCCATGGAGCTGTACTGTAGAGAACAGATTGTCTTTCTCCACTGCTTGCAAGGCCGGGCAAAGACACATCTCTGAGCATGTTGCGACTATAGCTTACCCTTGTGTCTTTGGGGAGAGGAAGGCCCAGTTCCTGTCCTCCGTACTCACCTAGTTTGCTCTGTAGCTCAGCCATGTTACTCTCAGACCAGGATGCCTGCACTGCTTTCTCCACCTTGGACATTATGTCCTCCACCTCTGCTCTGGAGTGCTGCTGTTGAAGGTGCATTGACCCCTGCATGCTCCTCAAGGATCTCTGCAGAGCTTGAACTTCCTGGGAAAAGTTCTGGAGGGTGGAAGTCCAGGTAGTGACCAGTTCTTCTGAAAGGGGTGCTGCAATGTTGACTGATTCCCCACGTGTCTGTAGGGTGGCCAGTTTCTTACTTAGAATCCTCTCCACTTCATCCTGCATGGCTTCCAAGGCCCTTAAAGTATTTCTCTCCACTGCCTTTCCTGAAGAAGAAGAGAATTGTCCTTAGGACCCTGAGGTTTTCTTCATTCAGGTGTGATCATGTCTCTCTAATGGGAAAGATCTCCTTCCCAGTAGTACTCAATATAACCCCTCTCATTTGAACAGCTCCAAGGAGTTGCTTCATGAGATCACTTAAATTTGTACAGGGCGGGTTTGTGAAATGGCCTTTGCTGGGGAATTGACACTTTTGTGGCAATTATGCTACTGGCAGGAGGGAAAGCAGACAAGTTGTGACTGGGATGTCCTCAACCTGTGGAAGTGCAATGGGTCTCCCAAGAGGCTTGGACTGAGATTCCCAGGTCAGCTATGTCCACTCCTTGGACTTGAGGTGGGCAATACCTGAGTTCAGAGGGAAACGTCTATAGCAGGCTTCCACAGGGAGAGAAGAGAGAAGGAGTTTGCGTACCTGTGTTCACCTCCTCCTGGACATGGCAGTGGGCAGCATCACCAAAGAGACACAGTGTAGGGAAAGTCTTGCCATTTATACTGCATGTAATGGCATTTAGAGAAATAAATCAGCAGATGCTGTGGCAAGATACACCCTTCTGGCTTTAGGGAACTAAAGACCTACCTCATGATATCCCTGCTCACCTAGATTATTTTCCAGCTCAATCATTTTTCTGTCAAACTGGGAACGCTGGCCATCTTTCCCCACTTTGGACCTCATGCTCTGCAACTCTGATATAATATGCTGGCGGTCATGCTGCATGGATGCCTGCACGCTCTCCAAAGATTTCCGCAGAGCTTGAACTTCTTGGAATAGGTTCTGGAGGATGGAAGTGGAGGTGTTGGTTGCTTCCTCTCGATCAGATCTGGCACGGTTGTCTGCTTGCACATGTCTCTGTAAAGTGGCCAGTTTCTCATTCAGAATTCTCTCCAGCTTCTCCTGAATGATTTCCAGGGTCCTTGCAGTGTTGTTCTCCACTGCCTTTCCTGAGGAAGAAGAGAGGTTTCAGTGGGACCCAGAGGTGTCCTTGTGTTTCTATTGGGGAGGGTGTCCTTTCCAGGAGTATTAAAAACAATCCCTCTCTGACTGCTATACCACAAAAAGACTTTGTTTCATGAGGTTGCTGTAATGTGACATGGGAATGTTTGTTAAGTGAGTTTTCCTGGGAATCAGCGCTTAGGGCACAAGAAGCTCGGAGGAGGGAAAGCACACAAGATCCTTAACCTGTGGAAGAGCAGTGCAGCTTCCCAAAGCCTGAACTCTCTCCCTTACATCCCTGGTCATCTATGTCCACTCCTAAGACTTGCCCAAGTCCCATTGCCCTTCTCTCACAGCTCTGTCCACCTTCCAGGATCCAAGGGCACAGGCAATGGGAAGGAAGGGCAGCATAACACGATACTATCACAGCTTTTCTCCTCTGGTTTTCTTTGCATTGTTTTCGCTGACTGCAGGTTGAATGGAGAAAGAGCACATCTCCTTCCATCCTGCTTTAGTGTGCCACAAAGGCACGCCAGTCCAATCTGTGTCTAGAAATGTCTTTGTTTCCCTTCTTCAAAAGGGTTGCCTGGCCTGTGGGTAAGAAGCCCCATTGTCCCTGTGGGAGGTTACCCGACAAAAGGAGAGAAGGAAGCAGGATATCTCCCGGAACATCTATATGGGGAGATGATGGCCCAGCTCATGACATCCCTGCTCACCTATTTTTCTCTCCAGATCTGCCATGTTGATGTCAGACCAGGATGCCTGAGTTTCTTTCTCCTCTTTGAACTTCATGCCTTGTGTCTCTGCTCTGGAGGGCTGCTGAGCATCCTGCATGGATGTTTGCATGTTCTTCAAAAGTGTCTGTAAGATTTGACCTTCTTGAGAGAGGTCCTGAGTGTTTGAAGTGGAAGTAGTGGTCAGTTCTGGACGGGATGTTGCATGGTGGGCTGCTGCCACGTGGCTCGGCATAGCGGCCTGTGTATCATTTAGAATTCTCTCCGTCTCCTCCTGCATGTGTTCCTGACCTCTTCCTGTGCTGCTTTCCGCTGCCTTTCCTGAGGAAGAAGAGTCTTGTCATTCCAGTTCTTGGATGTCCTTCCTTCAGGTTAGACTACCTCTATCTAACTGATTGGTTTGTACTTTTCTTTCCTATGAAGAACACAGTAAGGTTCTCTGAGTTCAGGGTTTAGGGATAGTTCAATATAAGTGATACTTTATTGCCTATCTCATATTCTTACGTGAGGAAAGGAAGATAAAAAAGGAAATTCCTAGTAACAAATTTTAAAAATAGGGGACTAAAATAATGGCAATGATCTACCAGACATTTTTGGTTAGGGTACGATTGCATAATGAATTCCTGCAAAGTCCTCTTTCTCTCAGAGAAATGTTCTCCTTCCTGGTCCTCATAGTTCTTACATGGTTGAGGGAAGAAGCAGAATCTTGAAAGATTTCCTGTGCTGTTAGGATGGATCAACAAATGGCCATCTCCCGTCTGCCTCTAACTGATACCTATTGTACTCTGCTAGATATGGCACTGCCTTAACTGGTAATGAAATACTATTTTATCTCAACAGCTTACATCATCTGGTCTTAGAACTTTTTTTCTGAAACATTCTGGCAAACTGTTTTTTTTTTTTTTTTTTTTTTTTTTTTTTTTNTTTTTTTTTTTAACTTTAGCCTGCATTTTAGGGTTTTTTTTTTTAACCTCCTTTATGAAGAAGTTCTGGGAGAGATTTTTTGTAAAATTAAGTACATGATCCAGTGAGAATAGAAAGACTGACCCAGCAGACAGCGTGCGGATGTGTAAAGATAACCCCCAGCAGACCCAAGAACAGCCAGGACAAAACACAACCACCATCACTCTGCTTCACCAAATATTGAAATTCAGATGAAGAGGATGTGACACAAGTGTCACTCTTTCCAGTTCTGGAGGAAGGCAGCCTTGGGATCCACTGGGGCCCTGAAAGGCTGAGAATACAGATGGAGAAAGGGAGAGCCATGCCACCAGATCCATGCCTCTTCAAACTCCCTTTGTATTAAATTATGAGAATGAGCAGTAATTAGAGAATTTGAGTTCAAACATTTATGTCACTCCAAGTGGAGTAACGGTAATTCTGTGCTTTACTGTGATTGGTCTAATAAAAACGGTGTTGCAGCATGAAAGATGTCTTAATCCTGCCCAGCAGGTGCATTTCTGTAGCTCACAGACATTTCATGGCATGCAGTGCAGCCTCAGGGGACTAAGTCCAGGATGTAACTTCCTCAGAGTTGGTCCTTAATGTGATTTTCAGCCCTACTGTCTACTCGCTACTTTAGTAGCACAGGTATTGCGGAGCACTTTGGTTATATCTGCCTACCTAGAAGGTAACACACAGAAGAAGGTAAGAAGAAGGTACCTGAAGAAGGTAACACACACCTTCAAAGTTATACTGCTGTTTTTCTCACAGCCCAATTGTTTGTTTCTCCCTGCAAGCAACCCTGAACCCATCTCTGCTCTAAAATACACTTAGTGATCAAAACCATTTTCACCTGCCTGTGGAGGAGTTCCATTGCTTGTGGCTGAGATTCTGGCCCTTCTTTCCCTGCAGTGTCCTCCGAGCAGTGTCTCAGGGCTATCTCTGGAGACTCCCTTCCTCCTTGTTTGGCTCTGTTTTGTGCCTTGTTTTGGCTGGCCTCAGGTGAGCTTCCTTCTCACACTAGTACTGTGTACACAGTTCATTAGCAATTGCATGCCGGGTCATCTCAGCCCCCTCATCTCTTTCAGGGGCTCTTAGGTGATTAGAGGGGCCCAGCTCCACAGGAGTACGAGGAAGCTGTTGCTGGGCACCAGGAAATAAAGTGGCGATGATGCCTGCAGCTTGGGACTGATGCATGAGTGTGAACATTGTCTGGTGAGCAAATATGGAGACACATGGGCAGCCTTAGCAATAAAGCTAGAGCAAAGCCTGCCAGAGTAGACCATCTGAATGTGAGTACTCTTAGTGCAGGATGTTGCGACAGGCAATTGCAGGCACAAGAGACACGTTTGAACTTCACAGGAGAGAAGGGGAGAAAGTTTTCATGAAGTTCCCTTCTTCCCAGTGGCATAACTTTACTGCTTAGTTGCTTTTGCTGTGTTGCCTTGTTGCAAAAAAAAAAAAAAGATCTACCCTTTGATGCTCTTTTTGCTCAATGAAGGACTTGGTCAAGCAAGATGGCTTTTTGTGGCTGTGATACACAGGCAGTAGAGGGGAATGACAGACATTTTAGAGAGACGCAAGGTGACCATTACTTACGTCTTCCCTTTGCTTCTGGCCTTCTTTCCCCATCGGTCTGCTGTGGAGGGACATTTAGGACACCTGCAGAGGAGTCTACCCTTCTTACTTGTATTGGGGATAGTCCTCCTTTATGGCTGCCATGTGGCCCTGCTTCTGAAGCGATGTCCTTTGCATGGCGTCTCTGAGCTGTCTTTGGTGACTGTCCTCCTCCCAGCTTTGCTGTGAATTGTTTTTTGTTTTCGCTGGTGCCTGCAAAAAGCAAGGCCAAGCACTCTCGTAAGTCCTTAGCCACGGCCACCTGCTGTGCAGCACCTTTTTTGGTGGCCACTGAAGGTTCCCTACCACAGAGGACAGGACCTTGGCCAAGCGTTCCCTACAGAAGCATGTGAAGACCATTTTTCCTCCTGTGGGGCAAGAGGGCAGGGGAACAGTGTGACTGGCCCGCTTCAGTTTCTACCTTCAGCTTGCACATCTGAGCCTTCTATTGGAAATGGAGAGCAGTGCAGTCCAGAAGGGTATAACCAGCCTGACACCAAAGATGTGTCTTATTGAAGAGATCAATTCCAGCATCATGCAGGCCATGTTTTCTGCTATTGGCAATTCAGGGCAGCTGTGCATATCCATCTCAGCGGGACAGGTCTCCAATGGACACATTTTCCTCTGGTATAGGAAATACCGCTCTAAAGTACCCACCTTGAGTCAAGATACACTTCCAAATGAAAGGGGATCCATAATACTCACACAGACATTCGTAGCGTTTTATTCGTTCTTTGACACTATGTACTTGGTACACCTGCCCATCTGGACCTTATGTCACATAAGAAGACAAAAGGGAAGACAAAAGAAGAAGTTTCATCAGGTTGTTTCCCTTTCCCTCCCCTTCCTGCATAAAGGGCTTTTGCCTTCAAAATTCTCAAGGTTTTGCTCCCAGAGTGGACACTGCTCCTTATCCTACCCAAACGAACTTCAGATGTTCTCGGCAGGTTTGCAGCGGTGAATCTGCCCGGCGTTCTCCTGTGCTCCTAAGTCCCTGCTGTGATATGCAGCGTTGCCTGTCCTTATCCATGAGGAGAATCACTTCCTCACCCTTCTCCTTGCCTCATTGCAACCCACCAGTTGTTTGCTCAGATCCCTCCCTTCACACCACCCTCATGAGAGCCTTTCACCATGCACTTGTTGGAGTGGAGAGAGGAAAGCAGGATCTTGCTCCCTTTTCCGTGAGTGATGAAGCATTTAGAATCATAGAATTATTATGGTTGTAAAAAACCATTCAAGATCATTGAGTCCAACCGTAAACCCTTCAACACCATGCCTGCTCAATGATGTCCTTGAGTGCCTCATCTACATGTTTCTTGAACACTGTCAGAGATGGTGACTCCACCACCTCCCTGGGCAGCCTGTTCCAATGCTTCACCACTCTTTCTGTGTAGAACTTTTTCTAAATATCTGACCTGAACCTCCCCTAGCACAACCTGAGGCTATTTCTCCTTTTCCTATTGGCAGTTATTTTGGAGAAATACTTTGGAGAAGAGATCAACCCCTGAACTCCTTTCTGGTAGTTGTAGACAGTGATAAGGTCTCTGCTGAGTCTCCTCTTCTCCAGGCTAAATAATCCCAGCTGCCTCAGCCGCTCTTCATAAGATCTGTGCTCCAGCTCCTTCACCAGATTCACTGCATTTCTTTGGACACATTCCAGAGCCTCAATGTCTTTCTTGTAGTGTGGGGACTCAAACTGAACACAGTACTCAAGGTGAGACCTCAACAGTGCCACTTACAGGGGAATGATCACTTCCTTGATCCTGCTGGCTTCACTGTTGCTGATACAAGTGTGATGGATGTGCTCCTTCCCCAGCTCAACCTGAATTCTCACAGGAAGCCGTATTCAGGTATTTACTACCACATTATCTGATCCTGGTAGTTGCCTCACTGATTTCTTCCCCCACTCAAACATGGACCATCAATACCAGTCCTGATGGCTGCATCCTGGTGGGGAGATAAGGCTAATTGTGCGTACACCAGCCAACAGTCCTTTCTGAATTGAAAGAATGACTATACTGCAATCATCGCATCCCATAAAAATGGGGACAACTCGAGAACCCATTGAGCCATTATTAAATGCAGCCATTATTTTCATCAGTGGAAAGTTCTTCCTTATGAGACACTGGTGGCATGTTAGATTTTTGGCTGGTGGGGCTTCAGGTTACCTTACATGTACATCTCTTAAGAAGGTAGCTTTCATTATGAAGGCTATGTTGTAAGATTACCTCTGACGGAGAGTACCAGGAAGGATTTTTTTTGTAGACTAAAAGGGACAACACATAAGAGAAGGAGGACTCATTTCTGACCCTCATTACATGGACTAGTTGCCTTCCATACCCTTCTGATTCCATCCAAGGATTCAATCATTATAGAATATCTACTCTCATTCTAGGGCCAACAGCAGCAGGCACCCCACTCTTACCACGTTGCTGAGACATGTCCTCAGGTCTTTTGCTTTCCTAGGCCTTTCTCTCCAAGCTCAGTCTGCAAAGCAAGACCAAATGTTAGCACTATCGTAGGAGTGATGTTTTCTTCTGGTATGCTGCTCATTGGCTTGCAACACAGAATGCAAACCAGTCCCACTTCTCCCAGTAAGAGTTGTCTTCTGTACACCCAAGTAGGGAATGGAAGATAATGACTACAGTGCAATCCAATGGACTTAGGATTTACCACTCTCCTATCATGTGCGGCACCTTGATTCCAGTGTAGTTAACTCCCTGACAATTTAGCTGTGTGTAATTGTTTTCCTTAGTCCAGTTGACTCAAGGCACTTTTGTGTCGGCAGAATGCAGAAGAATGTATTTGGCCCAAGACACACTTTTCCCACAGGTACAGAGTAATGGAAACTCTGTCCAAGTGGAAACTTCATGAAATTAACCCTTGTCCTGGATGCTGACAGCACCAAGGTTTCTTCAGAGTCAACAGAGTCTCCAGCCAGACATTGAGAGGAGCAGACTAAACCTGTCCTGGAGAACATGCCAAAAAAACCTCCATTTTTGACTCTATGAACATGAGTGTCTGTTCTGCCATGGCTCTTAGAACACCCTGTCAAACTCATCTCTCCAGGGATGAATTTCCATGGCAGTCTCTGTGTCCACTCTCCAAGTCAGGAAAGTGGCCTCATGTCTGAAGACACTCAGGTTTACCTGAGGACAGGAGTGCTACTCAAGGCCCTTCCATGTGCTCCACTATGTTGTTCCTCTCTCCTCTTTACTCAGCTGAGGTGCCTTGTGCTGTCTGCTTGTAATGTAAACCGTGCTACAGTAGCCATAAAAAAAAGTGTGTGTCTGCCCCTGTGTGCATGCATCTGTATTAGTGTGGGGAGGCATTTCAAAAGAACATTCCCCATGCCTAAGCTTTGTAAAGAAATCTAGTCCCAGAAGACAATCAAAACCCAGAGTACATGGCTTAAGAAACTTCACAGGATGGCAAGCATGAACAATGTGAATGTACCATGTGTGCATACAAGTAAAGACTTCGGGCATATCAGTGAAAAGGCAGCTATAAAAGTGCTTCAAGTCTCCTGAAGAACAGCTCTGAGAAGAGCACAGAGGGCCAAGCAGAAAGGAGCAGGCACCGAAGGCACGTTAACCACAGGGAAAAAGAGAAAACGTGACAAGAAGCCTCCAAAAATCCGTGTCTGACCCAAGACAGTCTAAACCGCTCACTGCACATCTTTGCTGGCTTCATGTAAGCAATAAGGTGAATCTAAACATGTGTAGATCACGTCAAACTAGGATGCTGAACTGCCCAGCGTGTGCAAGAATGGAGGTAGTGTCACTCCTTGACTTTTGGGGTTGAATTCCCACTAGAATCTCTACCCCACAGTGAAGAGAAGCATGTGATGTGGCACTCTGCACTATGACTGAATTCCTTTTGTCCATGATCTATTCCTAACAAATTGATCTTATGAAGTAAGTGGAGGTGAAACCAAGGTGACTACACATCTCCAGGATGATTTCCCCTTGCAACAGAATGAGAGGGAGCTATGAAATAGCCTGAGCTATGAAAGGCAATAGATGGAGAAATGCAAACACATACCTTAGGAGAAGGCACTTGTCATCCTGTCTGTCCAGAGCAGAACTGCATCTCACTCATAGCACAGAGTTATGAGCAAGCAGTGTTCAGGATCATTGGACTTTACACAGTTCCAGGAACAGTGCTGCTCATGAAACACTGGGTCGAGCCTTTAGCACACCACTGCTCTCTGACTGGCTGAAGGATTTGTAGCATTCTGGGAGTGTCCTGGAAATAATCTCTGTTCTCAGAAATTACACTTGCTTGTCCCCTCCTTCTTGATGGAGTGGAACCCAGGCACAGATTACAGCTGTGTGTAATCCTGAGAGCAGTGATTAGGGAGGAGCCAGGGTCTGCTCTGCAAGTGAAGGGCATTTGGGTGCTGAGCATGATATCAGGGCAGGCAGAGGCAGTGGCTGCAGGAAGATGATCGGACTGGGATATCAAATACAGGTTTGTGGGTGTAATTCAGCAAGGAACATGATCTGACGCTAGCACGTCTCCAAGCAAGGGTCAAGGCCTGTACTGCAAGGCAGTTGAAGAGTGAATCAGTGAAGCCCCTGTGGAGGCTGCTCCTGGCTTTTGTGTAGGTGGTCCAAGGTGGGTTGAAGTCTCTCAAACAGCTGTCTCTGCAGAGTAAGCTGAACCTCAGGAAGCGGAACTTGTGCTCTGTGGGCTGACCACTGGCTGTTGTTTTTTCCCAAGGCTTTTTAGCCAGGACCTCCTGGGGTGTGAATTTGTGCATTTACTGTGTAATTCGCCCAAGGGGAGAATGGATGTGTGTGTGACTGATTGTATGTTCATAACTAAGCCGCTCTCCATCATCTTCAAAATATCCTGGAGAACAGGAGAGGTGCCAGAGGACTGGAAGAAGGCCAATGTCACGCCAGCCTCCAGAAAAGGCAAGAAGGAGGATCCGGGCAACTACAGGCCGGTCAACCTAACCTCCATCTTCGGAAAAGTGATGGAACGGCTCATACTGGCTGTTGTCTCCAAGGCACATGGAGGACAGGAAGGTGCTCAAGACTAATCAGCATGGATTCACCAAGGGAAAATCATGCTTGACTAACCTGATAGCCTTCTATGTTGGGATGACCAGCTGGATAGATGAGGGGAGAGCAGTGGATGTCATCTATCTTGACTTCACCAAGGCTTTTGACACCGTCCCTCACAACATCCTCCTGGTCGAGCTGCAGAAGTTTGGGATAGATGAGTGGACGGAGAGGTGGATTAACAGCTGGCTGGATGGCAGAGCCCAGAGGATGGTGATCAGGAGAGCAGAGTCTAGTTGGAGGCCTGTGTTGAGCGGTGTCCCCCAGGGGTCAGTCCTTGGTCTAGTCCTGTTCCATTTCTTCATCAATGTCCTGGGTGAAGGGATGGAGTGCTCCCTCATCAAGTTTGCAGATGATATGAAATTGGGAGGAGTAGCTGACACCCCAGAGGGCTGCACTGCCATCCAGAGGGACCTAGACACACTGGACAACTGGGCGGTCAAAAACCTCATGAAATTCAACAAGGTCAAGTGCACGGTCCTGCACCTGGGGAGGAATAACCACAGAGACCAGTATGGGCTGGGGACCAAACTGCTGGAGGGCAGCTCTGCAGAGAAGGAGCTGGGCGTCATGGTGGACGACAGGTTGACCATGAGGCAGCAGTGTGCCCTCATGGCCAAGAAGGCCAATGGCATCCTGGGATGCATTAAGAGGAGCGTCTCCAGCAGGTCGAGGGAAGTGATCTTACCCCTCTACTCAGCCCTGGTGAGGCCACATCTGGAGTACTGTGTCCAGTTCTGGGGGCCCAGTACCAGCGGGATGTGGAGCTGCTGGAGAGAGTCCAACACAGGGCCACAAGGATGATCAGGGGCCTGGAACATCTGCCGTATGAAGAGAGGCTGAGGGAGCTGGGCCTGTTCAGCCTGGAGAAGAGAAGGCTGAGAGGGGATCTAATNCTGATAGTGAGGGTGACAGAGCACTGGAAGAGGCTGGCCAGAGAGGTTGTGGAGTCTCTTTCTCTGGAGATCTTCAAAACCTGCTTGGATGCAGTCCTGGGCCATGTGTTCTAGGTGTCCCTGCGTGTGCAGGGAGGTTGGACTAGATGACCTCTAGAGGTCCCTTCCAACCTTAGGCATTCTATGTTCAGAGCCTCACATTTTGACATTGGACTGTGACTGGAAAGCTGTGGCTTATGCATAAGCTACAGTTGGGTGAAATTTATCTCAGCTGACATCCTGACTAGTCTGGAGTGTGCCTAGTGACTACTTCTTGAGATGAGGAAGCATCAGGTGACTGGTACATTTTTTTGTATTGTTTTGTATTGAGGAATGATCCTGTTAAAGCTGAGACTGTGACAATTGGTGGGCACATGACCGAGGCATCTAAATATGTTGTTCCTGATCAAAGTGGATTTCAGCAAGGATTCACCAAAGGGAAGTCATGTTTAACCAACCTGATAGCCTTGTATGACAGGATAACTGTCTGGATGGATGAGGGGAGAGCAGTGGATTGAGAGCAGTTTTCTCCCTTGGCTTCAACAAGGCTTTCAGTATTGTCTCCCATAACATCCTCATAGGGAAACCCCATACTGTGGGTGAGATGAATGGGCAGTGAAGAGAACTGCCTGGATGGCAGAGCTCAAAGGGTGGAGATAAATGAATCCGAGTCTAGTTGGAGGCCTATGGCCAGTGGTGTCCCACAGGGGTCAGTACTGAGCCCAGGTTCATCAATGACTTGAATGAAGGACAGAATACACCCTGAGCAAGTTTGCAGATGATACCAAAGTAGATGGTGTGGCTGATAGCTCAAAGGGCTGTGCTGCCCTTCAGAGGGACCTGGACAGGTTGAAGAGCTGGCCACAGAGGAACCTCATGAGGTTCAAGAAAGGCAAGTCAAAGGTCCTACACCTGGGAGGAATAACCCCAGACACCAGTACAGATTACGGGTTGACCTGCTGGAAAGCAGGTTCATGCAAAGGGATTTGCGAGTTCTGGTAGTACCACGGCGAAGTAACATGCCCTTGTGGCCAAGAAAGCCAATGGGCTCCTGGCCTGCATTAGGAGGGCTCTTGCCAGCAGGTCAATGGGAGGGGATTGTGCCCCTCTGCTCAGCTCTGTTGAGGCTGCACCTGGAGTATTGGGTGCAGTTTTGGGGTCCCCAGCAGAAGAGCCATGTGGAACTTCTAAAGAGGCTCCAGCATAGAGCGACAAAGATGATTAAGGGACTAGATGATCTCTAGGGGTCCCTTCCAACCTCCACCATTTTGTGATTCTGTTGTCTGTAATGATTATTTCTGAACTGCCACCTCCTGCTTTTCACAGTATTCTCTGTTACCTTGGTACATAGGAGACACAGAGTCAGTAAATACGGGCCTCTAGTTATCCTGAAATGGTTCATGCCATCAACTCAAAGAGGTTAGGAATTCTATAATTGCCCTCCTGTAGCTGCTGCCTGAGGGTCTGCTTCCACAGAGGAATTCTCTCCAGCATCATCTTCGGTAGAGGATGAGTTACCTGCTGGAGCTGTTGCCTCTTCTGGTGTACTCTGGAAGGTGTGCACATAAGTGAGCAAAGGAATTACTGTGTTTATGCTTGCCTGATTTCAGGGATGGGACCCAGCAGTATATTCAGACACAAAATGCATCCACAGCATCCGATGACTAAATGCAAAGGAGAAAATGTGAAGTTCACAGAGAACAAACTGAATAATGAACTTCAGTTCCTATGAAAGAGTGAAACCCAGCTCATCCCAAATGATGCACTTTTGAAAAAGAGACACAAACCAGGGACACTATTCTTTTGGCAACTGGAGAGGAGACATTTTAGCATCCCAGAGCAGGGGTCTTGAAAGCTACCATATACAGCAGAGAGATGCCTTACTTCCCTCTGAAAAATGGTAGGAAAAATAGTGTATTAAATATGAAGGGCGCTGCTGCAACCACAAGAGTTGCTTGGAAGAATAAAAAGCACATCTGTCCCTCAAAATTAAATATCTAAATCTTCCATTTTGCTATGTCTGCCAGAGACACTTTTTTTAATGTAGTAACTTAGAAGAGAGGATCATTTCACTAGGAATCACCAATAGAGCATTTTTGGTAGGATACAGGAACAGCTGGGTACACAATGATCTCAAGGGTAAGATGAAGGTACTTGCTTGAAAGGCAGACTTTAGGAGCTGAGTAGGCTGAGACACAATGAGTCACTATATAGAGAGAAATATTGTGGTAGGACAATCCTGCCTGCTTTATGAATATTACTGATCTCTTTATATATTAAAAATATGATCAAGTTCTAAGCAAGACTGACAAAGGAGTCCTTCAGTATTTAAGCAGAGCTGAAAGGTATTCAGGAGTAAATAACATGCCTTGACCATGCAAAGCACAGGGGTATATTTCAGCTACAACAGAGTCAGAGAGAATTAAATGGTTGACGTTTGTTTAATGGCACAAAATTTCCAAAGATTACAGGAAAAATCTTCCTTCATGAAAATAAATTTTAAAATGAAATGATATTTTTAAATCAGCGATTAACCATTTACAGGTTAAGCATATACTGGGACCTCCATGATAAGAGTGCATTATTCATCATTCATCAAACCGCTGGACTATTTTCAGGGGCTCAGTGTCAGGCTTTGCAGAAATGGAGCCTGTTGAGAAGAAGGGAAAGAACTTCCCTTCCTGGCTCTTGTCTCCACCAAGGGAGAAAGTGTACACAACTGTTTCCTTGTGGACATTAAAGAATGACAGCTTCTTGGCTGTGATGTCCAGGAAGATCCCAATCCTTGTGGGTTTCCCACTCACAGCCAAACGAGTCCAAGGAATGGTGCGGGCCCAATAGTCTCGCCCATCCACTAATCCTATGACCCAGAAGCCCTGCTCTGGGGACAGAGTCAAGGTGCCTTTGCGAGTCACAGTCTCTCGGGCAATGCCCACTTCCCAATTCTTTTTCTCTCCAACATCCACTTCCCAATAGCGTTTCCCTGATGTGTATCCTTCCTTTGCCAAAACAAAGAGGTGGGAGTCAAACGTCATCTCTGTCCTGGGCACATTTCTGATTCTGCCAGTATCTTTCACACTCTTGCCATCTTGAGACACCTCCAACCTTGGATGAGCTGTGTCAGCGTCCAGGGTGACATCAACTGCAAAGGTCAAGCCATTCCTTAATTAGTGAAGTCATGAGGTCTGCTTTTCAGAGGCATCTTGCTGCCTCATGGTTCATCTAGATCCTTCCCTTCCCTCCCTGCCCTACATCTCCCCTGTCCCTCTGAGATGGATGGTGAAAGGCCAGGCAGCCTACATGAAGGGCTGTGGGGCTTACACCATCCATTTTTTTTAATTTAGTAGGGATGAGCAGAGAAAAAGTGCAAAGGGCTACCCCTTTAAGGGAAAAAAAATAAAAGGAGAATCATGTCAGACTGTTTGAAGAGTTTTGAAGGGAATGAAATCATAATGTCCAGAGGAAGCTGCAAACATTATCCCTACAGGCAGCTGCAAACCACCTGAACATTAACACAAATAATCATCTATGTAATGGTGCAAAAAAAATAGGAATATATAGATACAAAGTTTGTAGCATGTTTTCTAGACTCATAAACTGCAGAGACGCTAGCATGCTTACATTGGAGGGAGTAAGAACTCTCCTGTGACCTGCTGGTCTGACATGGGAGTAGAATGGGCAATGGGAGTAGAACCGTTTGTTCCTTCCACCTGCCCTGCAATGACACTGCATTTGGGGAGGGAATTTCAGAATTTNCATTAACACAAATAATCATCTATGTAATGGTGCAAAAAAAATAGGAATATATAGATACAAAGTTTGTAGCATGTTTTCTAGACTCATAAACTGCAGAGACGCTAGCATGCTTACATTGGAGGGAGTAAGAACTCTCCTGTGACCTGCTGGTCTGACATGGGAGTAGAATGGGCAATGGGAGTAGAACCGTTTGTTCCTTCCACCTGCCCTGCAATGACACTGCATTTGGGGAGGGAATTTCAGAATTTACTTCAGATGTCATGATTCACTCCTTAGGAAATACTTCATGGCTTTTGCTAAAGAGTTTCTTCTGACCAGACTGCGTTTTCAACACAGATTAGAACAGAAGAGTGATCTGTAACACTCCAATAAGGAATAAAAGTTTCTTCCTTCAGTTTACTCAGATGATCTGTATATATGATAGCCATCTGACAGGTCATTTTCAAGGCACAATATTGTGATCAAGGCTGCTCTGCTCAGGTCTGATCTAAAAGTTTCGGAGTTGCACAACTAGGTGAAGAAAGATTGGATCTGGATCAGAATGGGAGACAGATTCTGAATTAGCTAATTCTGGAAATGGCAGATCGCTTGCCAAAGAGGGGAAGAGTCCTGGCAGTCCTTGAGTAAGAAAAAAAAAAGTGATCAAACCATGGTAATTGTACTCTGAATTGATTATTTTCCAGATTTATGTGTTTTCCAGATGGATGTGTTTTCCAGACCTGCATTTAATTTCTAACGACTCACATACACCACATGCTTTATACTTACCCGAGTAACGGTACATTTGTGCGAAACCTGTGGGGAAAAGAAAAAAGCAAAGAATAAGTGGATACATCAGGGAGTGCTGTCCTCAGTTGTATTAACAAACAACTGATCCATGGAACACAAAGACAGTGCTCTTCTGCAGAAATGTGTTTGTTCTATAAGTAGAAAAGCACACTAGAAGTTCCTGTGTCATCCTGCAGAGAGGGAAAGTCTTTGGGATACTGAGGATTATAGACTTTTCAGTGTTTTTCTCCACTGTCTCTCCTAAAGAAGAGAGTTGTCATTGTGATGTCCTTCCATCATGTAAGACTGCATCTCACTAATGGGGAGGTTCTCCTTTCCAAGCGTACTTCCCTCTTTCACTGGAGCACTAAAAAAGGACCTACTGCATGAGATTGCACTAGGATCCAAAGGTACAGGTAATGGTCAAGGAAGAGCAGCATAACAAAGCAGTACGACTGTGTTCTTCCTCTGGATTTATTTCCATTGGCTTTGCTGGCTGCAGGAAGGATGGAGAAAGAGCAGAGGGGCTGCTGTCCTACTTGAATGTGCCATAGAGGCAAGCCAGTCCAGACTGGGGCTAGAAATCACCATGTTCCCCTTCTCCTCAGGGTTTGCTTGGCTTGTGGGGAGAAGCCTCATTGTCCCTGAGGGAGGTGGTCAGATAAAGGATAAGAATGAAGCAGGAGGTGTTGGGAGACATGACTGAGTTCAGACTGAGATGTCTGCCCTATAGCAGGCTGGGGAGAGCCCACACTACAGATCACCTTTCACAGTGACAGTATGGTGAGGTATCTTGGGGATCAGTGCTCATGTCCTTCTCCTACAGATGGTACTGGGGGAATGGCCAAGGAGTCACCTTGTAGGGAAAGACTCACCATTATTGACTACCTGCAAGGTCCTGCAGAGGATGTTGTGACTGTAGCACACCTTTCTGCCTTTGGGGAGAAGAAGGCCCCACTCCTGGTGTCCCTACTTACCCAGTTTGCTCTCCAGCTCAGCCATCTCTTTCCTGGAGTGCTGGCGGTCATGCTGCATGGATGCCTGCAGGCTCTCGAAAGATCTCTGCAGAGCTTGAACTTCTTGGGAGACATTCTGGATACTGGAATTAAGGATTCTGTTGTCTACCTCTGGAGAAGGTGCTGCATGGTTCACTGCTCCCACATGGCTCTGTAAAGGAGCCAGTGTCTCTCTCAGCATCTCCTCGAACTTCTCCTGCATGATTTCCAGGTAACTTGCAGTGTTTCTCTCCACTACCTTTCCTGAGAATGAAATGAGGTGTCATTGGGCTAGCCTTCTTTCATGTAAGACCGTACCTCTCCAGTGGGGAGATTCTTCTTTCCAGGTATACTATAAATAATTTCTCTCTCACTTGAGCACCAAAAAAAAGGACCTACTTCATGAGATCACTGCCGTATGAAACAGGCCACTTACTTAGGAAGTGTTCTTTGTCAGGGACCCAGCAGTGTTGTGGCTAATTTGCTACTGGGAAAGGGGGAAAGCACCTAAGTTGTGATGCAGAACTCATTAACTTAGGGCAGAGCTATAGGGCTTCCCAAAGATCTGAATTAAGACTGTTCCATTATAAGCCCAGGTCTACTAGGTCCACTACTTAGGTTTGGCCAAGTCCTATTGCCCTTCTGTCACAGCACTCTCCATCTCCAGGACCCAAGGGTACAGGAAATGGGTAAGAAAGGGCAACATAACACAGAATGATGTCTACTTTTTTTTCTTTGGAATTCTTTGTGTAGGTTTTGCTGGCTGCAGGAAGAGTGGAGAAAGAGAACAGCGTCTGTTGTCCTGCTTAAATGTGCCACAAAGGCAAGCCTGTCCAGCCTGTGTTTGGAAATAACCTTGTTCCCCTTCTCCTCAAGGCTTGCTTGGCTTGTGAAGAAGAAAACTCCATTGTCCTGGAGATAGGTGGCAAAGAAAGGGAGAAAAAGAAGCAGGATATTTTGGGAGACATGCCTGAGCTCAGAGGGAGACATCCGCCCATATAGGAGGCTGAAAGAGAGCCCATGCTACAATGGCTCTTTCACAGGTAGAGAATGGAGAGATAGCTTGGGCACCAGTGCTCATGTCCTCCTCCGGAGATGTCACTGGGAAGGATGGCCAAGGAGCCACCTTGTAGAGAAGGGCTCGCCATTCCGCACTGCTTGCAAGGTCCTGCAGAGGATGTTGTGACTATAGCACACCCTTCTGTCCTTGGGGAGAAAAGGTCCAGCTCATGTCTCTACTTACCCAGTTTGTCCTCCAGCTCAGCCATCTCTTCCCTGGAGTGCTGGCGGTCATGCTGCATGAATGCCTGCAGGCTCTCAAAAGATCTCTGCAGAGCTTGAACTTCTTGGGAGATGTTTTGGATACTAGAATTCAAGATTCTGTTGTGTACCTCTGGGGAAGGCGCTGCACGGAGAATGAAATGAAGAGGTCGCTGGGCTTTCCTTCTTTCATATGAGACCGTCTCTCTAATGAGGAGGTTCTCCCTTCCAGGTATACTAAAACGAGCCTCTCTCTCACTCGAACACCATAGAAGGACCTACTTCATGAGATCTCTGTAGTGTTAAACCAGCATCTTATGAAATTGTATTTGCTAAGGACCTCTCACTGTTGTTGCAAGTACACTACCGCCAGGAGGGAAAGCACATGGAATGGTGGAATGGGGAACTCATTAACCTGTGGAAGAGCATCGGGGTCTTCCCAAAGACCTGGACTCAGACTCCTTCTCTGACAGCCACAAGACATCTTACTGTCTCACTCAGGATAGAGCAATTCCTGTTGCCTTTCTCTCAGAGTAATTTCCATCTGCCCAGCACCAAAAGCACATGCACTAGGCAAGGAAGAACAGATAAAGGCAACTTTTTGGATTTCTTTGCCCTTTGAACTGGGTTAGGTCCT
>VWPW01023942.1:0-72448 GCA_013389825.1 Crypturellus undulatus
AGAAAAGATAAATGTTTTACCCGACAGAGAAGTATAATATTAAATCCTTGGTCCTTTGAACAAATGTTAAGTCATCTAAGAGAATATTTTAATATGCTGCAGGGGGGCCCCGTTGAATCCCCCTTCCCTCCCCCAGATCAGTTGATCTCCTTGGCTGCTGAGGCCGTGTTCCCTGCACCGTGTTTGGGGTTTGACCACAGGGCTCCCTCTTCTGCTCCCAGCCCTCCTCATCTGCTGTGAGCTCCTGGCTCAGCACCATGCAGGGTTACTCAGGCTGGATGTGCTTTTCTTTGGGGAAGCTCAGCCTTTCTTTTTTTTTCCCTTCAATTAATGTCAGAAATATTTTGTTGTCAGACTTTGTCCATCCTGGAGTTCCTCCAATTAGCTCACTAGGCTACTCTGTGTGTGTTAGAGGTGACTCAGTGTTAATGAGCCTGTCAGTCATGGTCTTCAAAGCCTCAACACTTTGGAGAAATCAGAGACAGAAAGACCTATTAGCAGGGTTTATTTCCTGTCTCAGACAGCAGGACCCCTCCAGGCTTAGTTTAGCCGCTCATAAAATGGATAATGTTTCTTTCTGGTTTTGAGAGGGGCATGCATGTTTCTTCAGCTCAGCAGCTGGACCAAGATGCACACCTCTCTTTGAACACCAAAGTTACCATAACACGTCCATGGCTGTGTGGAAGGGCCTCCTGACTTGGACCAGGAATAGTGTAGCCCGCAGGACTAGGGAAGTGATCATCCCCTTGAACTTGCGCATGGTGAGGCCACATCTTGAACACTGCGGCCCAATACAGTTCTGAGCTCCTCACTACAAGGAAAACATTGAGGTGCTGGAGTGTGTCTAAAGAAGGGCAACAAAGATGGTGAAGGGGCTTGGAGCACAGATCTTATGAGGAGCAACTGAAGGAGCTGGGATTGTTTAGTCTGGAGAAGAGGAGGCTCGGGGCGACTTTACTACTCTCTACAACTACGTGAAATGAGGTTGTAGTGAGGCAGGGGTTGATCTTTTCTCCAAAATAACTACTGATAGGACAAGAGGAAATGGCCTCAAGTTGGGTCCGGCAAGGTTCAGGTTAGATATTAGGAAAAAATTATAGGCAGTAGTGGTGAAGCATTGGAAGAGATTGCCCAGGAAGTGGTAGAGTCACCGTCCCTTGCAATGTTCAAGAAATGTATAGATGAGGTGCTTAGGGACATGGTTTAACAGGCATGTTGTTGAAGGGCTTATGGTTGGATTTCATGATCTTGAAGGTCATTCCAACAATAATGATTCTGATTCTATGATTATGCCTTTTTTGACAAATACTGTGCCCTGCTCTGCATTCTGGTTTTGTTTTCACAGTGCGCCTAAGCCACAAACAAACAGACCACCATAACCTATGTGAAAAAAAATCCTCTATGAGCTTGCTCAGTCTGAGTACTAAATGAAGTAAGTCCTCCAAAATCCACTTTGGAGACATTGGAAACCAATGGCACTAAGTTCTAAAATGTTATTATTGCCCTGCTATCAATGCCTGAGCTACCTATTCAAGTTATTCCCCATCTTGGGTGAATCCCTGAGCAAGGAGTCATCCTGTAAGCAGCTGGTGCAGATGTCCACTGAGGCACAACTTCTCAGAGCAACCTTCCTCCTGCCCAACAAGCCATGCTCATTTGGTTAACTTGCACACTGCTCCAGAGGCTGTGGACCTGTGTGCAGGGTGGTTTCTGTGTTCTGGCACATCTACCACAGAATAGGCCTCATGTCACTACTCCATTCATCCTCAGAGGGGAAGTCGATCCTCGTGCAAGAAGAGAACCAAAGGTGTGATTGTTCTGTCTGAGCTGATACACCAACACTCCGCTCCAGTATCTGGATAAAACCCCTGGCATTGGCATGCTGTGACAAAGACTTGTTTCCATGTGGACTCATGTGTGATTCAACTGCATACACATTTCCCACAAATTGCCACCAACAATCACTTTTCTCATTTCCTTCTGTCTTTGTGTCAATAGTATATTCATGACAAAAGAGAAAAAAATAATTGCAAAGTCTTTCTAGGTATCTATGTAAGTGTTTCTTTGGAGGGGGAGCTGCATATAAATCAGTTCTTCAGACTCCCTACAGTGAATGGGGCAAAAGCTGCAAAGCCCCAGAGGCCCTGGGGTGCAGAGAAAGGAAGTATAGCAAGATCATGCACCATTCCCACCATCCCAGAAAGGAGATATGGAGAGCAGGGTGCTCGGCTTGAGCTGGAAGATTGGTAACAGAAGTTGCATTGCCTAAACAACATTGATAACAGCAAAATTTTCAAAAGGTCTGTACTGGAAAAATCTGGAAGACTTTTCAGCTTGTAGTAACGGTTGTTAAACACAACCTGTCCTCACCTGAGTGCTCTGCTCTCAGAAAGCACAGTATTCTTTTCATGTCCAGCCCATCCACATAATTTCCACATGACTGTTTTGGCTGCCAGGTCCTTATGAGTCTGGTTCTCCGGGGAAGGAGAGTTGAAAGGAGATGCATTGTTCCCTCCCTTTGGCAGTTGGCTTTCTTCTGTTTAACGCTGACACACCAATCTCCGCTCTACAAGTTAACCGTCTCAATCCATTTGACTTGCCTTTCTTTTGAATACTTCCAGAGAGCCTGTTTATGAGTTTCAGGATCACCCCAAGATGTGAAGATGAGTGATCAAGAATTGCCTGTCTCTTCCTTACCCTCTTGCACAAGCTCGGCAGAATCTGTGCCTTTTCCATATCTCATGGTCTTTCACAGCAGTTTCCAAGTGATCTGTTTATGCTGCAGCTGTGATACATCCTGAGGTTTATCTTGCACTTTTGTTACCTGCATTAAATAATTAGTCATTTAATGGCATTTAACCTTTTTACTAAGGAAAACAAAAAACAAAAACAAGACAAAACAAAAACAAGACAAAACAAAAACAACTCCCTTCCACCCGACCCCGCTGCTACTTACACCATTTAACACTGATGCAAACCAAAGACATTAAACATAAGCTGTCAATACTTTTTCCTCTCTATTGATAATGGACTACACATTTCCTGGTTGTCTCCTCACTACTGATGTTCTTATGGAGTTAACAAGAAATCATTATACCACTGGAGATAAAAGGCATCTCATTTTGTGTGCTTTTCTTTTCCTCATTTCCCTGCTCAAATGCTTCCTTCTTGTGTTTGGATCAATGAAGAGCTTAATAATTATCCAAGCTAGCCTTTTACTAAACTTATTTCCCCTCCTGTTTAGGTCAGTTTGCAGTTTGCATTTGTTCTGTTAAGAACATTTTGTTAAAGAAACAGCCATTTAGTCCATTTTCAGTTTGACTGTCTCCAGTGAGATCTCACTTGCCAGTTGCTTGATTCTATTGAGATCTGCTTCCCCCATGCCTATCCTGCCATACTGCTCCCCCTCCTCACAAAGTTAGGGAATTCTAACAGGTCAAGGTCCTCTGCATCCCATTCCTGGCTTGAACCAAAGGCAAGGAGACCGTCCCTCCTCATAACTACCTTTTATATTAAAAGTAGGTTCTGCATATTCAAAGAGTTTGCTGGAGCACACTGACTTCCGTGTAGCTCTTTGGGATTTGCTACATTCTCTCTCGTAGGAGCTAAAACTTGGGCTTTTTACATTAGCCAGCCAATTTCTCATTCATCTCATGCCTTGCTGCTGAACCTTTAATTTGCTCGTATGTCCAAGGCACTGATGATTAGATGTAATTAAACCTGAAAAAATCATGCTCAGGCAATGAATTGGATTGGAAGCAGCAGAGTGACCGTGATTGAAGTTCTTGTTAAATGTGTCATAAGCAAGATCACTGGCAGTTATGGTTTGTCTCTATAGATAGATACAGGCAGAACCTCTTCTGTTTATGTGACAGAGTTATATGATTCCCAGAACTGACTCAGCTCTGAAAACCTATAGGAAGAAAATGCTCAAGTGTTTATGCTCCTTTCAATATTTTTTTTTTGCTTTCAGAGATATACATGTACATAGTATATATATATTTAAGATGTAGGGGAGATAGAGTGAGAAAAAGGAGCAAGGTGGTTACAATTCATAAAAGCAAAGATGTTGCATGACATTGACCATTATATCCCACCAATAGGTCCAAGAAGAGCCAACTCAATGTTTAAAGCAACTCTGATTTCTAGCATACCATTTGA
Organism: Crypturellus undulatus; assembly: GCA_013389825.1. Classification (NCBI taxonomy): domain Eukaryota; kingdom Metazoa; phylum Chordata; class Aves; order Tinamiformes; family Tinamidae; genus Crypturellus; species Crypturellus undulatus. The sequence continues at coordinate 4,162 of VWPW01023942.1, forward strand.
GCTTTCACATTAGAGAGCCCAAACAGTAAGAACATAAAAGCCAGGTTTGATAAATGTGGACTGGAAATGAGGACTGGATAAATGTGGATCGGAGAACCACAGAGGGTTTTTCTACCAGTTTTTTCACACATTCAGAGGCACTTTGGGCATATTGGGATAAGTTCTCTGCTTTTGCTTCACCGTCAGAGCAGGCTGAATGCCCTGCTAAAGTTGTGATTCAGCTTTAGCTGAATCTGTAGCATTTCTCACTGCATGCCTGCTCCACATGAATTCTGAAGGACAGATGACCTGAACCATAAGAAATCAATAAGCTCACTCGCAGTAATTCAACATGTAACTGTAAGAGAAATCAACTTCCCTATCAGTGCATTAGCTCTGTCTCCATAAGAAGACTTGAGAGCTGGATGGCAAGAGCTGAGAGGTGGGGAGGGAGATGAGAGCTGTAGCCATAGTCATTCACGGGATGTCATTCACTTGCTGGTTCCACCACAGACTGCCTGCATCATCCCTGACAGGTTGCTTAAGCTTCTGAGCTTCAGTTCTCTGCTGGAAATACAGCTGACACCATTTCTCCGAATTGCAGGAGGGAGTTCGGTGGCTGATTAGAGGGAGGTGATTGAAGCTCTCAGACACTGCAATACCCAGGCTGCTGTTAATACTTTTCAGGGAATGACTAATGCAGCAAATTTGGTGAACAGTAATGTCTGCAAACAATAAAATATCAAGTCTCTTTGCAATTAGGAGGCTGTCCAACAACTGCAGTGTATTGTTCTCACTCTGTGGTGGAGCTTCCTAGTCCAAGTCTTTTCCCCATACAGTGTGAGAACAAGTAACATTATTCCAGAGTAAAAGAAAGCTTATGCACTTGAAAAGAAAAAAATCCAGTGGGAGCTTTTCCCTCAAAGCCTTATTCATTGCTTTAGTCCTGCCTTTGAGCTCAGAGCAAACCATCAATATCTAAGCTGTAAATTCACAAAAAACAATTCTCTGATTTATATTATAAAGTAGCCAGAGAATTTGGAAATGATCCATTGAACAATTAACAATGCTCTTAAAACATTTCTATTCCCTTTGATTCCTGTTCTGCCCTTATAGCATTTTTTGCTTTCCTGCATTTCTAACTAATTTACAAAGTTGAGTTCTACTGTTACTGCCCTCGGTTGGGANATTAACAATACTCTTAAAACATTTCCATTCCCTTTGACTCCTGCTCTACCCTTATAGCATTTGCTTTCCTGCATTTCTAACTAATTTACAAAGTTGAGTTCTACTGTTACTGCCCTCGGTTGGGATTTCATGAATTTCTATTCTTTTCTGGGTATTTCAGACTGGATACATTTGGAATGAATTTAATCCTCCTGGGGATATGTATACATGAGCCTGTAATGTGCCCATATTACCATGCAGCAGCAGTGTGTCCTCGTGGCCAAGGAGGCCAGTGGGATTCTGGCTGCATGAGGAGGAGCGTTGCCAGCAGGTCGAGGGAGGGGATCCTGCCCCTCTGCTCAGCTCTGGTGAGGCCGCACCTGGAGTATTGGGTGCAGTTCTGGGCTCCCCAGGACAAGAGGGACGTGGAACTTCTAGAGAGGGTCCAGCGGAGACCCACGAAGATGATTAAAAGGGACTGGAGCATCTATCGTAGGAGGGAAGAGTAAGTGAGCAGGGCCTGTTTAGCCTGGAGAAGAGAAGACTGAGAGGGGATCTGATCAATATGTACAAATACCTGAGGGGAGAATGGAAAGAGGATGGGGCCAAACTCTTCTCCGTGGTGGCCAGAGATAGGACAAGGAGTAATGGGTATAAACTAAAACACAGGAAGTTCCATCTCCATGTGAGGAAGAACTTCTTTCCTGTGAGGGTGACAGAGCCCTGGCACAGGCTGCCCAGAGAGGCTCCTTGTGGAGTCTCCTTCTCTGGAGATCTTCCAAACCCGCCTGGATGCCACCCTGTGCCACGTGCTCTGGGTGTCCCTGCTGGAGCAGGGGGTTGGACTGGATGATCTCCGGAGGTCCCTTCCAACCTCAACCCTTCTGTGATTCTGTGAGTCTGTGATTTTATGATAATGCTGTATATAGACTAGCTACTACTGTTTAGGTTTTCTTTTCCTTTCAAATTTACTTACCATTCTATAGCTAATTTAAATGCCTTCAGTTCCTCTGTAGTTACTGATCCCTCCCAATAATCCATTCCTCTAGAAACGAGTGCTTTTCTAAAAAAATGTCCCTTTGTCAGGTCATCTATTGACCTTTAATCTTTCATAGTCTTGCAAGAATTACTTCTTTCATGGTACCCAGAAAGGTAATGAATAAAATAACTTCTAAACAGAAAAAGAAAACTTCTTAGCTGATGAAAAAGCTGAAAATGCCTTTTTTCATATCCATCTCCTAGGCAGTAAATGTCTGTAGTGGGGACCATGTTGCCATTGAGTTTTGTATCATCTCATGTATTTTGCACCTATGTATAGGTGCAGTCTTACTGCAGCTAATAAATAATAAATGCAAAGTCTTAAAAAGTCCTAGAAAATGTCATCTAAATTACACACTGAAAACAAGAGGCAGGCAAACCTATACCTGCTCAAAAGTTCTCATTTCTTTTCTTCATTTTTTTTCTTGGAAACTCACTATTTTTTTATTGTAAATTCACCCAGTTTTTCTGCTGAAAGTTGGATATCCTTAAATTTTGATAACAATTTTCCAAATGGCTATCAATTTTCCTTCCAATTCCCAGCACCTTACTGAGGCCATCTGCATTTTGCTGCAACCCAGACCTGCTGGACAGTTCCAATGATGTGCAGTGACCACAATAAACACACCCGTGTGCATTTCCTTTCTGCTCTAAAATTTATATAACCTACAAGTACTACTGTTATCCTAGCCAAGTAAATCCATACCAGCTCCACAGAAATCACAAGTAACACACATTTATAGCAGTACAATAAAGTCCCCATTGTAATAATTTGCCCCGCTCCTTGTGTGTGTACAGCAGAGAGGAGAAACCTGGAATCAGTGCAATCCCCTGATACAAAGTTTCTAGAATCTGTGTGTACCACACAGACATAATCAACGATTGCAGCAACAAGTACAGAGAAAGAAAAAAAAATCAGGGGAAAAGAAAGAAACATAAAGGTAAAAATAATAGTAAACAATGTATCTAGCATTGCTCTGTACAACTTTATTCAAAGCCCCGTTAGCTAAAATTAGCAGATGAAGATCCTAAGAAATTTCCATTACAAAATTTTACTGCTGCTTTGCAAAATCCTTCAGACCAGAAATGCAAACATTAGTATCAATGTCTGTCTTAGCCCCGAGCAGAAGAGAACTCTAGAATAGTCAGGCCATCAGCATTGTCTGCTGGAGAGCAAAGCTGTTTAATTGTTGCTTCTGCAATCGTCATGGAAGGAGTGGACCTTTGAAATACTGAGAGCTTCAAGGTCGGTGTTTCAAAGTGACTGAATATCTGCAGATCTGAGTTAGTTAAGATTCTTGAGCTTCGTACCTGACAGGTGTATTTGGTTGGGTGGGTGTCACAGGTCCTTGCCTTGTGGCTGTGGTTTTTGGGACGTAACTAATTTAGCAATGTGCAAAGTCATNGGGACCCAGGTGACTCCTGTCACCAATGCTCGTGCTCTCTGCTCCGCGGTGATTGAGACATGTTAACCACACTTGGGTTAGCCTGTAGGGCGCTTTGGAGTTTAGTTTATTTGCTTCCTCATTCTTCTCTAACTAACCCCTGGAAGTCCTTGGTTTCCTGTGCAATACAAATAAATCGTGTGATAGTGCACCTGAGGTTGAGTGTGTGTTCCCTTGCCACCCGGAATCTGCAACCGTCCACTACATCTACATTTCAAATTTGGTCTATCATCAGAGACAGGTGCAAAATGAGGATTAGGATTTGGGTTTCAATCTGCCTTTCACACAGCTTTTCAGATTCATATTTGCAGCTTGTATTCAAATGCCTACACAGCCTGNCTGCTTTGCAAAATCCTTCAGACCAGAAATGCAAACATTAGTATCAATGTCTGTCTTAGCCCCGAGCAGAAGAGAACTCTAGAATAGTCAGGCCATCAGCATTGTCTGCTGGAGAGCAAAGCTGTTTAATTGTTGCTTCTGCAATCGTCATGGAAGGAGTGGACCTTTGAAATACTGAGAGCTTCAAGGTCGGTGTTTCAAAGTGACTGAATATCTGCAGATCTGAGTTAGTTAAGATTCTTGAGCTTCGTACCTGACAGGTGTATTTGGTTGGGTGGGTGTCACAGGTCCTTGCCTTGTGGCTGTGGTTTTTGGGACGTAACTAATTTAGCAATGTGCAAAGTCATCGTATCTGGAGCAGATGGGTGAAAACAGCAGATTAGGGAACTTGACATTTGAAACTGGGGAGCCGCTCTGGCCAAGCAAGCTTCCGCTTTTCAAATGGGACAACCCCAAGTGCAATTACTGCCATGTAGGCATATTTTTATCACAGTGAGGCATGGGCAGTGGTGACTGGGGAGAAGGAGCCACCTCAGCATTGGGGATGCCCAACCGAGGCCCCTACTGAGTGGGGACCCAGGCGGCTGCCTCCTGTCACCAGTGCTCGTGCTCTCTGCTCCATGGTGATTGAGGCATGTTACCAGGCTTGGGTTAACCTGTAGGGCGCCTTGGAGTTTAGTTTATTTGCTTCCTCATTCTTCTCTAACTAACCCCTGGAAGTCCTTGGTTTCCTGTGCAATACAAATAAATCGTGTGATAGTGCACCTGAGGTTGAGTGTGTGTTCCCTTGCCACCCGGAATCTGCAACCGTCCACTACATCTACATTTCAAATTTGGTCTATCATCAGAGACAGGTGCAAAATGAGGATTAGGATTTGGGTTTCAATCTGCCTTTCACACAGCTTTTCAGATTCATATTTGCAGTTTGTATTCAAATGCCTACACAGCCTGATCCGTGTCTTTGGTATCATTTTAACCTCATTCATTCCAGGTTTCTCTTCTAATGGACAGTCTAAAAAACATGACCTTTGACAGTGGTATACATTCCTTAGGGAACCCCTGCAAAACTGAATGAGACCTTTGAAGAACTCTCCAAAAATACAATTTTATTTTTTATTTTCTAGTATTTTCTCTCAAGCACAGTGTATAACTACCCTGTGGAACTAAATGAAGTAGGAGATGAGAGAGATCAGGGTCTAATTTCCATGAATAATAAGAACATCACTACCCATAATTAGACATCCTCCCCAAAAGGATCTCCATTCATCTTTCCTATAATGCTAAAAGCGATGACTGGGAGGAATCGGGGAGAAGCTTCCTCTGGGGAGCACTTTGGCTGCTGTGGCCTCTGAAGCATCTGCTACACAGCTGTGAGACACAGCAGCAACTGGACTAAATGGGCCACCTGGGCAAATGTTACGTTCCCAAGAATATATTCAGGTCAAACGACCTTGCAAGTGCAAGTAAGATATCTGCAGCTTTTCCTTATTACTGCTGCTATAGACAAAGAATAGGGTTAGACCGACCTGCACAGTAATGATGTGAAAGACCTCACTCCCTCTCTCTTCCCTGAAGATGAAAATAGAGATTGCTGAAGAAGTTGCTCCTCAAACACAGCAATATTTTAAAAACATGTCTCTTGGACTTCCCTATAGACAGAACTAACTTCAATCATTTTAGAGTATATTAGATTAGACTCTAAGCTGGTGTTAGTCCATGCAGCGCCACTGAAGCTGCTGGAGCAGGGCTGATTTAGACTTGCTGAGACGAATCCATGGTGGAGTTCCAGACAGTCCCAGAAAAATAAGTACAGCTTAGGAAGCAGCATGATTTCCCATCTAAGTCTTGCAGTCCAGTTTAGACCGCACCTTTAAAACAAAGTCTATTCAGACTCTAAGTTTGTCTTGGGGCTTTGCAAAGCTTCAGTTGCATGACCCACAGCTTCTATAAATGCATACCAAAATCTAGATACCTGTGTGGGCAGTCTGGACTGTGAGGAGCTCATTACATTTCCATACCTTGTCCTTGGGAGCACCCAGACTTTTCAGACTAGAATTATTCAGCAAGTTGTTAAATAGAGACCTAGCCCTAGGTAACAACAGGGATTTGAGTTTAGAAATCTTGGTTGTCTTTCAGTTGATACTAAACAAATTCTAGTAAGTCTACATTTAAAAACAGAAATATTGAGAGATAGCACCAATTCAGCCTCCCAATAATAAGGTAGCAGAAAACATTAACCAAACTAAAGTTGCATCCTAAGACTTAAAAATGCAGGTAGGATATAGGCATCTCTGCCTTTCTCTGATAGAGCCCATAGTAATTTTGATTTCTATTGCAGCAGAAAGCTGTTGGAAAATGGAATCTTGGTTTTCCAAACCTTTTCAGAAAGAGTTTTCTAGATCTGACCTTTTCACTTGTGAAATTTTATCTGCATGTGAGGTTTATAGTTGTCTGTTTCAGTCTGACCCAAGATGTTTATAAAATATAAAAATACTGTGGTAAATTGATTAGTAACAAACCTTCTGAAGTAAAATCGAAATGACTCACTCCAACAAATATGGCTTGAAAATAGCTCTCCATTTTTTCCTTATGTTTATAAAATTCTATTTGCAAGTTCTCCTAGTATAAGCATTAATAACAATTAAAGAAGAAATATTTTTTCAGATGTTTATTCCAACTTAGGACTGTTTTGTTTGGAAATGTTTTTTGCATTTGCTTTAAATTCCTTCTGAGAGGAAGTAGTCCATAATTAATGCTCGTACTATAATGACTATATCCTGGATAGCCTGTGGACAGCTTTCCAGCTTTCCGTTCAATTACTAGGCTGCAATAGTGCTTGTTGCAAAGGACTGGATGCAAAGGACCCCAATATTTATTTGGGTTAAAACTGACATTCCCATCTCAGAGTTTTTGCCCTTTAAATTATCTTCTTCTTCCTTGACAGAAGTCAAGAGAGAAACTGTTTAAAAAGTAAAGGCCATAGCCCTTAGTTGAAACTTACTCTGGGAACCAAACAGGTGGTCAATGTTGATAAAAAAAAAAAGAGTACTCAGAATGAAAGCTTTGTCAGAAAACTGCCAAGAGCTGTGCTAAATAGACTAGATTTCTTTCTTCATAACTTGTGCCTGAAGCAGGTTTATGATTAGAACACCTCTGAATTTTTGCTGTCTTTACTCATTACGGCAGCATTTATTGTAAGGCTCACAAAGTCAAGATAGAAGAGGTGAAATTTTGTCCTCATGGTGTTCTTATCTTCCTTTCACTGTATTTCATTTTAAAATAAACCAGGAAAGTAAGTAAGTAACCTTAAGTTCATTAATTAGACTAACGTGCTGAAAGAGATGTAAATATCTTAGGTAATTTTAAAAGCTTTTGGCTTTGGATTACTCATGCCTGTGATTTCTAAGAAATAGGAGGCTGACATGAAAGAAAAAGTTTCACCAATCTCCCCATATGAGGTGACACATTTGTCATCTTAAGATATCTATAAATCCAAAAAGTTGCATTCATGCAAGGCTGTTGTGGACTGCAAGACGTAACCACCTGAGAAGTTGCCTTAAAGAAGCCTTAGAAGCCTTTCTGTCCAGATGAGTAAGCAGTCTTTAGAAATCACGGCATTTTTGAGGCACTTTACATTTTTTTGATTGGTTTTTAAATCAGCACGAAGACCCATCAATATTGCTGAGGTATAAAATAGGATGCAGAAAGAAGGCTCGACATTTACAACCTGTTTTTCTGAAAGTTACAAACCTAGATCTGGGTTCTGTTACTGAATTAAAAATGGTCATATTTTGAGGGAATGTAGGTGGAGAACAGCTTCTTCTTATCCCAATCCCCCAAACATCTGCAAAATTATTATTCTAATGGCTCACAATGGGTTTAGCAACTTGCTGCAGCACCTGGATCTGAAGCTGTCCTAGTGGAAAGCAGGACACAGCTAACACAAATACTGACTCTCTTTCATCCTCAAACATGTGGAGACAGACTGACTCTTCCCATAAAGTGCTGGATCCTTGAGGGGTTGTTACAAGAACTGCGAGCAGCTGTTGTGTTTTGGGACATCATGTACTATGTCACTGAGCAACTAAAATTCTTAGATATTGAGAGAAAAGACTTGGCCAGTTCTCTCCAGAAAATTATCTGAGCAAAACTGGGGGATAGATCATTCCAGGAATAGTTCCTCCAAGACATTTAAGATCAGGCTGCATTGTGTTTGACTCCTTATGCCCCAAATTGTCCTCTGGTGCTGTTCTGAACACCTTTGCACACTCGTGCAGCGCTACCATGGGACCTTGTACCACATCCCATGGCATGCAACATATTCCCAGTTTCCAGCTATAGAAACACTGTTTGGGTGGCCTGTAACATCAGTATCAAAACTGAAGAAAATGTACATGGGCAGTCAGGAAGGAGGGCATCCCAAGTCACAGGCATGGACACTGCAGTCCATGTGCCCCATGCAGAAAACAGCTGTTTCCTGTAAAATAATCAGGCAACTGCCTGCTGACCTACACATTAATTATGTTGTTATTGTGAACTGAGTCATGGCATAGTTTATTGTTGTTGCTGAATGGAAGGGAAATCTGTAAAAGAAAAGGACTACTACTGTGAGCTCTGCTTCTGGTAGTCGCTGGCATGGTCTTCTTGCTACTAAGAGAGCCTAGTCTGTCTTTCCTGTGACAAAATCCAAAGCCAAATTAGTAATCTATATTAATCTTCTGATAAATTATCCTTCAAATTATCCTTTTGATAAATACCAGCACACAGAGGCAAAGCCAAGATAAATTTTTGTTTTTACAGGCAATTCTTACGTGTCTCTAAGAGACATTAAATGTATACTATCTCACTGCACTATGTGATCAGCAAAATTACAATACGCTTCACACTGGAGCAGGTATCACCAAACCCTCTATATATCACGCAGCGCAGACGTACAAATGATAGAGGACTGATGACAAAGGCTCAGCAGTGCAGCGAGGATATCAACACACCTCACCTCAGCTACTGAAGCAGATGGAAGTAATTTTCAGTAAGTAGCAAACAGGGCAAGGATTTAACCTTCATTATGGTAAGTTCTATATCTTCTCAGCAAGCCTCTGAATAATTTAGTGCCCTGTTTTTTGTTTTCTGTCATTTCATATAAGATGTTCAGCTTATATGGAATACAGATATGAGAAAGTAAGAGTTCAGTTCCAAGATGTTACTTTGTTTTTTGGGGGGTTTATAGGCTTCCATCAACAGCTGCATGTCACACAGAAAGATACCCAGATACCCCTGGATGGGGAGGATAACGTATAGGATATCAAGTAGCATATTTTCTTTGCAAGTGCAAGGCCTTTTACTATTTGGTAGCAAGTGTTCATTTATTTCATGTTTAGAACTGTAATTTAAAACTGGGGTATCCTGCTGCTAGAGAGAAAGGAAAAAACAGTTCCCATTCAGGGACTGCTTCTCTGTGAAGTGCTCTGGGATGTGTGTGTTAGGAAGCTCAGAAGGTTATTAACACAGAAAATTAGAAAATAATATTTTAGGAGAAGATCAGCACTTCAGTAGGGTCAGTGAATTAGAGGAGCAGTCTGTTGAGCAGATTAACTCCCCTTTATCAGTATTCATCTTCATCAGCAACATATTCTTCAAACACAATTAATCAGTAATCTAAATGTTTCTTAATAAGAAAAACAGCTTTTCATTTTAGTGCAGCAAGGATCACCTGGCTCTTGTCAGCTCTAATGTTTATTGCTTTATTTCCTCTTTGCTCAATGACAGCTCAACTGCTTGCAAAGAGCAGACAGAGCCAGGCAGGGCAAAGTGCCGCATCAGCAATTAGAGAGCAAGAATCACGAGTCTGTAACTCTGCAGAAATGCAGAACAAGAGAAAAAGAAACTGCACAGGGAGAAATCCATCAGACATAGATTTCGTTTTGTCTTGTACTGTGCTGGCGAGTGTTCTTGTATGCGTTAGCTTAAGGTTAAGGTTTCTGTATTCTGTTTGATTAAAACCACTGCAAGAGAACACCAAACTGGATTATGCCCACATGCCTGCAGAACCCCTGAACATATCAGCAGAACTCAAAAGCATATATACATGTGTGTATATACACATGACAAATAAATTACATCTCTAGGTAATCTTAAAATCTTTTCTCTGGGAACAGAAGGATTCAATGAAACACTCCAAAACTTTAAAAGTCTCCTGGACTGGCAAAATGCTCTTTTTCTAAGCATGTTTTAGCAGGTTGGTGATTAAAATACAGATTTCCAATGCTGGATTTAATAATAATAATAAAAAAAAAGAGTTCCCTTGTTTTCAATATACTACCAGAAAATAAGAATTTCAGTCTGGAACTTAACAACAGATAAAAGAAGAGGAAGGAAAGGTTGGTCTGAGAATAAAGAGTGAAATCTATGAGACCGTCTGCAGATGGAAAATTGAAATCAATCTCTAAATAATGATATCTGAAGATCTGGCATGATCTTCTACCAGATCTTGCCCATTTAATAACCTTTATATAGGCATAGAATGCCTATATAGATATTTTTTTCTACATAAAGCACCTTTGCTTACTTGGCCTCTGGTTTGCTCTGCAGGTAGAAGCTCTCACCATGGCTGGGTCTTCAGTAAGCAGAACCAGCCCAGAAGGCACCATCTGCACTTCCCAAAGCAGAGCACATCTGGCCCCTCACAGTCTCTGAGGCCCTCAGCAGCATCTGCAGTCCCAGTGGCCATCAGCAAGCCCCAAAGCCCTTTCTCAGCTCCTTTGCAAGACCTCAGAGTTACTTTAGGACTTTCCCTTCCAGTAGTCCTTACTGCTTGTCATCAGCTACATACACGCAATGGCAAAATAAACATTCACTGAAATGTTCGCTGAGAGGAGACATACTTCCACCAGAGCAATCTGCCAGAGCAATGACTCCTTAGGCTTCATGCTTATGCTCTTGTCCAATTCACTGAACTCCTCTATATATTTGTATTGCAGCTGTTAGCGGCTGCTGAAGATGAGTTTATTATAAAATGCACAGTTCTTGTTTATTAACCAGTAAGTCCTTAAACATAAAGCTTTTTTTTTATTATTTTTTTCTGTTATCCTATGCGTTTGGCTCATTTTTCCTTTTCTGAAAGTATCCTGCAAATGGCTACAGCAATGGCAATATTCAACCCTCCATTAAAAATGGATTATTATTGTCAAAAGTTTAAACAGAAAGCAATAGAAAAAAAGGAACCTGATAATCAAGTAGACACCCTTTTATGCTGGCTGATAAACTCTTCAGACTGGGATTTCCTTGACTTGGACCACTGAGAAACAGAAGTCCTTATAAAAAATTGTTTAGGAACAAAGATGTACGAATACCACACTGATCAGATGAGGAACATACATTTTGCAGGAAAATGGTTAAGGAAATTAACAGAAATTCCAAGTATCCTGCTCGATCCCAGAATGTGGCCATGAAAAGAGGGCCACATAAAATCGCCAGTACAAAGTCATATAGCAAGTTGTCTGAATATCTGGGAATCTAACTCAAGAATACCTGTTTTCAAAGCTATCTGAAAGTTCAGTGCTCAGGGTCTACCTAAATTCAGTAGCATAAGGGTGCCAGCTGGAATCCTTCAGCTTCTTTTGAAACTTCCAGACATAATCTTCCAGTAAAATAAGGAGTGCTTTAAAATATATGTTTACGCATTTATATCTCAGTGAATATGTAACTAAATTCAGAACTTTATTTCTTCACATAAATGCCCTTTTAAAAGTACCAATAGACCACATTTTCTTCTAATTCTAGCTTTGACTGTAACCAGCTTTGCTCTTAGAAGAAAAAAGTAGTATTTAGCAGGAATGTGTCTGTTACATGTGCTCTTCTCTGCTCACAATCCCAGCTGTAGTTGTCTTCTGTTGTTAAAGATGATGAGCTTAACTTTTTCTGTATGCTCATTCCTATAGCAAGCATCCACTGAGATAGTCTTGACATTGTAAAAACGACAATCAAAGAATCAGAATAAGAAAATGATTGCTAATTGTGAGCTTAAATTCTATCAGTTCTGCCCACAGTGACACTCAGGGGGTCACTGATGAGTGACAAATCACATTTAGCTCTTTTATAGGGGTATATGAATTAGTTTTAAAAGGATTATTGAAAAAATAAATGGGACAAATGAGATATGTAAATGAAACAATCAGGGAAGTGGCTGTGATTTATGCTGCCAATCACCACTAATATCAGTAATGAGCAGCAGGGTCCTATGTGATTACGGGCTGACCACCCTATAAAGGCAGGAGCAGAGGCAGGGAGATATCAGCGACTGCTGCAGGGCCACAGGGTACCTGCCCCTGCCTCTGTGTCCAAGTACCATCAGCTGGAGAGGGGGCCATGGGTAACGAGGTGACCCCTGAGGTGCCACCAGTGAGGAGCCTGGGATGTGTGTGTTTTCCTCGGGATCTTCAAACCTATGTGTGTGTGTATATGTGTGCAATTCACTAGAAAACTTCAAGTTAGAGTAGCTGGCAAATAGGATAAGACATCTGCGTTTGTGGAGAGGTCCCACCATATGTGTGCAGCAGAGGAGGCCTGAGTGCAGCCTTTGCCAAAGGAATGCAGGTCCCAGCAGGGTCTGATCCGCAGAAGAGGAGGAGCAGGACTTTGTGTCAGTGCTTGGTGACTCCTGGCTGTTGATCTCCACTGACAGCTCCATGTATTTATGTGTTTTTGTCTCTGTTTTGTGCGGGGCCTATAGGGAATACATGCTAAGGTTTGCTCCCAGCAGGACCTGCGGACACAGATTTACAGCCATTGAACATTCCCCTTGAACATAAGAAAGCACTTTTTTTACTATAGGGATGCTTCAACATGGGTAGAGGTTGTGGAGCCTGAATCCTTGAAGATAATTCAACATGCAAATGGACAGTCCTGGGCAACCTGCTCCAGTTGACTCTGCTTTGAGCATGGGATTCAACCAGAGGTGCTTTACAAATATTCTGGGATTATGTGACTGCAAAAACGGAGAGGTCACTTTGCCTTCTGCAATTAAGTAGGTGGGTTTACCACAATTTAGTCACTTTAACATCCACTGCTTCCATGCCCATAGGTGCTTGGTCATCCCAAACCTGCATGTTTATTTGTTAGGATGTTAATAACAGCACTGCTGCTGTGCGAGGGGTTTGTGCCATGCCATCTCTTCACCAGGACTCATAAAACTGTTTTTAACTTGGTCAAAGAATGCCTGATCTTGGCTGAGTAATGTCATTATAAAATGCTTTGCTGTTTGTCTTCTCTGGCAGTGAACTACCTTTGCAGTAAAGGTGTTAGTAAGAACTCAAATAGAAAACATTAAAAGGAAAAAAAAAAAGAACAAAATCAATAAACTAAAACAGAAATAAAAGCTTATTTCTGTTGTTTGAGAACATGTACCTGAACTGTTGTCTCAAGCAGAACTTAATTTTTATCTTTTCCTCAGTCAGTAAAAGCAGTTTTGGTCACTGAGATCCTTGAGGTTGAAAATGAAGGAGGACAACAGAAAAAACTTTTTCTTCCAGAAACTATCATTAAAGGTAGAATGTAATATTTATATTAGGTCAACAAAATTCGAGCTTTTTTCTGATTTTTCTGTCCAGAACCCAAGTACATAGACTTGAGACAATTCAAAAAATTTAACCAACTATTACCAATATGAGACTGAAACAGCCCCTCCAACTATTCCTTTAATTTTTTTTAAAGTGGACTTTGACTTTCCTCCCTAGTTTGTCTTTTAGCAATCTTTCAACAAAAGGTTGATTTGCAGGATGATTTATGACACAGCTTGTTTTGGACTAATTATAGGATTCAGAATTTAGTCATCAAAAGTTTCAGGTTACAGCAGAAACCTGATTACAAGAGTTGCAGTCAATTTAGTACAACCACTGAAAGGTACTAAATCACACACATAAGCATATCCTAGCTCAGAAGAGCACTTATGCTGCGCGAAAAGTTTGATTCAATTGCCTCTGCTGTCAAGTATAGAAATACACAGAATGATTATGCTCCCAATCATCATAGCTCAGAATTCAAATGTGTTCAATGAACCTGCTTAAGAAAAAATTACGGCTGCAATTGATTCAAAGGAGTCATTGAGAAAATAACTATAAATGGCAATTACACCTGGGACAATCATGATTTATATGCAGAGAATTCCTGGAAAGAAAGAATATTCATCAGATAGGTTACCTGCTACAAATTACTCAAGTAGAAATAGTGACATTAAATTATTTAAAAAAGTTATCTCCATTTTACTAATCTTATATGTACTTAGGAACAAAAGAAGCTTATTGCACACATATACATATGATAGGCATATAAAATTGAGGATATATGCACCCTTCTTGTTTTTATTTAGTGAGTAGAAGATTTGAAATGTTTTCTTTCTAGAAAAACAAAAGAATAAAAACAATTATTTTGTTTGAGAATAAGTCTAATATCTGACTAAAATAGCAGTCTTTTCCAGGTATATTTTGAATATATTTCCTCACTTTGTTTAATCTTCAGGGAATTTCTTTACCCTCTGAGAATTTGCTATATATTTGTCATATATATTTGTTTATTACTCTTCACAATTGCCATGTAAGGATTCTGGAGATCTGCTGCAGATCAGAGGCAGAAGTTATTTTTCACTGAACCAAAGCCAACAGAAGCAGCTTTGAAATGAAAACATTTCTTCAGGACAATAAAGCTTCTTTCACTGTACTGAAGAACTGACTGACTTTAGTCGTCTCATACACATATATGCGGCATAAAAATTTGCACCAAGGTTTCAAGGAGAGACTAATAGGAAGAGGAAATGGAAATGTCTGGCTTATCAGAGACATAGAGGGTCCGGTTTCATGAAATACTGGCCTGGGCAGAGATGTGGGCGTCAGTAATACCTTTTTCCCATCTCTCCATCCCCATTGCTTCCAAACTAATTCAAATTCTCTCCCTGTCATTTCTCCCAATATAATCACTTGTGAGGCCAATGATCTAGGTTAAAAATGAAAAATCCTTCTTAAAAAAAAAAAAAAAAAGAGGACTCAAACATTTTTAAGTAGATCTATTTTGCACAACCAGGCAGACATTGAAGTCAACAGAACTGGGAGGGCAGGAATATCTGACCCATGTCAAGCTCAGCATGGTAAGAAACACTTGGGTAAAGTAGATGCTTACACAGCTCCTCCTACTTTGCTCTTATATGGGTCCTCTGCCATTTCAATGAAAAGGAAAAGGCCAGGAAAAAGTATTCCATGAGAGGTTTCCATCAGACATGCTAAGGCTCTGTTACAGCAATTGAAGCAGAAAGTCTTCAGGGATGGCTATTTTCCTGCCACCTTTTCAACTTCTGTGGGTAGAACACACAAATGATTTGACCACAGTAGGAGTCTTTCATATTCTCTCATTAAGAAATGATGGGTAGACTCACACACCACTGGAAGATACAAATACTGCTACTGCACATAAGGAAGACCAAATAAAACATTAATTCCCTGACACTTTGGAAAGCTAGTCATAAGATTTATGACCTCTATTAAGCTTAAAGCCGGTAAGGTGCTAAAACAAAAGGTTGCTTCATTGGCATGCAGGAAAGTGTTGCAAAGTATGTTTTCATTGGTGCCAGCAATGAATAAATCTTCCCTGGAAACAGCCTTTCTTCTTTAGACAAACATAATACATGGCTGATGAACTACAGTTTAATTTACAAACTTGACCTGTGAAAAAAATATCCTAATTTTTGTTTGAGAGTCCTCAGCTCTCTTGAGCTCTGCATTGGCCCCAAGGTCCTCCCTAGACTCCTCCCATGAGATTATTGCTACCACTCAAAGCCTGCCAACACCGCCCTAGTTCATCAAGTTCTCTGGCATTGCTGCAGCTCTGCAAGACCCATTTAAGGCTCTGCACATTGCAAGTGGGAAGAATATAGAGCTCATGGGTCAGAAGAGAGTTGGCACCTGCCAAAAGTTGGATCTGTTTTTAAGGGTTGATAGAATCTTTTTTATATGTGATAACATTTCTCTGTCGGTAGGAATTTTGCCTGTTTGGTCAACAATTAGATCACAAATTTTGGTTCTGTTTTACATTTGCTTCTGCTGTTTGTTGTTTATTTTGTTTATTTACATGATAATTACAGTAAAGAGAACGAATGGTCAGCAGTTCACTATAAATAGACAAATTTCATTATAGATATTAAGCACTAAAGGAGGAGAAACCTCTGGGAACTTTTCCAAGGAAACATAGAAAACATACATACTTCACCAACTTCAGGAGATCCAGTGCCACACAACAGTTCCTTCAGGATGTATTAAAGGGATGTCCTTTGAAGAGCTGCCTGGATTCACAGCATATTCCTTCCAGTTCTTGATGTTGCCAGAAATGTGAATTAAGGGGATTTTGTGTATATTGGTCATCAAAACATCTCAAGGGCTGTGGAGTGAAATAACTTTAGATCACTACTTTGTTGAGAAAGCAAGACAGCAATGACTCTGGCAGAGAATAAACTCATTGGGAATGGCTGAGAAATCTAAATCATATATAACAGAATGCATTTTCTGACAGAAGAAAAAGAAGTAGTTCAAAGAACAGAGAAGCAGTGAAGTGCTGGGTATACAGATATGTAAAATTCTGCAGCAAAGAAGATGAGAATCAAGAACCTTGCCATTGTCAGGAAAGGGATGATAAATGAGAAAGCTTGATTTCATCAGTTTTCAGCCCAGCAGAAATGAAGAGGATAACAATAACAGTGTTAAAATACAAAAGGCAGAAAAGACAGATACTGAATACCTCGCATAAAAATGCTATTTACCAAAGACTGTTTGCATTGTTTAGAAACTACGTCTTTGCAAAAAGTGATAATAATAATTGACTTTACAGTAGGACTAGCTGCATCTCTGAAGTCACATGGGAGCTAGCTGAATAAAAGATTTGGCCAGTAAGAGCATGCAGCTTAAGACATAGGTTGAATTTGTGATAACAAAGGAAAATTTAATGCATATCCAACCAGAGGACAGCTTGTTAATGGATAAGCTTGCCATACATAATACAGTGCTAATGACAGGGTGGAAAACAGCCAGATCAAAAGCAACAGATGGTGAAAGAGATTTTCAGTAGAGCAGCTTTGCTGATAGAGATAACATCAAAGTACTAGGCATGGAAGAGTCATGGCTTCTTCAATCCCTAACCTGCATCAAAGTTCAATGCATCAATTTCTGTTGTCTGAATATTTTCTTACAATGTCAATGGAACAAAAAGAAGACTTCATGTGAGAGCATAGTGGGACTGCATGTTGTGGAGTCTCCTTCTCTGGAGATGTTCAAGACCCGCTTGGATGCAGTCCTGTGCCACGTGCTCTAGGTGACCCTGCGTGTGCAGGGGGGGTGGACTAGATGACCTCTAGAGGTCCCTTCCAACCTTAGGCATTCTGTGATTCTGTTCTATTCACCCAAATGAAGTCTAGGCTAAAGAAATTAATTGGTTGCTCTACCCTGGCTGATGACATCATTGTCTTCTCTTTTACAAAGAATTTTGGAGGGTCAGGCATAGGAAATAAAAGCATTTCCCAAGGTATCTTTTACTCCAATTTGTTGTAAAATCATTAACTGTTAATGTGGATGTTTTTAAAATGCAAAATAGATGAAGATATTCTGTACCCTACTGAATAAAGCAGGGTACAAAGAGATTGATACAGGGACTTTGTATCCAGAAAATAAGATCAAAAAATGAGTTACACAAACAGTGAATATCTATCACCACATCTACTGCACCCTAGCCTGGCTCAATATCGCCATACTTTAGAAAATGTATTGCAGGCATTATACAATGTATGCATCCACACCTGAGCATCTCGCTTTAAGCTGCCTTTATAGTCAGTGGATTAAAACAGGCTCTGTCAGGAAACGGTATAATCGACCTATTTTAAACGCTGGTTACGTATGAAAAGAACCACATCCTGGCTGTGTTTAGGTTCCATATAAAAGAAAATTATAAATATAGACAGCTAGTTTAGATGCAAATGTCTGCCTTAGTCATCTAAATTTGGTCAGAGGCTGGCACCAGCTGAGCAGACAAAATTAGACAAGGAATAAAGCACTGCAAAAACAGAATCGTCATGTAATCTTTTTCACTTCTTAGCACCATGAAAAAAAACCACCTGAAGTATTATTTTTACTATTGCTAAACATTTCTAAGATGGAGACTCGTGAGAAATATGCATAGAACATGACATCTTACCTCAAAGATGTATCCAAGGTGCAATGGAAGGATGTTAACCATGCAGGCTTGTTCCACAATATCATATTGAAAAGCATTTCCTAGATTATCATGGAAACGATCTATTCATTGGCCACAGGATAATCATACTCCTGACATGGTCCACACTTATGAAGCACAAAATGCAATGTTATGACAGGTGCCAAGCACATTCAGTCCTTTATAATTATACACAAACCTCCATCATAAAACTATTATTTGAAGTGTACTTCAGTTATACAATTGGTGGTGGTTTGGGGAACTAAGCAAGGTCTAGAATTCCCACACTGACATATTGAGTATTACACTGGACTGGTGCAGGCTATACAGTTGCCTCATTTCATACAAAAAAAAGTAAAAACAAAACGAAACAAAATCAGCTTCTGATTAATTATGTTGATATCTAGACTTCAGAAAGACCTAGGTAATGTTGAGGCCTTGTTCAAAATGCTTGAGAACAACCACATAACTGAAGTTCAGAGAATATAGCGGTGGAATGGGCAGGTGTTATTGTTGCAGAAAGCACGGACCTGCTCAGGAAGACCTACCTCTCCCACACAGCCGTATTCCCTTTGCTGGCAACATCAGACGTGTCACAAAAAATAAAACGGCAGATCTAGGTGACAGGGATAGCATAGACTGTAGGACTTGCTGAGACTGTGCCCACTGCAATGCTGAGGAACAGTTCTGGAGCTGGAGGAGGACACTGCCCAGAATGCAGTTACAGAGATGGCTGAGTACAATTTTGCCTCGTCAGCATAGTGCTGTACAACCTTTAAGNAGTTCAGAGCATATAGCGGTGGAGGTGAAATGGGCAGGTGTTATTGTTGCAGAAAACATGGACCTGCCTCTCCCACACAGCCATATTCCCTTTGCTGGCAACATCAGACGTGTCACAAAAAATAAAACGGCAGATCTAGGTGACAGGGATAGCATAGACTGTAGGACTTGCTGAGACTGTGCCCACTGCAATGCTGAGGAACAGTTCTGGAGCTGGAGGAGGACACTGCCCAGAATGCAGTTACAGAGATGGCTGAGTACAATTTTGCCTCGTCAGCATAGTGCTGTACAACCTTTAAGACTTAGCAGATAACAAGAAAAGGTGCAAAGGGATGCACCAAATACCACCACTATAAGCCTTTTTTTTCTTCCCCCAAATCAAAGGTTCGGGTCATAAGCAGTGCTTTTCCAACAGGTGAGACAAGGTTTTTATGGTATCTCCACTTTTCTATCTTAAAACAAACCTTGTTAAATTCTTAATTTAAAAGAGGTAAAAAGAACAATTATAGAGTAAACCTATAAGATATCATTCTCCATATCATGTGCAGATCCCTATACTTTGAGTTAATCATCACAACCATTGTAAAGGAATCAAATGTCACCTGTCACCTCACAGGAAGGCAGACCCTGTTGATTTGCCTGTGTTCTGAATCTCAGGAGTGGCTACCAACAGGAATAACCACAAACAGTAGGTACTCCTATGTTCACCAGGGAAAACAGACCCTGCAATATTAATAAGGTAATATTGAGACTGATGTGGCCAGAACACTGATGCCTTCTCAAGGTTTGGCATTGTTAGTGCTCTTGCAGACACACAAAATGCATGGAAAGGGAACGGACTTTTTTCACAAAACAAGCTTTTTCCAAGCTGTCCTACCAGTGAGCTTTTGCAAAATCTCTGAAAGTGCAGAGATTCACAGATTCTTTGTAAATCCCTAAAAGTGCAGTAAGTGACACAGAGGAATGCTGTTCGACATTTCCCTACTCTAAGAAGAGAAAATGAATCAAGCCAACATAGAAAGATTGTCTTTTCCGACAAGCACCGTGTGCAAGCTACCACACAAAAACTGGAAGATGATCGTAGTGATGTGAACCCACTTGGCTGAATCCAAAGGCTCTGGCCTAACAACCGACGGGAAAAAGCGTTTGGACATTGGGAAGACGACTCTGTCCCCAGCCTCAAAATTATCTTGCTTCTTAGGAAATCAGGTATGTCCACCCCCGGCTAATCACTGAATTTTTACATATTAGTAATGCATTAAAGGGCATAAAGATTTACAAGCTTGAAACCTTTATCAGGCAGAACAGCCATGATATTATGTGAAAAATCATTTTAGTAAAGAATTATAGGAAGAGCCATGCATAATGTGGAGCTATACGTGTGCAAGCAGACTGTGTCCCTCCACAGGCCCTACCACAGGGCAAACTACCTGAAGGACAACCAACAAGAAAGAGCCACAAGCAAATCTAGTCCTGAGGAGACAAAAAAAATAAAACTAATAAACAAACGAAGTCCATCTGGAAAGGCATGTTTTGTCCTCAGTTCCAGGAGGGATCGGCAAACACAGCAAGCAGTAAAAAGATGAGAAATGAGGTTCTTCTACCTGCTTTGGGCTACTCACCCTTACTACAGAATTTATTATCAACCTCAGATTAGAGACAAATCACCAAATGAACAAGCCAAACCAGCCAAATGAACAAAACGAGATAAGAATAACTGGGTCTTCCACAGGAAGGGCATATCAGAACAGGACAAAAAAAAATCCTTGTTGTTTGAAGAGGCCACCTGCATATTTCCAGTGCCTACAAGCCATCCCAGCAGGAAATACTTCAGTGTGAATCACATCTGTCGGTCTGCTGGTTGATGCTGCTGTGTCTGCTCCCCTCCAAGGGCCGAGGAGAGATTCAGGGCTTTGCAAAACACAGAAGACGACCTGCTCAGCAAGAATGATGCCAAATGGCCCAGTCCTGTAAGTGCTCAATTTCCTTGGGTCCTGCAGAGTGCAGGGGTGGTTGGCATTTCTCCTTGTAGTATCAGATTAGGGGAGAGCACATCCAATTAAAGAGCACATTCAGTCTCCATTCAGCAACTATTACTCCTCTTCCTCCACCCTAATCAATGGCAACTTGGCTCTGTATTCACCTTTAACAAGGTAGGTCAAAATGTGAATAATCACTAAAATTGGTAATGTTTACAGAAAATCGAAAATAACTTGAAAACTAGTATCTGATATTCAATTTTCCAAGGTAACAAAGGTTTCTGACAGTGTGCCATTTGCAAGCTAGAAGTAATCTGAAAACATGCCCTGAGATTTTTTTTTCCTGTGAGGAAAGAAAAAGTGATTCCTATGAACCCCAAGCACTGTAATGATGTAGTGACATTCCCAAATCTGTACCCTATCAATATTTTAATGATGTTTCCTGGGATGTCAAGTACCTCAGGTATCTCATTTGTAATGATTAATTTATACTCATTTATGTATGGTTTGTATAAAAAGGTATCAATACTGTGACATTTTCATCCTTTCTTTTTCCTGTCCCAGTGCATAATTCTGTGCTTGGTTCAACGTTTTGGGCATTCTCTGAAAGTCGGAGCCACCACCATTTCCCAAGCAAGGACTTTGCTTTGTGATGCAGTGAGCTAAACAGCAGCACTGCTACACGATGACAGCTTTGCAATAGCACATAACAAGGGGCCTATCACTCAGCAAATGCTTGAGGCAGCAACACCAGGGATAGTGGCCTGTGTCACGGGTCCTAGCCACTCAAGGGGCTTTCTGAGATATGATGTGATGGACTTTTAATTAAAACTGCTGGAATATGCAAGGATAGAAGAAAAACGTTGTTGAGAAAGTATTCCTTCTGTTAGCTGCCTCTTCATGGCAGCTCTTTTAACTGCTATTCTCAAGCCTTTATAAACAAATCTAAAGCTTAAACCAAAATCCAGCATGCAACACCCCTCAACATCTTTGCTGGTGTAGGCTCAGGGGGACGAGGTGATTAGACGGGTTTCAACCCGCAGAGCACCATCGATTTCTGCACAGCTGCCCTGAGGTACAAGGCTGAGGTTCAGACCCAGCTGTTTGCTGAATTTACAGGTATGCATCGCACCATTGCACCTAGAAACAGAGCAAGTAGGAGCAGTGCGGTTTTGGTACAAAAAAAAAAAAGAAAAAAAAAAGAAATAAAAAGAAAGAAATAAAAAGAAAGGAAAATATTCAAGTACTGACTGCAGATGACTCAGTCATTTCAGATGAGGCAAAACCCAGGTCAGTCTCGGTATGACATGGTGAGTTACCCTGAGTTAATAGAAAGACTTTGTCCCTTGTCAAAGCTGCAACTGCAAGACACTTTTGAAGTACTTATTTATGGGGATAAGTTTCGGAGGATCAATGAGCTGATTCCACATGAGTTCAGATCCTGGGGGCTTTAAAAAGACCACTTGGTATCACAATATGCAACAAAACAACTTTAAAAAAATGATGCTGACAAGGAACAGAAGAAGTGTTCAATAAGATGAAAAATTTCAGCGTTTATTAAATTCCTCTAAGCTTATATACAGTAGTTCTGGGCTATGCCAAATACTGCAGACTGTTTAAGAAGTTGCAGGTTTCATCTGAAGGTAAAACTAGTAGGACATGTGACTAATGGTGATAATCTTTGAAGGCGTCATGAGTCCCTTCAGCCAACGGAGAAGATGCCTAAATTGTTTTGGTACATAAAGCATTTTCCTGTATTAAAATTCTTACCTGCCATGTCCATCATAAAGAGGCTGTTTTATCCATAAAACTGTTATGAACATCATCAAAGACAGCTGCTGTTTTCAGCACAAATTTCCACTGCCTGATGGAGTGAGCTCAGCTACAAATCTGAAACTTTAGTTGGCTCTCAGCTCCCTGGCAGAACCAGTAGTGCATTTAATGCTAATGGCTTGGATGGCTGGGAATTTAATTAGGTATATTTATGTATGTTGGAGTGACATCCTTTTCTTTTTTTCTTTTTTTTGTTTTCTCTTTTCTTTTTTCTCTTTTCTCTTTTCTATTTTCTCTTTTCCTTTCTTTCTTTCATCTCAAGGTGTAGCCCATGTGTGGACCAGAACCCACCTTCCTATTCTAGAACCAGCTCTAACAAATCAACACCTGTTAATGGCAAACGCCATTCATTAAGGCTGGTTTCAAGACAGGAAGGAGAGGTGCAGGTCTGCCTCATTCGCTACCCTCAGGCATAAGGAGGGCAGGAAGATTGTAGCCTCATTTGTAGAATCTGGAATAAAATTTAGATGAGGAAAGCATCCTAAAATTTTAAGAAAAGAGTATTTTAATCACTAGCTGCCTAGGGACTAAGGAGGGATTCACCTTGCCTATATTTAGTCATCTAAAAGCTACCCTCCAGCCTAAGCCAGCTGACTGGGCTCTCTCTACAGCCAAGGAGAAAGGTTGGCATGTCCAGAGGATGATTCAGCCTAGCATGAGAAAGCTTTATAAAATGAGCAGGGAGTGAATTAGTCTGTAAAGTCACCTTTCTCCCTAGGGACGACACAGCGTCTGTTGGCAACTGTTTGAACTTGACATCCGTTAGCCAGCTAAAATTAGATGAGAGGAGACCCCTCCTTGGCCAGGGACAGTGAGTGCTAGCGCTATGTCCTGGTGCCCTGTCACACAACAACTTGTGAAAAGAAAGTAGCTATCACCTGCAGCACATAACCACAGAGCAGATAGAAAAGGCTCTTTCTGAATGCCTCTCCCCAAAGTGTTCGCAAGTATTCCTCACTTTAAGCAACATTAAAATATTTATTTCAAAATATGTTCTTATTTCACAAGCAACGACTATTTTTTTTTTTTCTCAGATCTGGACCCCATCCTGAAGGTGAAGAACACCTTCAGGATGTAGACACTGCTATCTAGTAGTTTCTCCCTAGTAACAATTTTCAAAACACAAAATAAGAAACCATTTGTCGAGCACCAGAGCATTTTCATCCCTCACATTCTTGATCTCAGAAAGAAAGCAAAACATCTGATTCTTGTTTCCCTGTGTTGGTCATTTTGGAAGCATTATCTCTGGCTGCCTGGAACATTCAAAATCTCTCCCTGCCTCCCCCTCTCCTCTTATGCTCGCTCCTGCTTACGTTTGGGACATGCAGGTGGCATTTATCACACAGTATAACTACAGCATGCATCCAAATCACACAGCTGCTCTTCAGGCTCAGCAAACACACCGTGGTATTCAGGGAAGTAAAGCTTCTCATTCCTCTTATCCCAAAGCCCAGCAAAATATCAGAGAAGTCAGAGCATGCGAGGGAAATTGGGTCTCCCAACACGGCACGGGAACGTGTTTCCATAACATCTATTAGTAGAGGAAAGGGGAACAAACTGACCTAGCTGTTTTCTGATGATAAGCCTGAGTTTATCATGTTCTTCATGAAAAAGTTCGTATGCTGGATTATCAATAAGGACTTAACGCACTTTGGTGAATCCCGCCTGCCTCTCCCCACTCCTTTTTTTTTTTATTTTCTCTTTTACAAAGATCCTGGCACATTGCAAGCAGGCAGGTGCTGCGTTTGCAGCCACCTTCTGAACGTCCTTCCCGTATTGCATGGCCGGGGCAACGCTGAGCACACAGGCTGAGAGCACCCTCCTGCGCGTCCTGCGCCCTCCCGAGGGGTATGGTCAGAAGAGCCATCACTCTGTTCCGAGGTCCAGAAGGGAGATCTCCTTGGCTATGCCCTTCATCAGATTGCTGCCATCACTACTTAGTGTCTCCGTTTGGCATCACTAACTCCCGACTAGTTGGCAGGGTTCAGAGGCAGATCTCCACGCAGGGAACTGGCTGCAGAATTTTCCCCTCACCTCAGGCACCTTCCTGGTTCAGTCATTCTGGAAAAATTTTCTCACCGTCTGCTTCACATGGTTCAGAAAGTCTCCATTTCTTGGGAGAACTTGCTCTGAAGAAATAACCTGAACTTTCATCCCCTCATTTCTTATCTTTCTTCATCAGCTATAGTGCCAGAGCACCAGCAGCCAGAGAGCCTAATCCGTCTGCCTGGCTGGGAATTATCTTGTTTGCACCGACGGCAGAATTTGACTCTGTGTGGCCACACAGCCCAACCACGATTCAAAATGGCACAAGCGGAGCCAGACACGGGGCTGAAGCAATTTGATGTAAGTACCAATGGCTCAGAAATCCTGTAATTGACAGCAGGAAGCTGTGGTGCTGCCTCTGCCTTAATTTGGATTGTCCTGCACCATCTGTCTTATGACAGAAAGATGGGCTACTGCTCAAAGTGGACACTTTTTCCCTTTTGGTCCATCATTTGGTAATAACAGCCTGTAGACTTGAATCTGGGAAGATTTGGAGACTATATCTTGTCCTTGTCCTCTCTTTACTGTGGATTTGTGTTTCCACTCTCCTTGGTATCGTCTCCAAATTTTGTATTTTTTTTCATTGATGAAAAGCTTGTAGAGAGAGAGTTTTTTCCCTTAGAAATAATTTGGGCAGAAAAAAGCTGCCAGACTTTCAGACACATAAACTTCTCCTGTGGCCTGCAGCAGAAGCAGTAGAATTTAAATTAATTATACTTTAAGAGTAATGCTATTGGTTTTGACTGTAATGCATACATTTGATGCAGACAGTTCACATAAACGGGGTGCTTACCACCTATTGAGTACAGGTGGATGTTAGCAAGGACTGAGATAATAAAGTCATTAACTTTGGCAAAAGAGACAGTGAATCATTTTAATCTGTAGAATAACAATAAATGAACATGAGAAGGGAGGTGGGGAAATTATTGAAATGTAAATTAGTAAATATGCCCTAAAACTAGTAGTTCTTTTGAGTACATGTTCCTCCTCTCATAGAATTATCAGGTTTGATTCCCAAGTTATAGGTCTCAAAACCTGAACATAAAGATTAAAGACAAACTGGTTGCTTTGCAAGAGATCATTTCGTCTGACTTGTGGGTGTTTCTGTCCCTTTTCTATTATTTATCTGTACTATTTAATTCTGCTAAAGTGGTATTTGGCCCTGTCAGACAGATTGGCTCTTCTGGTGGTCATATATCTCTAGCCATTAAATATTGGTATCACAAGAAATATCCTTTGTATGTATGTCTGAATAAATTCATATTTTCAGCTCACTTACTTCTTACTTTCAGAATAAAAGTGAGTTACTATGTCATATCATATATCCCCCAAAAGAATGTAACTACAAGGGAACCATATATAAGATTTTTTCTCACAGTCTTCTACTTCCAAGATTTTGAGGCACAGGGTCTTCTTGAATTGGAGAATTGGATTTCCTTTCATCGAATTCTTTGAGTTCCCCTTGAGATCATGTAAATATTTAGCTGTCAGGTAGCCCTGTGACAAGGAGTTCCACATCCTTGATGTGCATCTTATGAAGACCTCCTCCATTTTTTTCCAGTTCTCTGAAGAGACCACATCCAATGTACAAATGATAAAGACTTTTTTTTATTATTATCATTTCTCTTTTACCTCTGTTTCTGTCAGTGTGGGGCTTTTTGCTTGTGGTAAGATCCAGCCAACACCAGAATTAAACTGTAAGAGCTGAATTACAAAGAATGGTTACAATGCAGAAGTGACTGCAGCATAACCCATAGATTCTAGGAGACACTCTCCTAGAGGGGCAGTGCCCCCTAATTCCAGCTCTTGATGTTTAATTTACCCCGTGACGGTGGTTTGGTTGGAACCTCTTGTGACTGCATGACCAATGCTGCAACTAACCCATGCAACCACCCCTGTCCCTTTCTCTTTTGTTTCATTCTTCACCTCCATAAAATGATCTAAATCTTAAACTGTGAGTCCCTGGGAGGGAGTAGGCAAGCTGGCTTGATGTGATATTATTGCCTCCCACAGATGGTCATTGGGAAGCTTTAGGAACTGTTATAAAATACATAACAGCAAATTATTTATTTCCCTTATTAGTTTTCTTATCTATGTTGTGTTCTCTCTTTTTTCCCCTCATGAGCTTTTACTCTTCACTTTAATATTATAGAACGCCCAGCCCCAGAGCTTCCACTGTTTTTCATTATCCTTCCGTAATTCCACTCTACAAGCTAATCATCATCCACAATTCTCATAGCCATAAACTAAATTAAACTAAACTAAACTAAAATAAAAGCCTGGCAGATATTACAACAGGTTCAGAAAGTAGCAATAAGCATGAAGGGCTTTTGAGTGAAAGGTGATTATATAAATACAGGCTACTAACCTAAAAGAGAAATATAAGAAATGGATATGGCACATGAAAGGATATGTAATACGAAGATTCTCCTATTTACCTTCTCTCAATGGTAAACCCATAAAACTCAAAGGTGAAAGAAAAAAAAAATTTTATACATGTAATTAAACACAAAGTTTATTGCCACAAATATAACTGAAGAAAGAGCTTAGTCAACCAAAGGTAAATACTATGTGAATTGGTGGAGATAAAAGCATGTGTAAAAGTTATAAGCGGATTAGTCTCTAATTATCTACCACTATGTTCCTGCCTCTTCCACTGAAGCTCAATTTATGTGAAGAAAAAAAATTAGCCTATTAAGCCACTGAGCAAACTGCCCCACTTCAATGCAGCAGTTCCCAAACACCAAGCGAGTTTTTTGGTGCTTTGTCCTTTTATCAAAACTTCAGACCCACGAGCTGGTGCACGTAGAAAGAGGAAGATGGTCTGGAAGGGAAAAAAAAAATCAAAAGCAGGATTTTGTTTAAAAATTGCTAGCGAGCCAATTTCTCTGTCTGTATCCTGTGATAATGGCCCCCACCCAGGGGTAGCTGCACAGCAGAAACAAATTATGAGATAATTAGGAAGGCAGATACTTACATCTGAACATCTTACTTACATCTGAGCAGGCAAAAGTGCTCTCTTGGGTGGCTTAACATGGAGGGCTTCATACCACAAGGTCTTCTACTTAGTTCAAGTTAAAAATGCCAGGTTCAGTAATGATTCCTTCTCAAAACAGATAATCAAGCAATAGTACACTCCTAGGCATTTATTAATGCTTAATAATGCATGGTACAAGGCAGCAGAATTTTTAGTGCTAATTTGTTCTTGATAAGCTTTTTAATTCTCCAGTCTATCCTCAATATGTGTTTTTTTTTTTTTAATTTTATTTCAGAAGTTTAAAAGTGCACTTTAAAAGTGCGAACTTCAGGGCAATATGTGATTCATTTAAACCTAAGACTACAAGTAGGTTTTAAAGCACTGAATGTGTGCATATGTTTTATGAAGAGTATATGATTGTGATTGAGCTGTGAAAACCTGAGGGTAGTTGTTTTTTTTTTCCAGAATAAAACCTAACCCAGCAAGTTTTAACTGAGTCTCTGTAGGAAGTAGTTCATCTGTTGAATTTCTGTCTCATTCTGTTTACGTGTGTGTGTGTATTTGAGCTGAAAAAGGGAGTTTCTGATTCCCATGCATTAATGAAAAAGTCTTCTAAAAACAGAAAAAGCAAATAACATTGGTGACTTTATTCTGATTACATGTAGATTATTGAAAGCTGTGAGGGGAAAAGAAGAATGTAATGTTGCTAATTGTTAAATGGGAGACCCAGCAGCCAGTGAATGCTGAAGGGGGAATTGGTGGGGTTCTGGAGGGTGTTTTTTATATTAGAAACAGCTGAAAGGCAGGAAAGTTTCTGGTAGAGCCTTTCCTGTATAAAACATTTAGTATATCAAGTTTCCCAGTTGTGTATCTTTGCAGAATTCAAGTCATTAGGTGGTCATTGCCTCATCTCTAGGAGACTTGAAGGCTGCAGATCAATACTGCAAGCAAGTGATTAGTGGCCATCAAGCATCAGGGTTTGCAATTATCTGTTTCAAAGGTGAGGGAAGCAATTGGAAGTGAGAGTGGACTGAAATAAACAGATCAGATAGATAATTCCTCTAATGCAAAGTGTATACATTGCCAAGGAACATTAAAAGCCAAACCAGAAAAGGATTAAGCACTTGTTTCAAAATTACAGACAGGCTATTTCATGAGATCTAATGTGACTGATTGAAACTATTGACAAAAGAGAGAAGAAAATAGCATGGATGTGCTTAACTTGCATAAAACTTACTTATTTTGTCATCATGATTAGCATTCAAATATGGGTGCCAGGGTAGGACTCAGCCGTATTCCTAGGTAAACAGAATCCTGAAGATCCTTCAGGTGAATTCTGATTCTGATCTCTTACAGAAAGGATATTCACAAAAACCTTCATATCACTGCTAGAATTGCAAGCACAGCAGCTCTGCAGAACTACAAACTAGGTATCTGGACCCATGAAATAAAATTAGAAATAGCCACCATAGAGAGAAGAGCATTGCAAAGATAAGGGGTCATACTGTACTGAAAAGCACACGTTATTCTACTGCTTTGAACCAGTGAAAGCTTACGAAATATTTTAGGAATGAATCCTAAAAATCAGTCAGGTCTCAAGACCAAGGCTGTTTCTGCTAAACTATTTGTTCCTTCAATTTCCAGACTGTTGCAGCAATCTCAGGGGAGCTCTGTGTTGTCAGTGGGCAAGAAGGAACAGCTGGAAGCCTGGTCAATGCTCCTGCTTTCCGCCAGGGTGAAAAAGATGGTGAGAAGCAAAGACACTGCTTTTTGTTTGTCCTTTTTTTCTACTTTACTTTTTGTCTTTGCCTTATTTTCTGCACACAGCTGTTCTTAGGTTGGAATCAAAGCCCTGACATGAAATACGTGGTGGACTCTTGCCTGATTTACCAAAACACTTTGAAAAATGCACTGCCAAGCAAAGCCCACTTCCTGCCAACACTGTAAAAGCCTAACTATGTCCCCAACAGCTGTACCAAGGTATCCTCTGTACATCTCAGACAATGTCCTTTGTAATTCCTCACTGAAATTCCTTGTCCAGGGTCAGATTTTGTCTTTTAACTGTATTTTTAACAACAGAATTATATTTCTTTATACAGAAACCAGGAAGTAAAAATTTGCTTCAAGTGTTAAAGAATTCTGAAGAGCGTCTCCAGAGGAGTGATTCCATCACACAGAGAAGAGGAAGAGGGGAGCTCCTCCTCGTACTGAGGGTGGTTGTTATTTTCATTCAGTACATACTGGTTCCTCTCTCTTGCTTTTCACTGAATTAAACAGTAATTAAGGACTGGTTTCTCTGAATTGCAAACTGGCAAACTCAACTCAGATTGCAGAGTTATACAGGTAACAGCTAAGGATTCAACCCCAAATATTAAATAAAAATAGGCTACAGCAGATGAGGACTGTTTTCTTCTACTTCCAGTGGCTCATTAAGATGCTAATGTATATTTCCTGTCCTGTGTTAGGTAAATCTTCCTGCTAGAACTAGCAATAGTTTTAGAGCTCTAGAGTAAAATTTAAGGGAAGTGGAAGCCCATCAGCTAGGGAATTAAATAGATGGATCTCCATAAATCTGAACGGGATGAAAGGATGCAAATTCTGCATCTAAGTATGAAGAGGCTTTAAATTCTTGTTCAAAGAGTCCATGTCTATGACTTTGTGGTCATCACCCAGCATTTTCCTGCTCTTGTCAGGTTTGAGCTTTCCCACCTGCACTTGCAGATGTTGCGGCTCGTGTGTGAATAGAAACTGTTTTAATAGAGAATGGGAAAATATCCAGTTCTGGAGTGTCTTGGGAAGATTATTCATTGTGTGGGGATTCATACTTGTGTATAGCTAATGTACAGGTTCAAAGCTACTATTCTTGTCATCTTTCCATCCCATTTCACACCAAGGTATATATATCTTTTATTGTCATGATAGACTATAGTGAGAATTAAGGAATTAGAGGACACCGCTACACAGAAAGAAATTGAAGTGTATTTGCACTTTGCATTGCCACCCTCAATATACACTAAAGATGGAGAAATTTAATTATTTCATCAAGGAACATGATAGACCAAATCCAACATACCTGCTGCAACAGTGATGCTACTGTTCAGTATAAGAAATGAAAATTGTTGGTGGAGACTCTTTCACAGGTTTTGGTCTGTAGAAGAACCTTTGATAAATCTTTTCTGGGTCCTTCCTGAGCTACTACTATATAATTACCATCTGCACTATATCAATTCCACTACCTTTTGCTGGAGTATAAGTTCTGGGCTCTTTGTTGTGCCTTGGGGTGTTTCCTTGCATACAGGATCTGACCAATTGTGTCTAGTGGAAAGTAACATCCTAATTAGAGATTTTTAGTGCGTATAATTTCTTCAGGATATCCACTGACATTTCATATGATATTTCAGTTATTTTGTAATTGTAACTCATAGTTAGGTCTTAGGGCTACCCGCTGTGCAACTCTATGTTAAAGACAAAGGCACAAATGCCTTTCAGTTAAGAAATACCTTGTTAGCTAGCCTAGTTTTGTGCTCATTAACTGCAGTGGAGGTGCCCTGTTTGTGAAGAGCTGGCAGACGTGCAAAAAAGCAATGGTAACAAACCAACAAACAGCAATCTGAAAACGAAGACGAATAAGTGCTGTGTTGTATTGTCTCACCGCTGCTTATTAGCCTCTGGGACTTTCTTCATGCTCGTGGAAACAAAAGACCGATTTTACAGCAGAGGCTCCAGTACAATGTGGGAAGGTTGATAAGAGCAGCGAAAGCCTTGGCTCCACGTGGTCTCAGTGATGGAAGGATTTGGCCTAAAGGAAGACTTGAGGCAGAAGCTGTCCCCCCTAACCTCAGTTATAAATTAACAAAAGCAGGCAGAGGTGCCAGTCCTTTTGACTTTTGCAGGACTCTGAGCAGAAATCAAGTGTTTTTTTGTTCTCAGGTGCTCCAGCCGTACGACACCCATGAAGACCTTCAGTCTCCAGAGAGCCACTGCTGCACTAGCTCAGGTCAACAGCATGAGTGGAACAGCCCTAAATTGCATACTACATCATTGAGCAGAAGATGGCCACCATCTACTTTGGGTACTGGCAGGTCTGGATTTGGCAATTTTCAGCAGTAGGCTGCAGCCCGTGGTTTACACGTCCTTAGTGTACGTGCTAACTTGTTGTGTCAGGTACTGGCAGTGTGGCTGAAGCTGGACAGGTTGGGCACTCGCTGCTCAGATGCTGACCTTGTGTCTCAGGCAGGTTTTGTTCCCACCCTGATCTCTCCACCGATAGGACCAGACCATGACCTGTATCCGTGGTTCCTGGTCCCCCCTTTCTGTAAAGGCACCATTCTGGAAGCATCCTTGTAGTTAGGTGTCAAACTGCAAAGCTCCGCCAGAGAGCAGCTCTGCTGTTAGTTCTTATTTGCTCTAGCAGACTCCTTACTCTGGCTTTTAATTTTCATATTGAATTAATTACCTGCTCTTCCACCTGGATGACGTCAGAGAAAGACACAGCACATGTCCTCAGCTTTCATTCAAAGCTCCTTTCCTTAGAGTGTCTGGAAAGCCCCGATGTAACAAACTTTGACAGTCAAGTAAATCAGCCAGGGCTTCTGTTACAGAAGCTCAACTGTAAACTTTGCTCCTCTAAATGTACTCCAGAATCTGCATCTCCAGGTTACAGACCCATGAAACCCAGCTCCCTGGAGGTTTCATGGCTCTTCTGCCATGCTCATACACTCATACACAGCCAGAAAGATGGATAAGTAAGCCACAGGGTATTACATTTGGATGTTTGATAAAAACACTTTTTGCTTAATAGTTTTTGTCTCATTCTTTATTTCATCAGTTTCTAGTTTCATGATATGGAACAGATCACTTTTTTTTTTATGGCTAAAGCATCTGTGATATTTCATTAAAACTTTCAAAATATAAGGCCTTGACTTTCTTATTTATGAAAATAAATGCCTTTTATATAACTTGTGAGCTCTACTGCCTTAGCTGCTGTGTTACTCCTAACCACTAACCCTAACACATAATGACTGTGAAGTGTTACTTGTATACAGCAGGCTTAGGAGAGGCTGCCTTTTCATGCAGAAATCACATGAGATTCATTCAGACTTTTCCTGTTCAATATTAATGGCATCCTCTCTTTCTAAGTTAAAAAAAAATCAATCTGGTCATCTGAGACGAGGGAAATTGTTTCTATTCACTCAAATTATTTATGGATTTAAATCCCTCATGCCCAAATAGAAAAACATTCTTACAGCTATTAGCATTACAGAGACATTGGCACTGACAGAGAGTACTGGGAGCTTCATTCTCTATTCATATAATTTTTACAATAAAGGAACAAGATGGAACCCTTGATTTAAGTCTTCACAATCAAGGGCTCCACCTTGCTCCTTCATTGCAATTAGCTCTTGACAGCTAAAGACATTTTTTTTTAATCTTATAACCAACAACACCTTCTATTTTTTTTAATGGGAAGTAGCTTCACCTTTGCTTTTCATCTAATTTTTAATATTTGCAATTTGCCTCCTCTTGGACAATGTCCACTAGTCATACTAATATCACTTTTGTCATTACTTAATTCTGTATTGGGCTCTGAAAATGTTTTCACTTCAGGAGGATGTGTATTGCTTTAAAATAAGCTCTCTCTTGGACCATAACAAGTATTTGGAAGCATTTCTACTGGTCTCAGAATTGAAAAAAAAAATGTTATTTTGTCTTCCTTAATATGTTCTCAAAAACAACACAAGGGAGCTGGGTTGAAATTCAACACCTTCGATTCCAAAATATACTGAAGAAGGACTAAGTCTGCGCTTTTGAGTATTAGATTTTTAGTCCAGGCCACAAATATGTAGTTAAAAATAGTTAAAGCATTAAAAACCACAGTGTCTTGGGTGGGGTGGAGGGAATGATTCAGAAGAAATGGATGGGAGAGAGGATTTGATTTTATAGAACAACAGCAAAGAAATGATGTGACAACAGGGCAGAGTTACAACAAGGCTGTTCCAGAGGGCAGAAGCTGAGAAGAAGAAGAAAGCTTTTGTCTTGACAGTTACAAGTTCACTCGATGGGACTGAAAGGAAGGAAGTGTGAAGTTAATAATGAAGATAGAGAGAGGCAACTTGACTTGATGAGGGAACACTGAAAATAAAATAAGTTTTCTTTGAATGTCGGGGAGACCTTATCGCTCTTTACAACTACTTAAAAGGAGGTTGGCCTGAGGTGAGGGCCAATCTTCTGCAGAAAAACTACTGATAGGACAAGAGGAAATGGCCTCAAGTTGGGCCAGAGGAGGCTCAGGTTAGATATTAGGAAAAATTCTAGGCAGAAAGAGTGGTGAAGCATTGGAAGAGACTGCCCAGGGTAGTGGTGGAGTCACTGTCTCTGGCAGTGTTCAAGAAACATGCAGATGAGGAAGTTAGGGACACGATTTAGCAGGTATAGTGGTAAGGGGCTTACAGTTGGGCTCAGTGATCTTGAAGATCTTTTCCAACAATAATGATTCGATGAGTCTAAGAAGATTTACACATCAAAAAAACTCTCAAGCCATAGGGTTTCTCCTGGCCAACTGGGACAACTTACTTATAACGGTCTACTTATAGCTCAACCTACTTATAACAACTATCTAGACTATACATAACACTTTCATCTGTGGTCTCTTATCATAGGACTTGCCTCTCAATTCCTCCTGGCTCGTTCATAGCTTGGATTCAGAGCTTTCTCAAGCTTTGCAGAGGCGAAGGTGGAGAAGCCTTCCATACTGGGGGGCAAGCCAGCGCACTTACCTCACTGGTACAGGCTATTCTATCTGCTGTCACACATTCACACCGTAAAGGGAAAATTAGTCCAGGGGTCAATATTTGATTAACTCTGCCGAGCAGACTAGCTCAGCATCAAATAAGAAATCTCAGCCTAATAGGTTCCCCTCCTCCAGAAAATGACTCGACTGCAACAGCACATTTTCCAGAATGCTGTGGAAGAAAATGTGCTTCCTCAGTCCATTTCACCCATACTTCAAGATGCAGCAAATTTTAAAACTGCACCTCATTTTAGTCCTACATCAGAAAGGGCATTAGTGTAGAAGTACTTTTTTACTTTACATAACTTGAATTTTTCAGCTTGTTACTTTTTCTCCCTTGGGGAAAAGGACTGAAGAACCTGCTACATGACATGAGCTGTCTCATATTCTTCTAAATTCACTGACCTCTTCTGATTTTATGTGATATATCTAAACAAACAAGATGATAGAACTAAAACATTTCTACTTCTTGGAACCATCACTATCAACTCTAATGCCCTTAAAATATGCTTTGCTCAGAATGATTAATAAATACATTTGTTTTACTTGCCCTTGCATCTGTTATTTCTGAAGATCAAAAGATAATGGTGTGCTCCTTTGAAGACAGAAAACAAGTTGATGGAATTTAACATTTCTAAATAGTATGATTCCTAAATTACCAAGGAAAGTTATCACATCTTACCTAGCTCAGTATGAGACTCACATGTAATATAGGCAGACATATCAAGTAAAGTGTATAATCTGGCTCATCATTGAAGCAATTACACCAGAAGGTCGATGATCTCCAGAACTAATGCAGTTTGTTTTCCCCTGGATTTCCATCTTTGGGTTGATTAATATTGACAACTGGGAAAGCATGAGTTAGGTATGAACCTTTCTGATACTGACAGCGAATAGATGTATATCCTCATATGCACTCTCTGCCTCTGCTCTCTGACAATGCATTGAGTTAAAATTGTAGCCCTTCTCATGGACACAACGCTTACACTTTCTCCCCTTTGCACAGCCAGCTCTTTTCACAGGAGGAACCAGAGCTGAAATCAGCTCACTTCAGACATATTGGTCAGATTTGGCCAACAACCAGACAGCCAAATTCACACACAATGGATAAGAAATCTCATCACTGTGGGAAACCATAGTCATGATACTGAGAAGCTTGCAGGGTTTGGGGCAATAACAGGTATGGGCTTAGGCCACTTGTTGCTTAGTGGACACAAGCAAGATGGGGGTGACACTTACCTGTGAATAAGTCAGGTCGTAGGCAGCAATCATGTTGTGGTATCTGTTTTTACAGCCTCGACTGTAAGTGTGATATCTTAGGCAAAATAAATCCTCGTAAGAAGGAGACATTGGAAATTTGCTTGTGGTCTTCTATTGTTTGCAGAAAGGACAATTCAACAGAAAAAGTCACTCTTAAACCACGGGCCTTCTTCCCACGTGGGAATATCAGTTTCCACAGCCAGCCAGCCAGCCAGCCCTCAGTCTGTCTCCTGAAGCTGTCAGCTCTCAGCCAAAGCAATGGCAATGGGCAATAGCTACCTGAGGATTTCAGCTCATCAACAAAACATCCAGAAGACAGGAATCACTCTCAGTGCCCATACACCCAGCCATCCCTTTTCTGAAGTGCCTGCTTTTCAAATGGTGACTAAAGCTCACTCATCTCTAAATTTCATGATTAAACATTCCAGCTAGGAAAACAAATGCAAGCTAATTCCTTGGGGACATATGTTATTATGCAGAAATGAATGGAACGTAACATATACTTTATAATTCTATAGAAACTCATGAACTGAGTGCCAGATTTTCATTGTCAGTTTTGCAACTGAATAGTTTTAAGAATCAGGTCTGAATATGTGTATTTTTCCCCTAAGCAAAATTTAAAAGTTTCTGTTAAGCCATTTTTAGCAGAAAATTTAAATCACTCTCCTTAAAAGACTAACTAAATCTAGTCCTGTTTACAATATTTTTTTTTCTAGTAGACAGTTTATTATTCCAACAGCACACCCCAAAGTCTGTGTTTATGTGAGATAACACTCTTGCCGGGTCACTGACAATTGGTCACTCAAGTACATTTCAGGTATGGGTTATCTCAGCCTAACATGCACCTTCTAGAACTCTTATTGCTTAATCCCCACTCATTTTTAACACATAGATCCTTCTCTTGAAAGTTAGGGTTTGAATTTGAAAGCATTACATATTGTACAAATCAGAAACTCTGTCTACGCAGTTCTAAGGCCAACACTGTCTTAGGCAGCATGAGTGCTAACACAAAGCCAGCTTAACCAAGCATTCACAGCTGGCTTCCTTAAAAGTAGCCTGACTTAGGCATACCAGTGAAAAATCACTATTTTATTTGATAGTTTATACGGATCAAAATATTTTCTCCTGGAAATCTTCAGGTTTTCCTGAAGTTATGCTGATTTACTCTAGCGATGAACAGAAAAAATAGCATATATCAGTACAGCTGAATTCACAGTGTTGTTTTCAAGGACTCTGTCATACAGTGTCTACTTCATGAAGCCACTGGATGCTATAGAAAAATGTGTCTGAATACATTGTACTAACTCCAAAATCCTATGTGATCATGTAATACAAATATACAGAAAATGTGCCAAGTTAAGAAATTTTATGTCTACCTACAATGGTATTTTTCAGCTATTGCATGACCAGACACAGTCCAGGCAGAATCTTTAGTATGGTCTTATCCTTACAGTTTTAGGAATCTTACTATTTATTATAAGCATTAGGATTTTGGATTAAATGGGGCCTAGATAAGAAAGGAGATAAGGGGAAAACATTTCACAATCTATCCCTTCTGGCTTGTAACAAACTGTGCAAGTTGTACAGAGCAAACCATCCTTGGAGGGCTTACAAAGATGCCAAGAAAGTCCTCTTCCCTCCCCCTCCACCTCTAGAAATTGCAAAAACATCCATTCTTTATCAGAAATTCAGTGAATAAGCATCAGATCACAAATCCTTTTCTTTCTTAGGAGCTTTGTAGAGCATGCAACAATCCTTGAATTAGACGCATTCTTCATGGTTACGTGAAGCAAATTAATCCTTTCAGTTCCAATCTGTTTTGAGACCCTTGTGAGATGAGGATGGACATACTCTGAGGCCACAGAGTTGGTGATATTGCTTGCTATTATCGCTTACACGTTTTGAAACCTGTGCCCATATAGGGGAATATAAAGAGCCTTGATGTAGTAATATGCAACACTGTTGGTACCTCCCCTGGAAAGGATTTCAGTGCAAAGGCACAACGTGTGAGAGGCTCATTGACCATGTTACATCAAACAGAAGACTTTTTGGATTTTTGACCAATAGATACTATTTTCACAGTGCAAGTTCCTTCATTTCATTCATTAAGCCTGTGAAAATCCATTCTTCCATCTGAGAGAAGTACGCGAAAGGACACATAGCACACACTCACGTATGGATTCACAGAGCTAATATAATTTGGGGCCTTTCTTTAGATCAATATCCAGACCTTATAGCTGTTAGTGATGTCTCAATTACCTGACTTCCTGCACTACCATTCACAATCATGACTAACATCTGCCCCCTTTTCCTGAATCTTTACTACTTCCTAAAAATACAATTGGATTTTTTTTCTTGTTTTATTAGGATGTGAAAAGCAAAGAGGAGCATATGTTGCAAAATAAACTGAGTGTCCTGTGCTTTTGCCATCAGCTATACTCTAATTTGTTTTCATTTCTTTCTTTTATTTTTAGGTCTGATTCTGTACAACGCATATCCAATGAGATATGTCATTCTATATATTTTAAAGCATGAGAGTGGCGGCCAGCCTGAAGACTAGCATTTCCCTGATGCTAGCTAGAAAGATATTTCTTACTCTAAAGGCATATTTGGTGAATATTTACATTTTTAAGAATACAAAAAATGGCAAACAAGGCATGACTGTGGTCTGTGAGAAAAATATTCCATTAAGTCTATGATTTAATTTAGATTACTGCCAAATCTCATTAGTGAGATGAAGGACTGAATGATCAATGTTTTTTTTTCATTTTTCTTTCCTTTTCTTGGCAGCAGCAACCAAAAAGTCAGTCTTCTACTCTGACCCAATGAAGTATTGCACTTGTCTTCCTTCAGTTTTTTTTTTCTTCTATACAGAAGGCTTTCTATGGAGAGGAATGGAATCCCTCTCCGTGTCAGAAGAACTATGGTTATTTTGAAGCAGAATTCCTTCTGCAAGGTTTAAAATAAACCTTCAAGACAGCTAGAACTTTCAGTTCCTCCAGAAATACTTTGTACTTCTTTTACCATCATCAATGTATACCTATACTGTGATGAAGTTTCCCAAAGTGTTCAAGCATCACAGAATCACAGAATGCTTAAGGTTGGAGGGGACCTCTAGAAATTGCCTAGTCCAACCTCCCTGCTCCATCAGGGACACCTAGAGCACATGGTACAGGATGGCATCCAGGTGGGTTTGGAAGATCTCCAGAGGTCCTGGTGCAAGGTCCTGCACCTGGGGAGGAAGCGGGGGACCTTCTAGAGAGCAGCTCTGCACAGAAGGACCTGGGCGTCATGGTGGACAACAGGTTGACCATGAGGCAGCAGTGTGCCCTTGTGGCCAAGAAGGCCAGTGGGATCCTGGGGTGCATTAAGGGGAGCGTCTCCAGCAGGTCGAGGGAGGTGATCCTGCCCCTCTACTCAGCCCTGGTGAGGCCACATCTGGAGCACTGTGTCCAGTTCTGGGCCCCCCAGTACAAGAGGGATGTGGAGCTGCTGGAGAGAGTCCAGCGCAGGGCGACTAGGATGATCAGGGGCCTGGAACATCTGTCCTATGAGGAGAGGCTGAGGGAGCTGGGCCTGTTCAGCCTGGAGAAGAGAAGGCTGAGAGGGGACCTGATCTGTGTCTGTAAACACCTCAAAAGAAGGAGTGAGGAGGGCAGGGCTGGCCTATTTTCAGCAGTGACCACTGAAAGGACTAGAAGAAACAGCCACAAACTGAAGCACCAAAAGTTCCACAGGAACTTAAGGAAAAAATTCTTAACTGCGAGGGTGATGGAGCACTGGAACAGGCTGCCCAGAGAGGTTATGGAGTCTCCCTGTCTAGAGATATTCAAAACCCACTTGGATGCAATCCTGCACCACATGCTCTAGGTGACCCTGCATGTGCAGGGGGGTTGGACTAGGTGATCTCTAAAGGTCCCTTCCAACCTTAAGGATTCCATGATTCTACGATTTCACTACCTTTTTCTGTTGTCTATAGAAATCTCATCTATTTTCCCTTTTTTCCCTCTCATTTCCCTTTTGTTTATAGATTTTTCTTGCAGCAATTGCATGTTCTTTACAGTAACCACCCATGATACCAATGAAGTGGTTGATGGAAATATTCAGAGTCACCGAAGAAGTTAAATATTAAGTATGGAAATTAAGCTTCCTACAGTATGAACAGAGAGAAACGGGGATCTCCAGAGAGCCGTCCACCCTGTCTACCAGTTGGCTGCAGAGAGTCAAAGCCTAGAAAACTGGTTTAAACAAGACCCTAGAGTTTTAGATCAAAGGATTCCCACGTTTACATTGCAGTGCTCCGTAATTGCTGAAGAAATATATAAAGAGGCCTGTGCTTTTTGCTTATGCACATTTCAGAATTACTTAGTAATCACGTATTAGAGATACATTCTTTACTCATCTGAAAACTTAGGTTCTGCAGGATCATTGGCTCACACAAAAATCTCAGGAGGGCCGAAGTCCAACTTACATATTTGACACACCTGGTGGAGGAAAAGAAAATGCAGGTAGGAACCAAGAATAGAGCTCTGAGAAATAAGCTCATGCAACATGGTAGAGAAAAACATTGACATTTTTGTTTTGCCCAGCAGTCACCTCTGGGAAACTGACTTGTCAAGTTCTTGCCGAAAGCGTCATTGATGTGCATAAAATTACTCCAGAGGCACAAATTTGCTCATCATATGATGCTGCTTCAATTCATCTCCTCTCGAAGGGCCTTTTTTTTTGACATAGATGACCTGTTTCTTCAGCATCTCCAAAGACAAACATTCACTTCTGTTTACCACAAGGATAGGAGTGAGCCTGCATGCTCATGTGGCTACTAGATACTACAAATTAGCCCCCAGGCTTTCAGATCTGTTCTTCTTAAGGAATATTTTTTCTGTTGGGGAAAATTGCAACTGTATTGGTATAAGAATAATAAGAAGAATAGATAACTGGGTGCTTTTTGTATTATCAGATAATAAATATAAAAATTTAGACTTAGTTCATTTGCCTGAAAGCTTCAAGTCATTTGATAAAAATTCAGCTAAAGAATTAGCAGTGAGTTTAAATGTAATGACAGGACGACAGTGGCAGCTTTGTTATTTCAGACTTCCTGGAAGTACAGATAAGAAAATGCAAGTATTAGATTAAATTAGATTAAATTAAATGCAAATTAGATTAAATTCTCCAAAGATATTTTTGCAAAATTCAAAAGCCAACAAATTTGGCCTTCTAGTATTAGGTCAAGTACCTAGACAAGTGGACAGATTTCAGAGTATCCCAGAGAGAACTTTAATAACAGAGTAGTCAGTTTTGATCAACTAACCAGAGAGTAGGTCCGTGTTTTTCATTTGTGATTAAATGCTGCAGTAAATACAGACTAATTATGAAGGATCCTGTTTTAAAAGTGGATCCTGTATTTTAGCTGACAGAAGAACCTTAGCGTATAAGACACGGATTTCTTTTTAATCAGAGAACTCTGGACAGCCCCTCTAACTAACCTCCTTACAACTTTAAATGAAAATAGAATTTAGGACATGAATATATGAATTTAAACTCCATTTAGCTACTACAGTACCTAGATAGGATCATCATCTTTTATCACTGGATAGGGAAACCTCCCTCATTTAAAGCAAGAATTAGGAGAAGGGAAGAAAAAAGGACTTTAGAGGCATCTATTGCAGGAAGAACATTGAGCTGTAGACCCTTAGATTTTAAAAACATACAGAAGAAATCAAGAATAAATTTCAAGATAATGTATAGCAAACAGTGGGAGAAAGAGAAGGAAAAACTAAAAGAAAAGTACAACTTCCTTCCATGAAATTAGACCATCCAACTGTCCTGAAGGAGTTATTAGCAAAACAGTCACTCCTTTTGTCTGATTTATATGAAGCAATACATAAGAATAAAGCCCATTTTCAGATTTTCCCCAACATCAATCAAAAAATTCTATTTCAGATACCTGATTCCTGGGCAGGTTAGACTATAAACTGTTTAAAGAAAGAGGGATGGGAGATAGTTGTCTCTCTTTCTACTTGTCAAAAAAAAAAAAAAAAAAAAAAAAAGCCTTGGGAAAATGAGGAAATATACAGGTTTTAGGAGACTAATATATTAAATAAAGGAAGGAAAAGAGTGAAAAATATTCTAGAAAAAGCTTCACTTCAGCCAGGATCTCTAGGCAGAGTGCCTCCTGGTCTTCCTCACAGAGGCTGTATGTGTGTGCATGTGTATATATATGTATATATATATGAATATACTATACGTCACCACAGGCTCTACCTTAGCACCACCTGCTAGCACTCATAAAGAGTTAGAGGAAGAGAAAACTCAGGGTTTCAAGGTGCTTTACCATCATTTCTTCTCCACCAGTTCTCATTTACTTCCATGAATAGGTCAGTAGCCTCCTAGATCCACCTTTGCCTGAGTCACAGAGAAATGCTATAACACTTCAAAAGAAAACCTAAATAAAGTGAAAGTATTGGTCTTTAGTGATAAGAGTAAAATAGGGATATGAATTCCTGAAATAGAAGAAAATATGAGACCTCTTTGTAATATACTCTTCCTGTCATTGGCCTTGCTAAGCTATTAACATGGACATCCCTTAAATATAGGGATCCATTAACTGAGATCTCTTGATAGATAGTTTTAGGAAGATGTCAGAGTGAATAGCTGATTTGGGAATTGCTTAAAGCTAATATTACAGAATCCCAGAATCACAGAATGGTTGAGGTTGGCAGGGACCTCTAGAGATCATCTAGTCCCACTCCCTGATCCAGCAGGGTCACCCAGAGCAGGTGGCACAGGGTGGCATCCAGGCGGGTTTGGAAGATCTCCACAGAAGGAGACTCCACAAGGAGCCTCCCTGGGCAGCCTGTGCCAGGGCTCTGTCACCCTCACAGGAAAGAAGTTCTTCCTCACATGGAGGTGGAACTTCCTGTGTTTCAACTTGCACCCGTTACCCCTCGTCCTATCACTGGCCACCATGGAGAAGAGTCTGGCCTCATCCTCCCTACAGTCACCCCTCAGGTACTGGAACATGTTGATCAAATCTCCTCTCAGCCTTCTTTTCTCCAGACTAAACAGGCCCAGCTCGCTTTTAGTCTTTCCTCATATGACAAATGCTCCAGTCCCTTAATCATCTTCGTGGCTCTCTGCTGGACCCTGATCCTTCTTGTCCTGGGTAGCGCAGAACTGCCCCCAATACTCCAGCTGCGGCCTCACCATAACTGAGCAGAGGGGCAGGATCCCCTCCCTCGACCTGCTGGCAACGCTCCTCCTCATGCAGCCAGGATCCCATTGGCCTTCTTGGCCACGAGGGCACATTGCTGCCTCATGGTTAACCTGTTGTCAACCAGGACTCCCAAATCCCTCTCCATGGAGCTGCTTTCCAGCAGGTCAACCTCTAATGGTGCCTGGGATTATTCCTCCCGAGGTGCAGGACCCTGTACTTGGCCTTGATGAACTTCATGAGGTTCCTCTCTGCCCAGCCCTCCATCCTGTCTAGGTCTCTCTGAATGACAGCACAGCCCATATTCAGTTTGATGTCACACACAGTTTACTCTCTGAGCTGAGCACACAGGTGCCCCAGGCACTTTGTATAGGTTTGCACCAAAACCTAATCACTAGCGATCATTTTCATAAGTGAATAAGACATCAGT
The DNA here is from genome assembly GCA_013389825.1 of Crypturellus undulatus. NCBI lineage: Eukaryota > Metazoa > Chordata > Aves > Tinamiformes > Tinamidae > Crypturellus > Crypturellus undulatus. The sequence continues at coordinate 47,676 of VWPW01023942.1, forward strand.
GGTGGGAAATAGTCTTTTATCCCAGGATGTTTTATGAAGCTCTGGAGTTTTTTCCTATCCACACAGTTTGGTCTTGTCTAGACTAATCATGATAACAAAGTAGGAATGAAACAAGGCTTTTAGCAGACCTTCTGAAAATCTCTACGCTTAAGAAGATGGATCATATGATTTGAAAGANAGCACACAGATGCCCCAGGCACTTTGTACAGTTCTGCACCAAATGAAAACCTAATTACTAGCGATCATTTTCATAAGTGATTAAGACATCAATGGTGGGAAATAGTCTTTTATCCCAGGATGTTTTATGAAGCTCTGGAGTTTTTTCCTATCCACACAGTTTGGTCTTGTCTAGACTAATCATGATAACAAAGTAGGAATGAAACAAGGCTTTTAGCAACCAGGTGCAAGAACCACTGGCTTCCCAAAGACCTTTTGAAAATCTCTACTCTTAAGAAGATGGATCATATGATTTGAAAGAGCATTCTGGGATCCAGTGATGTCTAATTAAGTGACCACTTTTGACTGTTTTCCAGTTCTCATTTGAGTTTCAGTACCACAATGCCTGCACTCTACATACTGGTATGCATATGGGCTTGATGTTGACATGTGGCAATAGTTCTCAAACCAAGGAAAGATGTTGAGGCACACACTTAATGGAGGTGTGGAAACTAATGTATCAGTTCTGGAGAACCACTGTGCTCCCTCAAACCAAATTGTAGGGCTCCAGTACATAAGACTGGTTATAACCTCACTACACAGCACTCAGTCTCACATCTCCCCTAACACCCATGTGGTTTTCAGACACAACATTTTGGAGATTTTGCGGAGAGCGGGTTGTTCTTTTTCCCTCTTCATAGTACCTGAAATAATGTGAAAGCTATATGTTAGTCCACCATCACTGTGTTTTAGAATATAAAACTCAATATTGTGTACCCAGAGATCTTGTATAAGGGAAAATGTAAGAGGGCCAAGTGCCCTGTGACAGCATTGAAAGAATACACAGAGTAATGGGAACCCACCAGGGTACAGGCACATCAACATCATTTTCTGTGTGAAGGTCTTGAAGGAAACTAGCCTCCAAACCATACCTGGACATTACCTTTGGGAGTGCAAGGTATAGCAATCAATCAAAAGCAATAACAAAAAGTGAATCAGTAAGCAGTAGTGGCAAACTTGGGCTTTCTTCCTCATCCTCTTTTATTGACCAAATTAGACACATTCTTTCAGTGCGCTACTGCAGAAAATCGCATTTGACATTCTTTCTCATAATCCAGAACTCCACCTTGAGCTACTGTTCCTATTGGAAGGCTGTTCCAAAATTTCATTTCCAGCTAGAACTCTTCTAATTTCCAGTATGAATTTGCTGAACTCCTTATTTTTGTGCCTCTCAGCTTCAATGGGTTGTTTCTCAGCTCATGTGCAGATACAATATGAACTGCTGTATGAAAAAAGTTTCATATTTCTTTGGGATAAAAAACAAACAAACAACAATAAAACAAAGCAAAACTCCTCTTTTTACTTTCATTTTGTAAGATAGATTCATCACAGGACTGATCATCCTACTAGTCTTTTCTTGCTCTTTAGAATTCAACTTTCTTGAGTGAGAGCAGCTAGCCCTATGTAGCTGAAATTACTGTAGTGACAAGCACATTTCAGCTACCTAGCCTGTAAAATTTATCATCAAATTCTTGTTTTCATTTCAGAATATTTGTCATAAAGCACAGGAAGGGAGACAAAGGGAAAAAAAAAAAAAGAGATTTGAATGCTTTAGGAGTAGTAGAGATTTTTTTCTTTTTCCTTATACTGTGATTTTACATTTCTAAGTTTACTCCTTTTCACAAAGTTCTACTAACTTTATCTTCCCATGACACTCATAATGTGTCAAAAGACACTTTGTTTTCCCTTCACACCTCCATAGCAGACTTGCACTATGCCTTCTTTTAGCATTTTTGAAGTAAAGAAGCATCTAAACTGCAAAGACAGTTTGCAACTAACAAAGAGTTGCCATCAGTCTCCCTGACTACTAGCATCCCAAATGCAGTGTCTTATGATCATTTCCTTTTGATTTTTTTATGATATTCCCAGTTTGATTAAATAAAAATCCTCATATTAAAAGACACAGACTCTTTAGGGTACCACCAGACTATCGATGCAAGGCAGTTGCTGGTGAATGCAATCTGATACAGCCTGGGGAACTAGAAAATGGAGAGAGATCAGCATACAGCTACACAGCAGAAAGCAAAATCCTCTGAATAACAAAGTTACTTTATGTCTCTTTCACTATATTTTTTTAGTTCATATATTTAATAGTGTGCTCTCAACTCAATAACCGCAAAAAGAACTAGCATTTCTAAAGCTTTTTGTGATCAGAGCAACTATTTTTCCTTAAAAGAAGTATTAATTGCAACTGCCAATCCATTTTGAAATGCATTGAACTCAGCTCTGCAAGAAGGATTCATTTTGCTCAAATATTGAATTCACTGTCATTTCCACATGCCAATCCAAAAGGAAAATGTCAGAGCTTTATGTAAATGATGTGTCAGAGAATAAATTACAGTGCTCAGACCCAATACCACTGAACTAGAGACCATAGAAAAGGCTGTTGCAGAACTAAAAAACAAGCTTTATGTGCATAGTCGTAAGAAAAATAACCCTTCTGCACCATTCTATAAACTACCAACACTGCTTTGAACCATCAGTGACTCCTTGTCCTTCGATGTTCACAAGTCACATAAGTCCTTTGAAACAGAAGATGGGGTCTTCTGCTATCACAGCATGGTTGAAGTTGGAGGTGACCTTTGCAGATCATCTAGTCCAAGCAGAGCCATCTAGGGCACATTGCCCAGGATGGCATCCATGTGGCTTTTGAATATCTCCAGAGAGGGGACTCCACAACCTCCCTGGGCAACATGTTCCAGTGCTCTGTCGCCCTCACAGTCAAGATGTTTTTAATCTGTGTTCAGATGGAAGTAAAACTTCCTGTGTTTTACTTTGAGCCCATTGCCTCTTGTCCTAACACTGGCCAACACTGAAAATAGTCTGGCCCCATCCTCTAGACACCTTTTAAGATATTTGTATACACTGACAAGTGTAAGCAAACACAAGACACCCTTCTCAAGTCTTCTCTTTCTAGACTGAGCAGGCCCAGCTCTCTCAGCCTCTCCTCATATAAAAGATGTTCCGGTCCCCCAATCATCTCTGCAGATCAGCTTTTTTCAGTAGTTCCATGGGCCTCTTATACTGGGGAGCCCAGAACTAGCATGGTACTCCAGATGTGGCCTCATCAGGGCTGAGTAGAAGGGGAGGATCCCCTCCCTCGACCTGCTGGCAACACTCTGCCCAATGCACTCCAGGTCACAAGGACATATTGCTGCCTCTTGGTGCGCTTATTAGTCACCAGGACTCCTAAATCCTTTGCAGAACTGCTGTCCAGCAGGTCAAACTGTGCTGGTGCTTGGGGTTATTCCTACCCAGGTGCAGGAACCTGCACTTGCTTTTGTTGAATTTCATGACTTTCCTCTCCACCCAGTTCTCCAGCCTGTCCTGGTCTCTGAATGGCAGCACAGTCTTCTGGTGTATCAGTCATTCTTCCCTTTTTGTATCACCAAACATTCTATCATCTGGACTAGAAAGATATGGGTTCATGATCTGCTACTGACTTCCTGCATCATTATTGAGCCCATTTCTTGTAGTGGGATTCAGGCCCAGGTTCTAATTATTTGTGTCTGCTGTCCAGATGGCTACATGGAAACCAATCCCATTATGGCCAGCGGAGATCTAATTGATATGGTTAGTGAACTCTCAAGAACTGGACATCTGATCACACCTGTGTGTGTGATCACACCTATCTGTAACAGTGAGACAAATCACTAAGCTCCACTGGCAAATTTGACTTCACCTCCACTCACCATAATGGGAGCCTTGACCCTTGCTTCATGTGAAGGCATGCACAATGCAGAAGCTTAATTTTAGGTGCCAGGTTTTAGAGTCAAGTTAGACCTTACAGTTGTATAAACAAGACATCTAAATAACTAGATCAATACACTCAGCTGAAACTGGTTATCCATCTGTGAAAATGGAGGCACTGGCACTTTCCTAGCACTTGAGGACAAATACATGAGATATCAAAAAAAAAAAAAAAAAAAAAAAGGAAAGGGAAAGGGAAAGGATCACTGTGTTTTCTACGAGAAAGTCATCAAGGGAACAAAACGAGCTCTTCACAGAGGTGCAAAGTAGGAGGATAAGACAAAATAGGCATTAGCTGAAACAAGAAAGGCTCAAACAGGACATAAGGAAAACCTTTTTCACTGTGTGGAGATCAAAACCAGTATGCTGCCCAAAGACACTATAAATTTTCATCTTTTGTGGTTTTCAAGACCTCGTGGGATAAAGCCCTGAGCAGCCTGGTCGGCCTTCATACTTGACTTTACTGTGAGTAGGAGACTGGACCAGAAACATCCTGATGTTTCTTCTAGTTTGAATTATCCTTGAATTTGATGGACATCTCACAGATTACACAGACAAGAAGAGAAAACTTTTTTAATGAAAGAAATTCAGAATTCATAAAGAGGTTATAAGACAAAAGCAGGAACTTAGTAAGCTAGACATAAACAGTTCCTGTGCCAGACCTCTAAAAGAATTGAAGTCATCAGCCCGCACACATGAGAAATGTTGCAGCCGAGGAGTTATGCCAGGATTAAACAACACAGTCTTCAAAGTCAGGAATTCTAGAATTTTAACTGCCTCCTCCCTTCCTTCAGTTTCTCTTTTCCAGAAGAAAGGAATAGAAAATGCAGCGAAGTTAGAAAGGGAAAAACAGGAACAACAACAAAATTCAATTTTAGTGTGCTCTATCAGTCTCAGTCCAGCAGCATGCTTCCCTGAAACCTTTCTAATATAACTTTCTGAAGAAGACTTCAGGGCCTCAAACAAATTATGCAGTGATTTAAGAATAGGCTCCCAGGCAGAAGCAATGATGTAAACTTGAATTAGAGAAGAGGCTGAGCACACATGTTTTTTTCCCTCTTTCAGAGCACACTACATATCACCCAGATACCACCCAGCTTGATAAAGTGAATTATAAAGTGCTAGACTATTTCCATCTCCAGGATTGAGGTTTCCTAGGCAGCACATATGACAGGCCTTTGGGGTGTAATTTAATGTGACAAAAGCCCTGGGCATAGAGGGTTTTATCACTGCCAGAACAGACAGACAAGACACCAGGTGCTTTACTGAAGCACAGATCACACTCTTTCCTCAAACAGTATACTGGAAAACCCCTTTTCTGTGGAAATTTTGCATCAGTATTTTCCCTTCCCTCTTATATTACCATAATAGCTGCATAGGTATTAAGGCAGAATCTCTGTCAGGTGCTCTGAGACTTACTCTCCTCAGTCTCATTATTAAAATTATTTTCATTTGAGTATTTGGTGTAAGATAATTCAAGTCCCTATGGCTAATATTTATATTAGCTGTTCTGTACTTCCATCATCTTTGATATATTTGCAAATCATAGAATCACAGAATGCCTAAGGTTGAAGGGGAGCTCTAGAGATCATCTAGTCCAACGCCCCTGCACACGCAGGGCCACCTAGAGCACATGGCACAGGGCTGCATCCAAGCGGGTCTTGAAGATCTCCAGAGAAGGAGACTCCACAACCTCTCTGGGCAGCCTGTGCCAGTGCTCTGTCACCCTCACTCATTTTTTCCTTAAGTTCCTGTGGAACTTTTGGTGTTTCAGTTTGTGGCAATTTCCTCTGGTTCTGTCAGTAGCCACCACCGAAAAGAGGCCAGCCCCATCCTCCTCACTGCCTCCCTTGAGGGGAGTGATTAGATCCCCTTGAGGGGAGTGATTAGATCCCCTCTCAGCCTCCTCTTCTCCAGGCTGAACAAGCCCAGCTCCCTCAGCCTCTCCTCACAGGGCAGATGTTCCAGGCCCCTGATCATCCTCGTGGCCCTGCGCTGGACTCTCTCCAGCAGCTCCACATCCCTCTTGTACTGGGGGGCCCAGAACTGGACACAGTACTCCAGATGTGGCCTCACCAGGGCTGAGTAGAGGGGCAGGATCACCTCCCTCGACCTGCTGGAGATGCTCCTCTTAATGCACCCCAGGATCCCATTGGCCTTCTTGGCCANGGTCCTTCTCGGCAGAGCTGCTCTCCAGCAGGTCAGTCCCCAGCCTGTACTGGTGTCTGGGGTTATTCCTCCCCAGGTGCAGGACCGTGCACTTGGCCTTGTTGAATTTCATGAGGTTTCTCTCTGCCCAGTTGTCCAGTGTGTCCAGGTCCCTCTGGATGGCAGCACAGCCCTCTGGGATGTCAGCTACTCCTCCCAGCTTCGTATCATCTGCAAACTTGCTGAGGGAGCACTCTGTGCCTTCATCCAGGTCGTTGATGAATAAATTGACTAGGACTGGACTGAGGACTGACCCCTGGGGCACTCCGCTCAACACAGGCCTCCAACTAGACTCCGCACCGCTGATCACCACACTTTGAACTCCACCATCTAGCCAATTCCCAATCCACCTCACTGACCACTCATCCATCCCACACCTTCAGAGCTTGTCTAGGAGGATGTTGTGAGGGACGGTGTCAAAAGCCTTGGTGAAGTCAAGGTAGATGACATCCACCGCTCTCCCCTCATCTATCCAGCCGGTCATCCCATCATAGAAGGCTATCAGATTAGTCAAGCATGATTTCCCTTTCGCGAATCCATGCTGACTAGTCCTGAGCACCTTCTTGTCCTCCATGTGCCTGGAGACAACGGCCAGTATGAGCCGTTCCATCTCTTTTCCAGGGATGGAGATGAGGCTCACTGGCCTGTAGTTGCCCGGATCCTCCTTCTTGCCTTTTTTGAAGATACCCCCAAGTACACACAGGAGTGCTGAGTCCAGAGGCGTAAGAGCGTGAGTTGGCTTCTTCTCTCTTTCCTAGCATAAGCAGCATTTCTAGAACATGTTTTAATAAGTGCCAGCATGAGCAAAAACAATCAATCAGCGGCCCTCAGCTACATCCTGATGCAACAGTTAGAAGGCCATAGTTTTTACACATGCTCTGGGAAAGTGTGAGCAAAAAATGTCATCAAATTCTACTATACTAGTCCCATAGATTATTGGTTGGAAAGATCTCCTCATACCCTGTTATCTTGCCATACCCTGTCCTGAGATAGCAGCATCTCTGTCCATATTGCTCTTAAAGATGTTTGCCCGAGCTGTTCTTAAATAAGTCCATGGACAACTTTGCTAAGATGATCCATGTAAGGTATGTGACACACACACACACATTGTATCGTGTGCTCCCTCTTCTGTCCTGTACATGGGCTGGGCCAGTTCTCTTCCACAGCAATGCGGTGGGTACCAGGAGGGCTCTCTCCAGGCCCTCAGCATTGCCTCTGAGCCGCCGTGTCCAAACCTGCACCCAGCGCAGCTGCAGCAGCAGCGGCCCTCCTGCAGCCAGCAAGCCAGATAACGACTCCAAGTACAATTGCCAACTATCACATAGCCCCAGGACAGAAAATTCATTAAATCCAGGTTTTCCTCACTTCCTTACGTAGGTGACATCACTGTCTGGAGCCTTAGCAATACCACCACCACTACCACCAAAAATCAAGAGAAAAGTCTTCGTTTTTCATTTACTCACAAAACTCATCTGAGAACCTGGACATGGAGAGGACTACTAGTGACTAGGACTCTATTATACCTATTGTATCTAGTAAATGTCTAATATATGGTTAGACCTCTCATCCTTTTGCCACTGATGATAGCAAACAGTCCAACTACAGTCACCCTATTTCATGGAGACTGAAGCAGAAAAGGCATTTAATATTTCTGTCTTCCTAGCCTCGCTAGTGAATGAGTAGATCTGTCTGCCCTTTGGATACCCATAGAAGTATTTTTATATTCTTACTATTAATGTATTTATTTTTATTGTATACAGTTTTGCAACTACTAATTGCTCAGTAATAGTCCTAGTGCATCTTCAAAAAAGTGTGCTGAAACAGGACTACCTTTGTAGGTGAGACAGAAATGACATGGATGAGTAGCATGAGGAGTTTCAAGAAATTAATTTATTAACCATCTGCATGGAACACCTAATTTTCAAATGGAAAGAGCTGAGCCCCCGGGCTCCCATTTATCATCATTATGATGAAAAAATGAACTGAATTAAGCTGCCATGACAGGGATGGGTTTGAATTCAAGAGCTCCTGAGCCTGTAAGCCACCCACAGAAGGTGCCTCTGCCCCATAGCTTTTATATAGAGATGTGCACTGAGGCAAGATGTTCCTGTATGTCATGCTGGAAACCAAAGCCCAGTGAGATCAATGGGTAACTTATCACTGAGCTTTGTATGTCTGGCATTGGGCCCAAGAAGAGATGGAGCAGTTTTACTTTATTTCATTTTTTCCACCTCCTCATTTCTCTCCTGATTGTGTAAGCAGTTTTTGAAAGCTCTAGCACACATGAGTAAGGACTTCTGGAGACAGAAATGGAAGACTATGAAGCATAGTTAAAGAGATTAAGAGCCTCTCTCATCCTTTGCAAGCTCGCTCCTCATAGCTCCTTGAATCCTGGGCTGCAGAGACTTTATTATTGGCAAGCCCCAAACTGCAACACATTTCTACACCTCATCCATCACATGTTCTTCTGAGAGATATATTACCACTCACAGGTTTTTCTGCTCTTACTTTTATCCCTATCTACTGACAGGAAAGAAATGGTTGCAAGCTAGCTCATTCTAGTACCATATCAAAATAAATTTTGAGTTACCAGCAGACATTTTTATTACTATATGAAACTTTAACTTCCTTTTTGTTCTTCTTATCAGTCTTTAATAGGCATGGCTACGATGCCTTCATTTTTGCAGACTATAATGCTGTAAAGAATGGAAATTAAGTCTACGGTAAAAAGATTCACATCTTTGTTTGGAGAAGGTCTAGGAGTACTGACACTTCCAACAACTTCAATGGGAGCAAAGGTTGCATGGTCAACATCCCACCCTCTGCCTTTGCCCTAAACCAGCATGAAGCCTTCTTCTCAGAATCCTCTTAGTCAGTCAATAAATATCTGTTTTGAGGAAGATATACACATAGTATTTTTCAAAAGTTTTATGAAAATACTCTAGAAAAATAAAGAAACTAAATAAAAATCCATGAAGCCACTCAGGCATTAACAACATGAGTTTTAAACCATTTCCTATAAAACACAAAAGGACAAAGATTATAAAACACTGCAGCTACTGATCTGATCAGCACATCTAATGCAATGTTCAGTTTTCCATAGCTGGAAAATAATGGACTACAATTATTAATGATGTAATGACGTAAAGGTCAACTGCTAATCCGAGAGTGAAAAGAATAGGTACTTCTTGTTAGGTTACTGCAAGGACTTTTGTACAGCCCTGGTTCCTGTGAAAGTTTGAATGAATGCAATTTCAAAATGAGTTTTCAAAAATTTCAATACTTTAAAAACTTTTTAAAGTTGCTGCCATAATCAAGATCAATAGCATACTTAGTGAAGTATTAGGTGTCCAAAAATTTACAGTATGGGTCCACCATAGAAAGCACTATCAATTGATTTCGATGCTACTTTGAAAATCTTAAGCCTTCACTGAAGTTGCAGAGTGCCACATCTCTGCTTCTGGTACTTCATAATGCTTCAGCCTCTTCAATACTAATTAGATTTTCCTAAAGAGTAGGAAACAAACATTATCAGATTTTATAACAATATCACCAAAGTAACAGTTGAAATCAGCTAAATAAATCTGAAATGGGTGAATTGGTTAGCATACTTTGTCGCGAAACTACCAAAATAACAAAACAACCTGCACAGTGAACTCAAGTGTTATCGTTGGTTCTGACACGGCTCTGAGCGTCTTAGAGTAGGTAACTGTGACAAATGCTAAATGTTTCCATTGGGTTTACCCAGCGCACATCAATTTTCCTAAGATATCTAAATATCTTTAAAAATTCTGGAAGTCCTGGATTTCTAGGCCAGTGAGGTACTCCAGAAAATTCTACTCCTGCCTTGAATTAATGACCTTTCAAATCCAGGATATAAATTCACCTTTATCCAAAAATTGTTTCTAACAGTCAATTACTGGCTGAGGCAAAGCGAGTTAGTTTTAATTCAGCATCTAGAAAGCCAAATTCAGAATTGCCAAGCTACTACCTCTATTACTTTCCTGTTCATCATAGTAGCAGATGGCACCAAGGACCAAAAGGACAAGAAAACACTTACGACACTTCACTACCTACAGCTGACTGTGAATGCTGAGGGCCACAGGTGCAGATCACAGTGAGCCCTATGTGGCATCTCATAATTAACACAAGGTGTCAGCACACAGATGAACAAGACCAAATTAAGGTCAATAAAATAAAGTGTGTGTGTGCGCAGGTGTGTACACAAAGAGGAAAAAAATAGGTTTAAAAAAATCTTCCATCTCCAAGGATGTAAATTCCACAGCCCCTCTGAACAACCTGTGCGCCAGCCCTTGAGTACTTTCAAAGTATTTTTTCCCCTTCTATCATCTGATCAGAATTTGCCTTGCTGCAACTTGTGGTGGTGCCCCCAGCCTTCTGCTGCATGCCTCTGAGGAAAATCTGATCATCTTTCCTACAAACCTCTTTTAGGCAATTGGAGACAATTAAGGTCTCCCTTAACCTTCTTTTCTCCAAGCTAAACTAATCTTGTTTGCTCAGTCTCTTCTCATATACCATGTGCTCCAGTCCCTTAAACATCTTGGTGACTGGATTCTGCCTATTTTTTTCTGAGAGTGTTTTACTGGGAGTCCCAGACTGGACAGTGCTACAGGCAAAGCCTCACAAGCACCAAACAGAAGGGACACATCACTTTCCTTGCTTTGTTGCCTACAGTCTTGCTAGTGCAGGCCAGCATGTGTTGGTCTTTATCCTCACACGGGCATGCTGTTCACCCACATTTACCTTGTGTTTTCTCCCCAGTCTGGCTAAAAGGATACTATAGTAAATCCAGTCAAAGGCTTTTCTAAAACCAAGATGAAACTTTGGTTCTGCTAGAACCTCAAGCCCTTTCATGTAGAGCTGCTTTTGAGCCAGTTCCCAGCTTATACTGGTGCATGGGGTTACTCTATCCCAGCTGCTGCAGCAATTCGCATTCGTCTTTGTTGAACTTAAGCAGGTTTCCATCGGACCATCCCACCAGCTTGTCTAGGTCCCTCTGAATGACAGCCCTGTCATCCAGAATATCAACCATTCCTGTCAGTAGCATCACTATAACTGTGCAGATCCCTGCCTCGAACATCCTCTACTATGGGTCCTCTGTCCCCCGAGCCCTCAGAGACAGGGTGGGCATGAACACTATCTTGTCAGTAAAGATCAAGCGAAAGAAGACACTAAGTACCTCATGCTTTCCTGTGTCTTTCCCAAGTCTAAGGGATCTTAGGGATAAGACTAAGTCATCTGCCCCATTCAGATTTCTACCTACATAACACGTTTCTCACACCATTATCCTGGCTATTTACTTCCACTATACTTACAAAGCAAAAAACCTGACACAATTCTCAGTGTGCCACCATCCAAATGTCACTGAAATACGTGATACTATAACCAAGATAAGTACACAAACTTACATTGTCAGCTTTGACATTTGAAAAGCTTTAAATCTTTCAGCAGCATTAATTCCAGATCAAAACAGATGGCAATATTTAATAGTGGTATAATGATGGTAGTTAGTGTATATTAGTGGCGCTTCTTAGTATAGAAGATCATATGGCCAAATTCTGCCTAAAATAGCTGCTTTGGTAACTTGTCAGAAGGCAGAGAGACTGCTTTTAATCTGTATATACTGAAGACAATGGGTGAATCAGCTTTCATCACAAGCCAGCTTCAGGAAGAAACCTGTGTTCAGCAATGCTTTTGCTGCTCCAAGAACTTTATCTGCACTTATATTCATTCATAGTATTCATTAGAAAGTTATGTCCCTCAGCAACTGTAGGTCTTGGTCATCTGCCTTACATGCATAGCACTCATGAGAATATTGCTAGCCCTTTATCCTATCCTCTGATGCGCAAGCCCTAAGATGTTCAGCAACCACAGTAGACATCATAAACACATAATAAGGGAAAGTAATTTGTTACTGAGAAAAGCACAAAGAGCTCTGCCTGTTAAACAGGGATTAATTTAAAGGTGAGGGGTAAGTTCTTGCATGGAAAGCAAATTGTTACTAAAGAGCTAATTAACCTGATCAGACAAAACTAAAAGACTTTATTTTCAAGTCAGATATATATAAGCTAGAAACAAGGGTAGTTTCTAGAGTGGTTTAGCAATGGACAACCAGCCAAGAAAAGCAAATGAGAACTGGGTGTTTTTGTAAATGACGCAGTTGGGGTTTAGCAGCTATAACAAACATTATACAGCGTATAAATCTCTTTTGGCCTTAAAAAAATAAATCTACACATCTACAGAGATGAAATCTTGTAGGGCTCTGCACTCTATATGGAGTAGAAGGTAGTAAGTTTAATAGGAAGCCTTGCATTGCAACAGTCCATCTTGTTAATCATTGCCCACAATGATCCTAACACACTCCTGTGCTCAAATTATATAGAGTTCATTATACAGTTGAAATACAGTACATTTTTTTTTTCTACACAGGGTAAAATAAGTTTAGAGAATAGAATCACTGGCAGACCAAGTGATCATAAAAAATAATAGCAATCAAAGAATGTATCCAACCCAGATTTAGTAAAGGTGTGGTCTGTTTGTGGGCTCTGAACACGAGGCAGCCATGCCACTATTGCCCTTGCGCTTGGAGCTGCTCATTTCACCTCAGGCGCTTATGGGCAAGCACTGGATACTTAAGCTGTTTGCTGGGTAAGCTTACATTTACACAAGATCAATGATTTTTGATTCTTGGTAACTGAAGGAAGCGACTTTTGTTGTTGTTAAACTCCATTCCTCTTTTCAAGGCATCTGTGTCCTGGAAATTCCAGCTGGTGATTTGCTTGTAACAGAGTTACACAGATCAGCAATTCCTAGACTGTAACCTATGAGTTGGTTCAGAGAGCTGTAGTAAACAGCAGAAACTACTAGCACATCTACTCCATAAAGCTATGCTCAGAGCTGTGGGCGAAAGCAGGAGCACTGACAGCGGCTGAGTTACATGTTTATGATGAGCTATTAGGATTCATTCACTAAGAAAAAAAGCTATCCATAGAAATACAGTCTTGTGAAACACAGTTGGCAAGTTTAACTTTGAGCTGATTAGATGCTGCAAAGATGCAGCTAGAACCAATTGTCTCTAGCAGGTTCATAGTTCTTTTTTGCAAGGCAATATCAGATTACTAAAAAGAGTTCTTAAGAGCGGTATTTAGTGCAGCTGCAGCTGGAGTACTGTGTGTAGTTCTGGGTTCCCCAGGACAAGAAGGACATTGAGCTTCTAGAGAGGGTCTAGCATAGAGCAATGAAGATGATTAAGGGACTGGAGCATCTATCGTACGAAGAAAGACTAAGCAAGCTGGGTCTGTTTAGCCTGGAGAAGAGAAGACTGAGAGGAGATCTGATCAATACGTATAAGTACCTGAGAGGAGAATGTAGGGAGGATGGGAACAAACCCTTCTCAGTGGTGGCCAGTGATAGGACAAGGGCTAATGGCTACAAGTTGAAATACAGGAAGTTCCATCTCCATGTGAGGAAGACCTTCTTTCCTGTTAGAGTGACAGAGCCCTGGCACAGGCTGCCCAGAGAGGCTCCTTGTGGAGTCTCCTTCTCTGGAGATCTTCCAAACCCACCTGAATGCCACCCTGTGCCGCGTGCTCTAGGTGTCCCTGCTGGAGCAGGGGGGTTGGATTAGACGATGTCCCTTCCAACCTCAATTTTTCTGTAATTCTGTGAAGATGTTTTTACATCTTCAGAACGAACGTGCCCAGCACTAGTACCGTCAGTGCTGTATGATGCGAGATTTTTTACTTGTTGTCTTTGAGTCAAGAGCCCTTCGTGGAGTCATCCTCCTGGCAAAGGAGCTTGTGCAGAGTCATACCCTCTCTTCATATTTTTGGAAAGTTTTAATCAGTAACTGAATGAAGGTGGGGCGGGGAGGAAGAGGGAAGAGCGCATTGTTCATCAGCACATTGTAGAGATCTGAGCATAGTTGGACAACTGGAGTTGTTCATGAGTGCTCGAGTGCCTACTGCAGTGATGCACCTGCAATGCAAGTGTGCTCTCCTCTTGCCCAGCCCTCCTACATTTCAAAAGGGCAGCAGCACCTCAGTCACTGCCACTGCCAGCCAGGACAAAACATTTACTTGCTCCTCGCCTCCTAATCAAAGCACCTGGGCCCCTCAGTCAACCCATAATCTCAATATATATGACACTGTTTCAGCAAATGCTTTAAAATATTTCTTTTTAACAATATATGCATAAAGTCAAATATAGTAAGGAATCTGGACTCAGTCATAGCTCAGCTACATAGCTGTCCAAGGGGAAGACAGTTAAACTTATTATATTTGACTTATGGAAAATACTGACAAATTTTAATGTTGATTCATGTTAGACTATTTGTACTCTTAAATGACTGCTCTGGATGCACTTTTCCCAACTGACTCTTGACCAGCCCACCTATCTCACACTCTGTTTAGAGGCTGAAACTGAGGGCAAACACGTTGTAAGAGGAGCTGCAGACAAAGAGTGAAGAATAGGTTTGGGGGGGCAACATCTTGAGAAAGCATAACTCAATTCAAGTTGGGAATACCTAGAACAAGGAAAATATGACTAGGATCCAAAAAGGACACTTGCATCATAAAAGAAGTGAATAATCATATGATCCTCTTATGTAACGGTTATTCATCTACCTAATTTCCTTGAAACAAGGTGTAACATTGAAGTCTTCAAAGAAAAATAGGAGCGTGATAGCTTAAAGTTATCCTTAGCTTTTCTATTTCTTTTTCCTCCTCCAAAGGAAGCATCATCTGGCATGAATTTCCCTTCTGCACAACTGATACCCAACTCGTAGTACAGTGAGATGCTCCTCCATCAGAGCCACTTTAGAACACTCCACTGTGATGAATATTATTGCACATTACAAGTCAGACATTAAGAGCTTCCACCATGTTTTTTTCCTGTCTGAAATAGAAGAGGTCTAGAGTAAACATCAGATGGTTGAGTTGCATAGCCAGGACAAGCAAACACGTTTGAAAGTGTTGTTGGGTCAGCTAGAATAAGCATGGGCAAGGAAAAACAAAAGAGACAAAAAACACGTAACGCAACACAAACAAAAAAAAAAAAAAAAGAAAAAGAAAATCACAGCACAGGACAGGACGAGAATTCTGAAAAAGTTTCATTACTTCCCCTAAATATCCCTGAAGCATTTAGTATAAAAGCTAGACAACCAGCTGACACTGCACCTTCAGTTACAGTTGATGAAAAGTAAATGAGCAGTATTGTCTCAATGATTGTTTTTCATTTGCCTAAAATCTCATGAAAACAGCTCCAGAATGAATAACCTTCCTGAGCGCTGACCCAGACTCCTTTTGGGAAACATATAGGAGCAGTTTCCCCTCTAGCCATGAACCTAGGATGCTGGTGCTTTCTCCTGGTTGTATTCTTCAAGAGAAGTGAGAATACAAGTACAAGTAAGTGAGAATAGAAGCTTGTTTATATTTTTATTGTAAGCTTACTACTTTGCTTCTGGTTGGACACTGTGAAAAGCAGCTCAAGCTGTATTTTTGCCTGGCTGAATTTTATGTGTTTCTTCATTAAATAAAGATAACAATACTTTGTGTTAGTGTAATATACTGTTCCTGTGCAAATGGGATTTGGGTTGAAACTAGTTCCACCACCTCAACATCTTTCATCCATTAATAGGAGTAAGAACAATACTGAGCTAATCTCTGCTGTTGCTGCTCATCTGCAGTCTCAATACAGGCATTTTCTGTACCACCATCCATTTTAATTCCCAAATACTTATTTATAGGAGAAAAAAAAATAATTTCCTTGAGATATGGAGAAAAAGAAAAAAGTCAGTTATGAGATACATGTCACACTCCAGTTTCTGCCTAGGAAAGGTTAGGGCTTGTAGTAGTTCACTGTAAACAACTCACTGATTAGAACCGAATGACTAATCTGCCAATATCTGATGAATAATATTGTGATCTTTTTAAGTCGTTATGCATCAGAACACAAAACAATAAACAAACAGAAAAACAGTTTGACTGCAGATGGAGGGAGAAAAGCCATTTCTTGACAGAACTTAATGCTTTATCATAAGCCTGTTTTGCCAGTGCTTTGCTACAGCGATGCTCCCCCATACCCAAGTTAAAACAGCATGAACATTTCAATGACAAGGACTGAGGACTCCCATATGGCTTAGGTATTTTCTGTATTAGACATTCTGGGTATATTGCTAATAGAGGCAGGAGCAAGCACGGGTACTCAGTCCAGTTGCCCTCCTAGTTTGGCTGTTTGCTCACACTGACTTTGTTTTGTACTGCTCCAATAATCTCTCTCCAGGAGATGTGCTTAGGACTGAGTTAGCCTGAGCACCATGGAAACAAGCCAGATGGTGGCATCTGGCCAGGAATCAGCCCTTGCTTGCCCCACTGTTATTATTCATACCAGCGCAGCTTAGCTGCACAAGCACAGGAGCTCCGGGAGGCAGAGCCATGAGAGTGACACCCTTGTGGGGGTTATGGACAAGTCTGCCTGATCTTTCTTGCCTTGGCTTAATCTGCACAAAAAAATAATTTGATGAGGATAGGCATCAAATTTAGAATTACTGGAATCACACACAAAACATCTACTACTTTCTGTCGACTGTTTTGGACATTTGTTTGTGCTAATTCTCTTATCTGTTTGCACTGCTGTCATTTACATTCAGAAAAATTCCAAACACAGCATGCAAGAGTCAGGACTGGCTGGTATCAGAAACTCACTGCAAAGGCTTTCCAAGTTAACATTTATTTCTATCTCTGCAGAAGCACCAAGAAGTTGACTTACGTATTGCCAGGGATGTTCATTATAGGTATCTCAACATAGAAATTCCATATTTTGATATTAAGCAGGTACAATCTGAGCAAGCAAGTATGTGCTAACATGAATATGTGAAAAGAGCTGTGAAATACAGACAAGGACTAAAAACAAAAGAAATCAGTAAAACAGTGAGGCTGTTTTGTCTAATGCAGTGGGAAAATATGTGCATTTCCCATAATCAGCAGAGTACCTAACAAAGTTTGTAAGAATGACTCCCCTCTGCAGGCACTAGGACATCTGAGAGAGCTAGGAGATGGATCTGTACCTCCTCCAGTTTATGTCTGCCTAGTACAGATTGCACAGCTCATATATAACCAGATGATCCTGTTCTAGGACAGCAGGTGCTGAAGAAAACTATAGACTAAAAAGCTTCATTCCAGGAAGCAAACACTTATGTTGCAGCTTGTTTCTCAGCCTTAAACAGCCCCACAATCTGCTTGAAGCTGGCAAAATAAGCATCAGCCTTGGTCATCAGAGCTAATTCTAGTTATTTATAAAATCAAAAAGTAGGTACACACACACAGGCTAGTCAAGCACATTGTCAGGTTTCCCAGCAAGGCAGACCCAGCAAGGCAGTCATGAATTAGCAGCTTTACTGTGTTACATATAGTTAAATCATTCTCCCCAGTTACCACTCAGACATCCTTAATGTACTCTGGGGGCGGAGTGGAAGGAAGACTCTGGTTATCACGACAATACCTTCCCAGAGATCGTTGCTTTGGGGTCTGCTTGTCCTGTTTCAGAGATTACAGTTTTTAAAAGAAACTCAGACAGGTTTGAGACTCAGTTAGGTTCAGCGTGGTGCTTCAGTATTCCCTGTGTTTAATCTGAAACACCGTGAGGAGGCAGATACTTTTGAGCCTGTTCAATTTAGTCCACTGTTTCCTTATAAAACAAGTAATCAAAAAATCTACCATTGCTCATTGCAACTAGAAGCTGCTGGGTTTAGCCTCAGTATTGAGCAACTTACTCTAAAGCTGTCCACATGTGTAAGCAAGGCTGGCACTTTTAAGACGGCCATTCACAAGCCATGAAATTCAGTGCACCAATACATTTGAAGATATTAAACCCTCACCATAAAATGTTTACCAGAGACAAACACTGGATATTTTTTCATACTTGATAGTATCAGTAAAGAAGAAGCAAACATATCATTTTGACTAGGAAGTTTGTGCTGTTTTTCAAGCAAGAGACCAAAAATTGCAGAGGCTGGTTGAAAGTGAGTACTCTTCTGTTAAAAGATATTTACACCAAGGTGAGTGAATCATTTTTATAGTTATCTCTATTCTGAGAGAACAGAAGGGGAAGCCTTACTAGAAATATTCACTAGCCTGGAATGGGGAAAGGAGGGAAGGAAGGAAAGTCTTATGCACATCACAGAAAGTAAAACACCTGGAGCTGAGAAAGCTTCATGATACTTGTGTAATCAGTTTTCTAATTAAAACAAGAGACTTTATCTGCTACTTAATCTAACTGCAGAGCAGTGCTTCTGTTGACTTGCATGTTAATGCGAGGATTTAAGTATATTTTTGTTTGGAAATCTAATACCTGTACAGATTACTCTCCCTCTTCAAGAGCACACAAAATCCAGGGCTTACCCTCCTGCAGCAAGAACAATGCAGACAGGCTTTTCCTTCCTTTCTCCCAAGAGCAAGGTTTCTTTTGAAACTGCAGAGCACATTCAATAGTGCTGTGGGGGCAGAGGGTGTCATCTCAGATAGCTGTGCAATAAGACTGTTAAATACAACAAGTATGATACAGCAGTAGCCATCCATCTTAAGTCCACCCTTCCACAGCTTGCCAAATCCTCAGCATCCTCAGATGCTTTATTACAGCTTTTTTCATTGCTTTCCCTCAGTCTGTCCTCCAGTATTTCTGTCTGGAAGAGCCTTAGGAACATCTTAGTCATCTTTCCACTTCCTTCTGCAAAAGGATCTCCCCTATTTATCTCTATAATAAAGTAAGTTAAACTTCCACCTCAATAGATGGTTTTTACAGACCACAGCAGTGTTCATAGATCACTGTTGTAATGCATTTGCTATGACATGGTAAATGAGTTCCAGAAGAAAATATCCTTTGATTGCTGCATGAGCTTGCCTCACAGAAAAGCAAGAGACTGTTAAGTCCACAGTTGGCCACCCATGTCTTGCGATGAGAGTGTGGTTCAAACCAATGCAACCTGACACTTAATTCTTTCCAAACTAACCTGAAAGCCCTGCCCAGTAATGTCATAAAAACCCTTTTCACTCACTGTTACTGTGAATATTAACTAGAGTCAGAAGATTCACATAGGAACAGTGTAATAAGACATTTATTAAAAGTGCTGTCAGTTACTATTAAGACTTATAATCTAATATTATTTTAAAAAGGCATCTAATTAAAAGAAAAAGAAAAAAAAAAAGCTATCTAAAAAAACTTTCTTAACACCATGGTTAGACACATGACCTGCAGTGCGCTATGAAATGTTAGACCAGCTATGTTGATTCAGAGGGAATAGTTCAAGTCCAGGATCCACCATCTTCATTGTAGAGGAAGAACTGCTGGGGGCTCTAAGAGAGACACCTGCAGGTACCTGAAATAGAAATAAAGTCACCAAGAATACAATTTGGCTGGCAAATACAAACATCCTGTTTACATTTTTGAGCAATGCACAATGTGGAAGAGAGAAGTCTCATCCTTCAATACTGCAAAGGGACTATAATCCAATATACCTGCACACCTGCAGATATAGCATCTATAGGTGCTAGAAATAACTATAGAATAGATATTTCCTATTCCTCTGGTGGGAAAATTTCTCCTCTCAAGAGGCTGAGAGGTACCTCTTCAGTATTAGCTTCTGTTCGTGAAGCTGACTCTATGAGAAGTTCTGCAGCTACAGAACCTGTGTGCAAGCTGCTGAGATCTGACTAAACCAGAGTCTTGCCCATGACCTCTAAGTTACAGGACATTAGCATTAGTTACTTACTTTGAGAGCTTGTACTTTTCCTTAATTGCTTGCAGTTGGCAATGGGGAGCATCAAGGCATGCTTTATGTAGGTCAGTCAGGCAAGGCACTATCTCACTTAGTGAATACCCAGTAAATGCAGCAAGTGATTCTGGCTGGTCAGAGGAGAAAGGCCAGAGTTATTTGTTTCAGGCAACATTCAGCTAGGAGATACATTTCCTACAGAAGCAGGAAGGATCTTGGCTACCTCCCTTCTCACTTCAGATTCCTTGTTTAGAGCTTGAAAGGATTCAAAAGTATTTGCTGTCAGCATCACTCAAGGTCTCTTGTGATGAGAAGTATGACAAAAAGCTCCTACTTCTCTAAACAAAGGAGAGTTTGTTGCATATATCACCTTGCTTCTGGTTTCTGTTTCCTGCTAAAACTATTCCTCCAGCACAGAGCTGACATGACTATCAAAGGGTACACTCATTCACTCATCCGAATAGTCCCATAAATTCAGAAACAACTACCCATCCTAGGATTTGGGGCTTTGCCATACATACCTCCAAGCTATTCTTTCTGCTTCTCAGCCTAGTTCTAATGACAATATGAAATGCTTGACTTTCATTAGCATGCAGTTGTTCTTACCCAGAAACGCCTGTTCACAGTATAGTTTGCTAGACAGTAGGCTGCTGCAGCAGTTTGTGAAGGAAGGTACTTCAGGAATGGATCAGCCTCAAGGAGACTCAGTTCTGCAAGATACTGAACAAAATAATAATAAAAGAAGATGATTTTCAAACAAGATAGGTCAATATATGTGCATTTAAACTGGTGGTTGATGGTCTCAATTTAATGCAAAAAAACTTGTTACATGTTTGGAGGGCACAAGTAGTAGTCATGAATTTGAAGTAGAATTCCATTCTTGTTGATCTGATCATAGAAATACTTCCAGTCTGTTTCGGTGAGGAAAAAAAAAAGAAAAAAAAAGCAAAACTACTTCCCCCCAGACACACACAGACACATATACCACACAAGACCACACTTATGTCAAAGCTTAACTAATCGAGGAAAAAAAAAAAAGTTCTGATCCTATCACCGTCTCTGAGGCCATTTAGGAGATAGAGGCCTGAATCTTATAAATTCTGTAAGGAGAACAAATATGCCCTTTCCATCTCTAGATCTGAAGATCTAGTTGATGTAGGCAGACTTCACTGAGATCTGAGCCTTATGGGCAGCTCTAAAAGAATAAAGAAGTCTGGGCTGTCTTGGAGTAGAGTCATCATATAAAAATTTTGACTTCTGCAGCTAAGCAGCAGGTCAGATGTTTTGCTATAAGCTGTGGTTACCATGTTTCTAAGCAGAGATGCCCAGGCAGTTATATGGACAGGTATTACTGCACAATATATAATGCTACCATTTCCAGGACAGACTTAACCACTTGTGCAGTGTTGCAAAAGCCATTTCATACCTCATAGCTGCCTAACCAGTTCAGAGATAGCACACCAAGCTTCATGATTCCATAAGAGGTTTCTGTAGAAGTTTTAATGCAAGACCTACACATTGACAGAATCCAGAACAGTCTGAGAAGAGGTATGGTATGAGAAAGGAGTATAGTCACCTGACTGAGCATCTGAATCAGTCTGCTCACATAAAAACAGGAACAGCTGCATTTCTGTGAGTTATCATCCCTTTGTTCCCACCCACCTCAGGCCTATAGGAAGATGATTCATACCCTTGCAAAGTTTTCTGTCCTGATGCAGACTCCGTGCCTCTGAATATATTGGAGGAGGAACTGATTAATGGTTGGCACCGTTAAGTCAAAAGCCAGCACTTTGAGAAGCAGGTGTTCCATTTTCAGCAGCTGCCTCTTTGTGTATGTATCATCTGTTATGTACACAAACTCATCTACTTCTGGTGGGTAAATCTCCTCATATTTCCTAAAAAAAAAAAAAAAAAAAAAAAATGTACAGAAGCCACACTGGTCAGCTTGAAATAGTGATAAGTTTTCTACTGGATCCATATTGGAATGGAAACATGGCATGACTATAAGAGAACCATATTTCAGCTCTTGCATGATATTCCACTGGGATCAGATTTGGAAAGCAAAGGTGTATACAGGGACTCAAAGCAAATAATCTAGATAGAAACAGTTACATTATAGTTAGAGTCTCTTGACTAATAGCAAGTTCTTACATCCAAAGAATACCAATTGGAAGCACTTCCAAGCTCTGTTTGATATCCTCTTAAAGAGTTCATGGCTATGTGCAGATTGCCACTTGGAGTGTACTATTGACTTATAGCCAAAAGCTTGCCACTTACAGTGTTCTCCCACATTTCTTGCTTCTGGCTTAATGGTTATAAAGTTTTCTTAACTGGTGGGAGCATTAGACATTTAATTTAATTTTGTTAGTGTCAGAGCTGCTCAAATTGCTGTTTTTAAGAATCATGACAAGCTACCTGTTACTGCAGGCTTCAGTCCTTCCAATTAAACTAAAAATAAGTTATGGCCTGCTGAGATTTCGTGAGATGATACAAACACTTACGCAGCCAGAAGAATTGCTGCTGTTCCTACAAGCTGCAGCTTCCCTCTGAGGACAGACATGCAGGAAAGAAACCTGTCCAGGAAGTTTACTGCCAAGTACAAGGTCTCTGTCCGAAGTTTGTACTCTTCCCCCACTTCCACAAGCCAATCTACCAAGATAGCACGCATTCCTGTTGTGATATCTGGCTGCTTCCTCATATAATAGGGCTTGGGCCTGTATTTTACCTGCTCAGAGAGAAAGGGGAAGAATTAGGACACTCATCTGAAGATTGATAGCAGAGTTGTTTAATGTTTTTGAACTACTTCTAGCCTACTAATACAACAATTGACAATTAATACAATCGCATAGTTGTAGTTAGTTAATAGTTGTATTAAGTATTAATTAAATTACTTATGAGAGGAGATATTTCTCCAGTGAACCCTAAAAAGAGACAAGAGTAATATGTTAGTAATAGAGTACTGAAACACCTCCTGGATATTGAAGCCTTTGCTATTAAGTACACAAGTGATTTCAAAAGAGAGACATAAAAGTTACTTTAAACAAATCAGGTTTCCCCTTCCCTACTGGAAGACTGTTCTTTCCCTTAGTCTACTACATCAGAGTAGCAAGATCCTATAATGCAAGAGCTGTCATTGAGGCCATATCCAACTGCCTTAGGGCTTTTGCAGCAATTTCATGTTGGAGTCCCATCTGCAAGAACCATTTCCAGAACTACTTTTCCTGAAGAGTCAGAAGACACTCTAACAATGCAGGATTTCTGGGCTGCAGAGTAACATCTGAAAGATTAATCACAGTTTGAAGCCAGGTTCACAGGCAGCTTCTCAGGATGGCTTTTGCTACCTGTCTTCTCCATCTGTGCAGCTCAGTGGCAGTCCAGAGTCACCTTGGGACAGCAGTACAGCTTAGCAGCCCATCACAGAGTCCACAAATATCTTAGTATTATAAGGCTAGATCACTCACTTCAGCTTCTCGGAGGTACTGATGGATGTCTTCTGCATACTCTCCCGCAGTCATTACAGTTATTGCATCTCCCTCCGGTTGAGTCTGGAAGGATGTGTCCACCAGCATAGGAGACCCTGACAGGTTAGAGGAGTCAGCAACATGTTTAGATATTAAGCTAGTCACTAGCATCACAATTTATAGCTATCTCACATGGATCTATGCTATGTATGGTCAGTAGCTAAGAGGAGTTACCTGTACTGAGATCCAACAGTAGGTGAATATTGGATGTCATTGCACTAGTATCCAGTTCACACAGGCTAGATTCCAGCTCTTCTGCCACTGGGTAGTTGTAGTTTTCTTTCTCTTCTGGTTCATCAATATATATAGCAAAGCCTTGTTTTGATGCAGCATTGACCGTGCAGATAGGCAATTCATCTTTTCCAGCTGGAGGGAAGTTTTCAGAGCCAGGAAAGTGTCTGATAACTGTTGGACCCTGAAACAGAGTACATAGTAATGCTATAGGAGGGCAAATTCAAAGATAGTAAGTATAGCCTATTTTAGGGAGGAATTGCTTTTCTTGGCCAATATGGGCACAAAAAAAAAATTAGAAATCAACTGGGAAAATGAAGGAAAAAAAAAAAACCCTCACAGCTACAAGGGGTACTTCATAAGCCTTGCTTGTTGTAGTCTTGCTGCAACAGAGACCTGATGGGGAAAATGACACATTGAAAGGTGGGAGCCAGGTGAGTCCTGAACAGCCTCCTCTCCACTGCTGACAGCAGAGAGGAACGAGGTGAGGCCAGAAACAGGCAGTAGCAAATGCAGGGCCTGCTCTGCACATCATGTTAGCAGAGCTTGCCTGTTCTGGAGGGCAGCAAGTTAGAGCGACAGCAGGAATCTCTCAGCGGCTACCACGGGCTCCTGAAAGGCTCCCTGTGGAGGACAGCATTTTATAGAGTCACAAACCAAACTTTGCACTTGGGGGCTCAACCACCACAACACTCAAAGACTACAACATGCGACCACGATGGAGTTCAACATCATTTACCATTTGTAAAACTCATCTGAGTTAGGGGCTTTAAACAGCCACGACTGCAACAAGCCCTGATAAAGGCAACAGCCGCTGCTCTGGGTCCACTCAGCTGATTGCAGAAGGAGGCACGGGAGGGACGCACGGGAGCACCGCGCTCCTGCAAGCTTTCCAAACGCCCCCGCTCCCGCAGGAACGGGCCCTTCGGGCAGCAGGGATGCAGCCCGCACCCCGCCGGGGGCACCTCACCGGCAGCGGCTCCCCGGAGCTGCCCCGCACGGCGGTTACCGCGGCGGCTCCCGGGGCGCTGCCGCTGCTGCTGCCGCTGCCGCAGCCG